>CM054057.1:40136465-40255215 GCA_028641055.1 Alopecurus myosuroides | reverse complement strand
AGTCTGAAAGGGGCGGCGGTGGCGGCGGTGCAGGATAATATAAGTTGTCGATGGTCCGCTCAATTTTCCACTTTGGGATGTCCTTCAGAGTTTCCTTCCAGGTGTCTGGAGGGGGCTTCCGGGGAAACTGTGTGAACCATGCGCTGGTTTTGGCTTTCACGACATCGCTTAGTTCCTCCGGAGTCATCAGGCCTGGTAACTTCGGCGGAGTCTCGACTTTCTTAGATTTCCTTGGTCTCTTCTTGGGAGGAGTCCCGTTTCTTCTGAACTTCAGCTTCCGCTTTGCCGTACCCGTAGTGGGCGCATCCGTCGGCTCACGGGAGTGCACGGGCGATGGACCCTCGGCCTCGGGCTCCCAATCTTCGTTGTGGGGTGGACTTGGAGGTTCGTTGGGGGGTGGACTTGGAGGTTCGTTGGGGGTTGGACTTGGAGGTCGTGCATTCTCTGTACGAAAGTGAAAAAACTATTAAAAATAAGCTTACATGTGGTGCAACATTCAGTAATTGATGGAGGTATATATGGTGCATTTGTACCTGGAGGAGTCGGTGGCCTTGGCGCCGAGTTAGGAAACACGATGTGTTTCTTATTCCACAATATGATACCAAGCTCCATTTCTCCCAGTGTCTTCTCGCCTTCACCTCCAGGAATATGGAGCTCAATTGAATGGCATCCCGGCGCAATTGTTGACAACCCGACACGAGCATGGGATGCTGGAATCTGACCACCATGGTAGGTTGCTCCAGGTTGATTCGGTAAAGCATAGCCTGACGCACCCTGAAGGATATGTTCCCCATTGGCATATGTATCTCATCAGTTTGTCTTCTCCGTCGAGATCATCCACGGGGTAGTGAGGCGCCGACGGTTCGACTGCACGAACCCGTCCTTCTAGCTGCATGTGCGTGGAACCAACGCTGCTTCTATGCTGAGATGGGACGGCATCTGCTACATGATTGTCTTCTATTTGCAGCTGATCAGGTGCAGGACGATGTTCTCCTCCCTTCAGTTTTCAGGTAGAGGGTGTCCCCTTTTCTTCATGAGAAAATCCACCTTTTGTTCTAATGTCGATATCCGTTCACTCGGCTTTTTCTTGCTTCTAATCACGGCTTCTGTTAGTGGCAATGTCCGCTGCAACCCTTGGGCTCCTCGGGGTATCCGCTCCAAAGCCTCGTGTTGTCCCCACTTTTCGGGGTTCCCGAGTGCCCTCGTCAGTCGTCGTTCTCTCTATCGGTGGAACAAAAAGTTCCTGTTTCGAACAACTTCGATTGCCTTCTCTAGGTCTGCTACGACTTTGTTATTTTTTTCCGTCCATGGTCCCTGAGCAACAATCATCCCAGTCTCAGCGTCCAACGTTGCCCCATGCGCGAACAACCAGAACTTGGACCTATCGGGTCAGGTCATGTGTCGTGGAATGATACCTCTTTCTCATGCGCAGCTCATAGCTCGCCCACCTAGGCAGAGGCAGTCATGTAGCCACCTGACCCCAAAATATGGTGATATTTCTTCTTCTTCGCATTCTCCGAATTTGTGGCCGATCGGGATGCAAAGACACCCGATTTCTTGTACGCCTTAAAAATCATCCCAAGTGTCTCTTATCTTCACTAGGTTCCCAGTGAAAACGGGATCTTCGTCCTTATATTTCTTCCACAGTCTCTTTCTTCCACCTCTGGAATTGTGTGGCCATCTTCTTCAAGCCACTGCTCGACTTTCTTCTTCTTATCGCTCGCTACGCTGAAATGTAGCCATAGCGCTTCGCAAAGAATTTTTTTCAATCTTTCATCGACATAACTAGCTCCAACGTGGCCCCGGTCTTCGGCTTATTCCATTCTATTAAGTTTGATCGGGACCAGGTCTCTTACAACAACTCCGCACTGATTTACGAATTTGCGATAAGTTTCTGGGGGCTGCAGTGGTTTGCCATCTGCAGCAACTGTATCGATCGAGACCTTGCGGTATCTTCAACCTTGCGGCCGGCCTCGTTTGGACTTGGTCTAGTACTTGCGCTAGCTGTTCCGGAGGCGCCTAAACGGGAAAAATAACTGATTCGTTAGTAAGTGCAATACAAATTAATTGTTGCGTGAACAGTGACTTGAGATATACATTGGCAGAGTTTGTTCTGGAGGGCACTTCTTCATCCTCGACGTTGTCGTCGTCATCATCTACTACATCTTCTATATTCTGATCTCCGTCGTCGGAGTCGTTCAAAAATTGATTGCTAAACGCTTGTCCACCGTCGTCATCACGATATATGGCCGTTGCATTATTAAAAATCATCTCGCACATTAATCTTTCCTTCTCCGCCTCACCCATTCCCGCGAGTTTATCGGCGTGCGGATCATGTGCAGGTTCTTGGGATCCATAGCTCAACACCTGCTAGTAAAATTTATAAAATGAAGAACACTTAGCGAAATTTTCATCGGGCACTTGGCAAAATTATTTCATCGGACAGTAATAAAATAATAGTTCTGGACATATTAATGAAATAATAGTTCTGGACACACCAAGAGTTACATAGCTCGGGTTGATTTTTTAAACCCTAATACATCACGATCGAATAATATCACTTATACATAGTCTCGATCGTGATATCTCTCAAAATAATTAACTCCGACCGGGTCCTAAGCCGCGGGGTGCTGAGTCACGGGTGCTACGCATCCATAGATAAGGAACCCTCATAGGGTCATAGCTCACGTGGTAAGGAACCCTCCGAATAATCGACCAACTGCTGCTATACTGGCTATCGAGCAAGTACATGTAGCGACGGACGTGCTCGTCCTCCTCCCTGATACGCTGTTGTACCACCTCCTCAGGGGCCGGGTCTCTCCGCACCGAGCGTGGCCCACGCGATGGCCACCAAAGAATATCCGGGTCGACCACGTCACCCGGATTTCTCACCAAGCCGCGTGCCCCGGTACTAAGGAGCTCCCATTGCCAGCCTGGCGGGGCCCAGTCCCGGACATCCCCCGGCGGGTCCAACAAAGACATGAACTAAAAACCTGCCCGGACTAAGTAAATATTCCATAATTAAGTAAAATACCTTAGTGTTTCTAACTTAGTAAAAAATAGTAAATTGAGAAATATAACAGAAATAAGATGAAAGTTAAACAGGAACAATATGGTAACTTAGTGAAAAATTTTAACTTACTGAAATTATATATATATTCTAACTTTCTGAAATTTTCTAACACTAACTTAGTGAAATTTTCTAACACAACATTCTAACACAAAAATTCTAACACTAAACAAAATTGTAAAAACAAAATAAAGCACTAAAAAAATCTAACACTAACTCTAAAAATTTCTAACACTAAATTCTAACACTAATACTAATAACTCTAAAAAAATCTAACACTAACACTAACTCTAAAAACAATCTAACACTAACTCTAAAAATTTCTAACACTAAACACTAACACTAACTCTAAAAATTCTAACACTAAAACAAAATTGAAAAAAACCGAAATAAAACTTACCTAGCTAGGCTGGCGACGGCGATCGAGGGGCGAGAGGCGGGGCGGCGGAGGCGGAGGCGAGACGGAGGCGCGACGGAGGCGGACGGCGACGGCGCGACGGAGGCGGACGGCGACCGCGGAGGCGCGACGGACGCGGGGCCACGCGGGGGATCGACGGCGACGGAGACAGAGAGCGGACGGAGGCGCGGCGGACGGAGGCGAGGCCGACGGAGGCGCGGCGGACGGAGGCGAGGCGGACGGCGACGAGGCGGACGGAGGCGCGGCGCCGGAGCAGGGCTTCGCCGTACGTGGTATAGGAGAAGACGCGCGAAGGGAAATGAGCCAAATTTTCAGAAGTCCTAGAGATATATCCCCACTACAGGCCTTTAGCACCGGTTTGTGTTAACAACCGGTGCTAAAGGGTCTTTAGCACCGGTTGCTAACACAAACCGGTGCTAAAGGCCTGTAGTTGGGGCCACACCCAGACTGCGCGCCCACTACAGGCCTTTAGCACCGGTTTGTGTTAGCAACCGGTGCTAAAGGTCTTAGTACAAACTGCCCGCCTCCCGCGCGTGGCAGTTTTATTGCTACAGTGTGCACCGGCCCGATCGCGAGTCTCTGTTTCTTCTCTTCTTCCTCTGTCTTTTCTTCTTCCTCTCTTGATCTTCCTCCACTAAGCACCATGGCTGAAGTTTCTAAGAGATATGATGTGGCCACACCATGCGGCAAAAGTCTCGACGTGTTCTACACCAACAATTGCGAGGAGCTCCCCGGTGCTCTTGGGTATTTGACCGATCTGTATTTCTCCTCTCCCGAAGAACACCGGTTTTTCGGGCTTGATTTAGAGTATACGGCGGATAAACCGAATGTTGCAGTCATCCAGATTGCATTCAAGGAGGCCGTTTTGGTCTTCCAATGGTCAAGGTAACGCACACGTACAATCTTGCATCTTCGATTTGTTTGTTGCATGTGAAGAATACATGTGTTGCAATATATCTAACACGTACACGTATCAAATTTTTGTTGTTGCAGTAGTTCAAAGCATTCTCCGGCACTTGTTGATTTTCTTGTCAACAAGGGGTGACTTTTGCAGCGTTGACAACACGCAAGACCGTCCGAAGTTGATGCGCTTGGGTATTGTGATACCTGAAGATCACTACATTGATCTTCAGGATCTTATCCATTTTGCTGATTTGAACAGGCCGAAGACCGGGATGGCTCTCATGGCAACTGCCTTCATCCACGAGGGCTAAGAAACCATGAAGAATGATTTCCCCTCGAAGAATCACTGGTTGTGGGAGAAGAACCCACTGGACTGGACCAACATCAAGTATGCAGCCATAGATGCATACGTCTCCTACGAGTTGTTCCGCTTCTACTCGACGGATCCATAGATGTTGTTTGTGTACCGCATCTTGTGTTCGATATATGCATGTAATGGATATATTAGTATGTAATTTATATATTATCATGTAATGTATATATTATTATGTAATGGATATTATTTCTATATTAATTCCTAGCTATACTATTTCTATATTATGTCAAACACACATTTCAAAACAAACAAACAAAAACACATAAGAAAACAAAACAGAAAAACTACTGTTTCTGTATATGTGATCACTTACCCCAGGCGCACCGTACACAACATGCGCCTGCGGTAAAGCTCTTATCCCAGGCGCATTTCTTGACTGTGCGCCTGCGGTAAAGTTACCCTAGGCGCATTTTGCTGTTTATGCGCCTGTGGTAAGTTAGGGTGGGTTATGAGTAAGGCAAGGAAAAGTGAGAGCGCAAGTGATACATCGAGCATATATATCGTGGATACATATATATAGATTGATTTAGCGAGATACCATACATGTAGTTTGATTTAGCGATTGCCGCAGTGTCGCGGGAATACAAATTCTTTTATTAAAAAGAGAAAACAGACGAACACTACTCCTCGCCGTCGTCGTCGGGGAACTCGTCGGTGACCTCCTCCGGGTCATCATCGTCGCCGAACTCGTCGGTGACCTCCTCGTCATCATCGGAGGTGCATGATTGTATGTCCGAGATAGGCCCCCACCTCGGATCGTCGGAGGCCCAGACTTCGCCGGCGTGGTCGGCCCGACGAAGCTCTTGCAGCGCCTTCGTCCTCGCCTCCCGAGCCGCATCTAACGCGAGGTGGCGTTCGAGGCGGCGCTCCGCCCGCTGAGCCGCGCGGGTCTGCCAGAGCTCCTCGTCGGCGCTCTCCTCCCCCGGGTTGTTCCGGTAATACTCGCGGACTACGCGGTCTTCCCTGGCGTCGACTAGGCCCTGAAACGCGCGGTGGCGGAGGTGGAGGTGGTCGGCGGCAGTGATGATCTGTGGCTTCGTCGCCCTGGCCTCCGCTTCCCAGACTGTGTGGCAGTCGTTGAAGTTCATCAGCGACCGCGGGCGGTTGAGGCGCCAGGCCGCCGCGTCCCAGGCGCGGGCTGCCTCTGCCGCCGTCGCAAAGGTGCCGAGGGGGATGCGGTCATCCCCCCAGCGGATATCTGCGCTGAACATTCCGTTCTGCCGTGCTCGGACGCCGCGGAAACCGGTGGTGTTGTTCCTCCTCGGAGGCATGGTGGAAGCGCGACGGTGCAGAGGGATGAAGAAGAAGCGCTCGAGGCGCGACAGTTTATACCGCGCCCTCCAGGCCACGCGTCACAACTCCCGTGCCACGCGCCACCATAACATGGATGGATGTGTTAAAGGGGGGGTGTAGAACAAATGCACTGAGTATATGATGTATCAAACCTTAAGGGGGGTGTGGAACAAAACAGACGGTATCGCCATCATACAGCCCGACCGTGGCTACTGGGTGCAGATATAGGGTCCTCTGGCTCACAAAGTGTTGAGCTAGGGTTTTGATCCAACGGTTAAGAAACATCTCATCCAACGGCTCACAACAGTTCGAAAGAAACACACCGTAGCCCTGATCGAACGGCTCACAACAGCTGGAAAGAAACACACCCCGGATCCAACGACTCACAAGCGGTTGAAACAAACACACGATCCGTGTGATTCTATCTGATTGGTCCAAACGAAACCCTAACCCATTTATTCCCGGTTGGTGTCCCCAACCGGTACTAAAGGGACGATCCGTTTCTATTTTTCTTCTTGCCTTTCTTCTGATTGCGCCGTAACCATGGAACATCTTCATCATTTAACTAAATGCTAGGATCATCTTTGACTTTGAAGGGAGGAATTTCATAATGTAATCTGATAACTTACCCCAGGCGCATATTACAAAGTATGCGCCTGTGGTATAGATCTTAGCCCAGGCGCATATTTTGTCTGTGCGCCTGCGGTAATGTTACCCCAGGCGCATATTGCGGTCTATGCGCCTGTGGTAAGTTAGGGTGGGTAATGAGTAAGGCAACGAGAAGTGAGAGCGCAAGTGATACATCGAGCATATATATCGTGGATACATATATATAGATTAATTTTGCGAGATACCATACATGTAGATTGATTTAGCGATTGGTATACTAGCCCGCTGGTACTTTGTTTCTCACTTTTAAAAAGTACATACATATATCGCGAGTATTTCCCTCTGTCAACCTTTCGTCACAATCTTACGCTTGCCTTTCTTGGTTGATGTTGAATACGTGACTGCCATACCGTGACTTCTTCTGTCTGCCTCTGTGACAACCGGTCGTCACAATCTTACTCTTGCCTTTCTTGGTACCGGTTGCGGTTAACAACCGGTGCTAAAGGGTCTTTAGCACCGGTTGTTAACGGCAACCGGTCCTAAAGGCCTGTACAGGGGGGCGCACATTTCTTTTTCTTCTTCTTTCTGTTTCCAAAGGGGGGTGTAGAACAAAACAAACGGTATCGCCATCATACAGCCCAACCATGGCTACTGGGTGCATATATGCATACCAAATGCACGGCTGGACGTATGATGGCGAATCCGGATGTTTTGTATTTGCTCGATGAACTGAGTATATGATGTATCAAACCTTAAGGGGGTGTGGAACAAAACAGACGGTATCGCCATCATACAGCCCGACCGTGGCTACTGGGTGCATATATGCATACCAAATGCACGGCCGGACGTATGATGGCGAATCCGGATGTTTTGTATTTGCTCGATGAACTGAATATATGATGTATCAAACCTTAAGGGGGGTGTGGAACAAAACAGACGGTATCGCCATCATACAGCCCGACCGTGGCTACTGGGTGCATATATGCATACCAAATGCACGGCCGGACGTATGATGGCGAATCTGGATGTTTTGTATTTGCTCGATGAACTGAGTATATGATGTATCAAACCTTAAAGGAGGGTGTAGAACAAAACAAACGGTATCGCCAGTATACAACCCCGCAGTGCCTACTGAGTGCATATATGCATACCAAATGCACAGCGGGGCGTATGCTGGCGAATCCGGATGTTTTGTATTAGGGAGATGAACTGAACGGTGTATGAAGCTGGGCTATATATAGGGTCCTCTGGCTCACAAAGTGTTGAGCTAGGGTTTTGATCCAACGGTTAAGAAACATCTCATCCAACGGCTCACAACAGCTCGAAAGAAACACACCGTAGCCCTGATCGAACGGCTCACAACAGCTGGAAAGAAACACACCCCGGATCCAACGACTCACAAGCGGTTGAAACAAACACACGATCCGTGTGATTCTATCTGATTGGTCCAAACGAAACCCTAATCCATTTAGTCCCGGTTGGTGTCCCCAACCGGTACTAAAGGGACGATCCGTTTCTATTTTTCTTCTTGCCTTTCTTCTGATTGCGCCGTAACCATGGAACATCTTCATCATTTAACTGAATGCTAGGATCATCTTTGACTTTGAAGGGAGGAATTTCATCAAATTTAATGTAATCTTCTGACATGTCTGTCTTGTCCTCGACTCCCACGATGTTTCTTTTCCCTGAAAGAACTATGTGGCGCCTTGGCTCATCGTCTGATGTATTTGTTTCCTTATCTTTTGTTTTTCTCGGTCTGCTAGACATGTCCTTCACATAGAAAACCTGAGCCACATCATTGGCTAGGACGTATTGATCATTGCCGTACCCAAGATTCTTCTGATCCACTGTTGTCATTCCGTACTTCGGGTCTACCTTCACGCCTGACAGGTTGAACCATTTGCACCAGAACAAAGGGACCTTAAAGGAAGGTCCGTAGTCAAGTTCCCATATCTGCTCTATGTAACAATAGTATGTGACCCTTTGCCCGTTGTCGTCTTTTGCATCAAACCGGACGCCACTGTTTTGGTTGGTGCTCTTTTTATCTTGTTCTGCCGTGTAAAATATGTTACCATTTATCTCGTACCCTTTAAAGGTCAATACAGTCGAAGATGGTTGCTTGGCCAACAAGTATAGCTCATCTTCAACAATGTTGTCATTAATCAGACGTCTTTGCAACCAACCTCCGAAAGTCTTCGCGTGTTCTTTAGCAATGAAATCTTCAGGGTGCTCCGGATATTCCGAGCGTAAAATATCCGTGTGTTCCTGGATATATGGAGCCGCCAAGCTGGAATTAACTAGAAATGTGTAGTGTGCTTGACTGAAAGATTGCTCGTCCATACATGTTGTTGATTTCTTTCCTAGCGTGCCTTTTCCACGCAGTCTCCCCTCATGGCGCGACTGAGGAACCCCGATCGGGTTCAGGTCAGGAATAAAGTCAACACAAAACTCAATGACCTCCTCTGTTCCATAGCCCTTGACCATGCTTCCTTCTGGTCTAGCACGGTTTCTAACATAATTCTTCAAGACTCCCATGAACCTCTCAAAGGGGAACATATTGTGTAAGAATACAGGACCGAGAACGGAAATCTCTTGGACTAGGTGAACTATGAGGTGCGTCATAATATTGAAAAAGGTTGGTGGGAACACCAACTCGAAGCTGACAAGACATTGGACCACGTCCTTCTGTAAACTTGGTAGAGTTGCTGGATCGATTGCCTTCTGAGAAATTGCGTTGAGGAATGCACATAGCTTCACAATGGGTACTCGCACGTTTTCTGGCAGAAGCCCCCTCAATGCAATCGGAAGTAACTGGGTCATGATCACGTGGCAGTCATGAGACTTAAGGTTTTGGAACTTTTTCTCTTCCAGGTTTAGTATTCCTTTTATGTTCGACGAGTAGCCAGACGGGACCTTGATACTACTCAGGACTTGGAAAAAGATCTCCTTCTCTTCCTTGGTAAGAGCGTAGCTGGCAGGACCTTTGAAATTCTCTGGATTCATCAGGTCATCTCGTTCGTGCATACGTTGGTGGTGCAGCCGTGCTTTTGGTGTATCTCTCGACTTCTTCCCATGCACGCCCAATAAGTTTAGCAGGTTCACGCAAATATTTTTCGTCACGTGCATCACGTCGATCGCAGAGCGAACCTCTAGGAATTTCCAATAGGGTAGTTCCCAGAATATAGATTTCTTCTTCCACATGGCTACGTGGTTGTCGGCGTCATTTGGAACAGATTGTGCGCCAGGACCCTTTCCAAAGATTACTTTTATATCTTTGACCATGTCATATATATCAGTACCTTTAGGGAGGGTTGGCTTCCTCCGTGTATCTGCCTCGCCTTTGAAATGCTTTCCTTTCTTTCTTACGGGATGCCTGTCTGGAAGAAATTGACGATGCCCCGGGTACACATTCTTGCCTATATGTATACTTTCTGTCTCGCCTAAACAGTGTGTGCATGCGCTGTATCCCTTGTTTGACTGTCCTGAGATGTTACTAAGAGCGGGCCAATCATTGATGGTAACAAACAGCAACCCTCGTAGGTCAAATTCCTCTTGTTTGTACTCGTCCCACACACGTACACCTTCGTCAGCCCACAACTCTAAAAGTTCATCAACCAGTGGCCTCAGGTACACATCAATGTTGTTGCCGGGTTGCGACGGGCCTGGGATAAGCACTGGCATCATAATGAACTTACGCTTCATGCATAACCAAGGAGGAAGGTTATAGATACATAGAGTCACGGGCCAGGTGCTATGACTGCTACTCTGCTCCCCAAATGGATTCAGGCCATCTGTACTCAGACCAAACCTTAAGTTTCTTGCGTCATGTGCAAAGTCCTCGTACTTATCGTCGATGTTTCTCCACTGCGACCCATCAGCGGGGTGTCTCAGCATATCGTCTTCCTTACGGTCTTCTTTGTGCCATCGCAACAACTTGGCATGCTCTTTGTTTCGGAACAAACGTTTCAACCGTGGTATTATAGGAGCATGCCACATCACCTTGGCAGGAACCCTCTTCCTGGGGCGATCGTCGCCCTCAACATCACTAGGGTCATCTCGCCAGATCTTATACCGAAATGCACCGCATACCGAGCAGGCATTTAAATTCTCGTGCTGGCCACGGTAGAGGATGCATGCATGTATCTTATGCACTTCCAATCCTAGAGGGCAGACAACCTTCTTTGCTTCGTATGTACTGCAGGGCAGCACGTTATTTCTTGGAAGCATCTTCTTCATTATTTTCAGCAGGTTTTCAAATCCCTTCTCAGATAATCCATTCTCTGCCTTCCATTGCAGCAATTCAAGGGTGGTGCCCAGTTTTTTCTGGCCATCTTCGCAAGTTGGGTACAACAATTTTTTGTGGTCTTCTAACATGCGCTCCAACTTCAACCTCTCGTTTTCACTTGCGCAGTTTATCTGTTCTTCACGAATGACCTGACGAAGATCATCATCAGACTCATCAACAATGTCCTCAAGTTCAGGCTCGTCTTCCCCCATTTCAGTATCACCGTGTTCATCGAACATAGGATAATTATCATTATCCTCTTCTTCTTCATTGTCTTCCATTATAACCCCTCTTTCTCCGTGCTTGGTCCAACAAAAATAACTGGGCATGAAGCCTTCTTGCAACAGGTGGGTGTGTATGGTTCTTGAGGTAGGGAAATTCCTCTTATTCTGGCATTTTTTACATGGACAAAAAATAAATCCATTCTGCCTGTTTTTCTCAGCCACATTGAGAAAACTATGCATGCCATTAAGGAATTCGGACGACGTCGATCACTGTACATCCATTGCCGGTTCATCTGCATTATATAAATTTATCAACAACCATTATGCTAAATCATCATGACTAAATTAATTAATTAATACAAAAAGTTCATCACACGTTAATACCAAACTAGCGTATAGTGACCATACATATATAGTTCTCAGAAAAATACACACTGAAACCATCCATAAAAACTCTCTCTAATTAATGCATTTAAAAACAACAACAAATGCGATCAAAATCGCAACAAAGGTAACAATTGACCCGACGACATAATGATACCAAGCCTCTTTACTAATTGCATATTTCCTAATCTTTCTAATCTTCAGGCGCATTGCGTCCATCTCGCTCTTGTGACTATCGACGACACCGGCAAGAACCTTTTCCAAGGTCATCTTCTCTCTTTCAGTTTTTTCCAACCTTTCTTTAGTTTTTTTCAATCTTTCTTTCAAGCCAATATTTTCTTGTTCAACTAAGTATAACTTCTCAACAATAGGGTCGATTGGCATTTTCGGTTCCACTACCTCCTATATAAAAATATCTATGTCAACTTGGTCGGTGTAAGTAATTGTCGTATAATCAGGAAATGAAAATATGTAGTGAAAAAAGATAATATACCACATCCGAATCATAGACTGGACGAGGGCCAACGGGGACGGATATCGAAACCATGGCTCTAGAAAATTATATACAAGTAAATACGTAAATCATACAAATCAAAATTTGTTTTGGTAAATAAAAACAATAGGCTCACCAAGGTTGTGTCGGTGATGGGGCGATCGACGGTAGTGAGGAAGGGGACAAGGCGCGCGACACTAAAAAAAGCACAAATCATAATTAATTTTGAGCTCAAATTGCATCAATTTGTATACATAACAAAATGAATAACAAATTCTAGCTTAGCTAGGCATTTCATCAAACACCTAGCTAGCACAACAAAAATGAAATGAGCAAGAAAACGAGCAAAACTTGCAATGCCGGAAGAGGGAACGTTGATGCTAACCGTAGAACTGATGGGTACCAACAATCTTGACAAATGGTGGAGAAAATGGGGATGGATTAGACCTCACAAGAGGAAGGAGAGAGCAAAAATGGAGTTGAGCTAGAGCTGGAAAAAATGGAGCTGAGCTCGGGGTGGTATATATGTAGGGTTTAGGGGAGGGCTTTAGGACCGGTTTGTGTTACAAACCGGTTCTAAAGGATATGACAGCGGGACCCGCAGTAGCTGCAAAAAATGAGAAAACCTGTAACACCGGTTTGTGATACAAACCGGTTCTAAAGGGTCTGCCCCTGGGCCCCCCTCCCTGCAGCAAATGACCCGCAAGGCCTTTAGGACCGGTTTGTGTTACAAACCGGTCCTAAAGGCCTTGCGGCCATTTGCTGCATGGGTGGGGCCCAGGGGACAGACTCTTTTGAACCGGTTTGTATCACATCCGGTTCCATTGTGCTTGGCTCAATGCCCTGTTTTCTACTAGTGTTATATCTATATTAATTATGTCCCTATTTAATTATATATATGATCCGAGCAAGCTTAATGAAGCAATTAATGTAGATGTGATAAAATTTCGAAAATTTAATTTGACACCGAGCTATGTTGAAATGTGGAGTAAGAGAAAAAATTATCTATCTGAAGATATGTTTAAATGACTAACCATTTGGAGTTAATTTTGTACATATATATCTATATATATAATCATGGAAGATATGATATGGAAGGTCGATCATATATATTTGAACTTCTCTAATTTTGCTAATCTATTTAGACAATATCATTTTTAATTTTCGATTTTACGGATATTCAATATAAAAAGAAACAAAATTAATTATTATTTAAAGTAATTAATGATTATTTGAATTCAAGATTATTATTACTTATTTATTTTTGTTTAACTAGATAATTTTTGGATTCACAAAATAAAAACGTGCGACATCATAGTTTAAAGGTTAACATGATTGGTATCATAGTATTGTCAGTAAAATAGGATTTCTTTTGGAAGCTGAGAGGGAAGGAATCTAGAAGTTAATCATACTGAGAATGGATGACCTACTGGAAAATATCAGTTCAGAGTGAAATAAGATTGATTAGAGTTAAAAATAATTGAGACTAAGAAAGAATGATTAGAGTTAGAATTAATAGAGACCAAATGAAAACAAAAATAAAAAAATATAAAAAGAAAAAAGGAAAAAATTATCTAGTCCCGGGTTGTAATACCACCCGGGACTAAAAGTGGTGCACCGGGAGAGGCCCCGTGGGGTAACCTCTAGTATTATTACCCGGGACTATAGCCCATTACGACCTGAGACTAGAGGCATGTTTTCTACCGGTGCAAAACACACTTGGGCAGATGTGATATGGAACCACCTATCATTTGGTGGCATCCCGATGCGCCAGAGCCCCTCTCCTGTGAAACCCTAACCCCGCTGGAGAAAACCTAGACGTAACGACGTCAAGAGGGGGTAGCAAGATACAACTAAGTGTTTGATTGTGTTAGAGTAGCCTAAAGGAACACAAAAAAACAAAGTTATATCACAACTCTTGCAAAGATCCCCTCCAGCTTCTTCGAAAGTTCTGGATTTAATTATTAGGGCCGACCAAAATGTTGTGCTGACAGCATAGCCATAAACATAACCATAGTAAACTAATTAGGAGTAATAAACAATTACAAATAATAAAAATTAAGAGTAGAAAATAAACAAAAGAGTAAAAATGAAAAAAAAAGTTATTGTGCCGATGGCTATGCGTACCGTGGCGTCCGGATGCGCCTACGGCCACAATTGTGCCAACGATGGCCGTCGACACAGGTGATTGTACGCTGATGGTGGCCGTCGGGCATCTTTGATCTACGACGACGGTGTTTTAAATGCCGACGGCCATGGCGTCGGGCTGCTCTTATTCAGGTCTACGTCGATGGTCCCGACAAATTGTCGTCGACGTAGATTTTGGCCATCGTTAGCTTCGTCGATTCCCGTAGTGTTACCCCGCTTTATAAGATGATTTGGTTGAGCATGTAATGTGTTTTGTAGGAAATCAGTTGTAGTTTAATATGCGTTTTGTTTTATTTGGTTTGATTTTATTACACAAATTACGTCAAATTTTGTTGCTTGTTTGATTTTGTAATATTTAATTTATATGGTAATAATTAAGTTACATAATTATTGTGCTTATTGATTTGTAAAAGGAGAAAATTTCCTGGGGTCCGGTCCGGAGGATTTTGATCTGCCGACTGCCTAAACAGATAAATGCCGGACCAAATTCGAACAAGTTTTTTTTTTGACATAAACCACAGCTTTATTGATCAAATCACATCGATACAACGTGTTCCCCGGAGGCAATCCGGAACAGGAATAAAAGCTAAACTAGAGGATGATCTAATACAAGATTTAGCAAGAGAGTGTGCTAGAGTATTGAGATTACGTCTCAGATGGAGGAAGATCACTGAGACAAAATTATTTACCAAGGACTTAATACCACTAACGATGATCCCAACCACAGATCGATCCATCTCGGAGGAATTAAGACGCTGCACCAAGGAGAGGCAGTCTGAAGCCAATATGATATGTGAGAAGCCCTCCTCCTTCGCCAGCAGCATTGCTCTTCGAACAGCCCAAGCCTCAGCCTCCTCCGGCGAGACTGGACCCGGCAAGGATTGCCTGCATGCCACCACCTGACGGCCTTCGTGATCACGAGCCACTACCCCCACCCCCATGCTCATGCCTCCGTTGAAGATTGCCGCATCCGAGCATAGGGAGATCACCCCTGGCGGCGGTGGAGACCAATGTGTAGTGTTGGGCTCACACCTAATGACTGGGTTAGGGGATCGAGCCTGAGACTTGATGAGTTCAATGTATGCAATAATCTTGGACACAGTACCACTCGGGTTAGGTTTTCCAGTAGAGTTCCGAGAATTGTTTCTAGCTTCCCAAATATGCCAGAAAACTACTACTAGCGTCGTAGCCTGGAGTGAGTTAGCCCTCTCCAGGAAATCAAAGAGCCACTGAAAGTTGGAGGCAAAATCCTTGCGCTGCAGGTTTAAGTGTATATGTTGTTTCACTGCTCTCCAAACCACTCTGGCAAACTGACAGTTGAGCAAGCAATGCTCAATCGTTTCGAGTCGATCACAGAACACACACGGTCCTGTATCCGGTATCCCTCGAATTTGCAACTGAACACCACTAGGAAGACAATTATGGGCGAATCTCCACAAATGTATCTTCATCTTCCCTGGTGCCGAAATACTCCAAAGAGTTTTCCATTGTTTTTCACTATTCATCCAGTTAGAGCCGATCCCCACACCTGACCTGCTCCTCCACTGTATGAATTTCGCCGAGCGGGCAAGGTTGTAACCCGATCTGACACTATAAGTGCCATGGCGAGTAAAGGGCCAGCAAGCAAAATCACTTCCCAGATGCGGAGAAATTGGAATTTGCAAAATACTTGACACCACCTCCGGAGGAAAAAATGCACGGACATTTTCCTCGTTCCACGAGCAAGCATCATCATCAAGGAGACATCTGACTTTTGCGTTACCTGGGATCGGAGACAAAAGCTGCAGCCAGTCCGGAGGGAAGCGAGGGATCCAATTGTCTGCGGTGATCTTGATCGAGTCACCATCGCCAACAGCCCAACGGATACCCTTTGCCAGCAGCTCCCTTCCATGCAATATGCTGCGCCACACATGCGATGACGAGCGCGGGGCCGTGGCATGCCAGAAGTCAGTGAGAGGGAAGTACCTCCCCTTCAACACGCGTGCACAAAGGGAATCGGGTACCGTAAGTAATCTCCATCCTTGCTTAGCCAACATGGCTTGGTTAAACAGTGCTATATCGCGAAAACCCATGCCACCTAGCCCCTTCGGTGTGGATAGCCAATCCCAAGATCGCCAATGGAGTTTTTTCTTTCCGTCCTCCATCCCCCACCACCAGTTAGCTATGATAGACTTGATCTTCGCACATGTAGCTAGAGGCAACTGAAAACAACTCATCACAAAGGTGGGTATAGCCTGAACAACCACCTTCAGAGGTGTTTCATTGCCTGCTCTTGATAATGGTCTACCTGAGAGACCGTTTAAGTATTTCCAAATCTTGTCAAAGAGAAAGCTGAAAGTAGCTGTAGGTGATCGTGCCACTGACGTTGGCATGCCTAGATAGAAATCCTTAAGGGCCTCACTGTGAACCTCCAGACTATCCATAACCGTACTCTTCACAAGATCAGGGCATCGTGGACCAAAGAAAACCGATGATTTCTCCAAGTTCACCTTCTGTCCAGATCCATCGCAAAACACCTTGAGTGTATTTTTGAGAGAAGCCACACTCTTATCATCACTCCGTGCGAAGAAAATGCTGTCATCTGCAAACAGTAAATGTGATATAGGGGGACCGAGCCTTCCATTACGAATACCATAGAGCTCACCTCGATCCTCCCGTTGTTGCAGTAAACTTGACAACCCTTCCGTACACAGAAGAAATAAATAAGGGCTAATGGGATCTCCCTGTCGTATCCCTCTAGATGGAACAACTGGTTCTGTAAGTTCACCATTAACACGAACCGCATACCTGACGCATGTCACACACCGCATCACTGTTTGTATCCATCTGGGATCAAAACCGAGCTTGCATAGACAACCATGAAGATAATGCCACTCCACCCTATCATAGGCCTTCATCATATCGATCTTCAAAGCAAAGAACGGCCTTTTAGCACTCTGTTGCCTTATAGTATGCAAGCACTCGAAGGCAATCAAGGCATTATCCGTGATCAACCTGCCGGGGACGAAAGCACTCTGCTGCTCTGAGATAATCTCCGGTAAAATCACTTTAAGCCTGTTTGCCAGAACCTTGGAGGCGATCTTGTAAAGCACGTTGCACAAGCTAATAGGGCGAAATTTTTTGAGTTGTTTCGGCTTGGCAACCTTAGGGATCAGAACAATAATGGAGTCACAAAGTCCCTCTCGAATCTCCCCTCCACATAGAAAACCCCTGACAGCATTACAAATTTCACTCTTGAAAAAATCCCAATGCGTTTGGTAGAATAACGCCGGGAAACCATCCGGTCCAGGGGCTTTTGTTGGCCCCATTTGGAATAACGCAATACCAATCTCATCATCCGAATAAGGCTTGCAAAGATCATCGTTCATAGCTGCTGTGACCTTAGTCGGAATCGCATTGAGTACTGCATCCACTGAATCACCCGGGTCAGAAGAAAAAAGATGTTCGTAGAAGCTATGAACCATACCTTTGATCTCCCCCTGTGATTCACACATAGAACCATCATCTCGGGTCAGTTTGGTGATTTTATTAGTGCGTCTGCGGGCAGATGCCTTGGCATGGAAAAACGCCGTATTGCGGTCTCCCTCCCGCAGCCACTCTACTCTCGACCTTTGACGGGCCATAATCTCCTCACACTCGAACAGGTCACAGAGTTCTCTCTCGATCCTCCTTTCCTCCTCGAGACTAGGCTCGGACAGTGGGCGACCACGGAGAAAGGAGAGCTGCCGTTCAAGATTCCGAATTCTTTTGTGAATCGAGCCGAAAGAGGCACTGCTCCACTTCTTCAACGTTGGCCCCATCCTTTTCAACGTCTCCCATGTGGAATGGAGGGAAGGGGGGCTAGACCCACACTCGGACCAGCAAGCTTCGACAGTTTCCTTGTATTCCGGGGCCTTGCTCCACATTGCATCGTAACGAAAGCCGTGAGACACCGGGATCGGCGCCCCTCTAGACAGAGATAGTGAGACTAGTATAGCATAGTGATCGGAGGATGTTGTAATTATGTTCTCCACCGAACAACTATCAAACAGCTGAGTGAATTCATCATTTGCAACTGCTCTGTCTAGTCTCACTCGCACATGCGTGTCAGCACCCTGCCGATTGGACCAAGTAAATCTCGGTCCCTCATAGCCAAGATCCATAAGACCACAGTCTTGTAAACAATCACGGAATGCCTCAATTTGTTTCTCAGTTCGGTCACGAGGACCAATGTGTTCGTCTTGATTGAGTACTTCATTAAAATCTCCACAGCATAGCCATGGGCCATTCCAACCTGTCTTCAAAGAACGAAGGTGAGCCCAAAATTCATGCCGAAGTTCTCTTTTGGGTTCCCCATATACAAAGGTAGCTCTCCATGTCCTCCCCGATTCCGGTGTAACAAGGGTATCAATGCACCGTTTGCTAAAACCCTCAATGGAGACAACCGTGGTAGATAACCAGAAAAGGGCCAAGCCACCGCTTAGGCCATCACTGCTCAAAGCAAAGCAACTAGCATATCCAAGAGACCACATAAAACCCCTCACTCTAGCCTCACACATCTTAGTTTCGGAGAGGAAGAGGAGGGTGGGACGATGAGCCTTCACAATATAGCGAAGCTCTCCAACTGTCGCATCCGTCCCGAGACCACGACAGTTCCAACAGAGTAGACTCATTGCGTTCGGCGGGCCTGCACTGCAGTACCCGCCAGATCCGCCGATCGATCAGTGTCCGTCTTCTTGAGCTTTTTGTTTGAGTCTGAACTCGGTTCCTCCTCTGACAGGCCCGGGTCCCTTTCCTGCCTTGCAGCTCCCTGATGAATGACGAGCGCTAGGGAGTCATCAGTCACCGTTGCTGCCTCGGCATTGCCTTTGGCACGGTATACAAGGGGTGATTTCCTTTTGTTGCCCACAGATGTGATACCGTCCTCCTGGCCGGTACTCTTCTCCTTGCCCTTACCGTTCTTGGCAGCTGTGCGTCTGGGCGGTCTCTTCTTGACCGGTGACGAGACCTCGGCCTCTCCCTTCTTCTTCGGATCCCCTGCCACACCACTCCTAGCTGCAGAGGGAGCAGAGCGCTCCACGGGCTGGGAGGAAGATCTCCCACGGTCAGAGGCCGAGTCACTCGACGAACGCGGCCCCGGCATCTTCTTACGATCATCCGGTGCGCAGAGCCTATCAGCAGAATACGGTAGTCTACCCGATTCATCACGATCACCAGGTGTCTTGCACTCAACAGAGGAGTGCCCAACAATACCACACGAGTAACAGTAGTGCGGCAATTGTTCATATTGAACATCGAACCATTCCGACGCGTTACGGCGCTGAGAGAAGATCGTGACTCCCCGCATAAGCGGTTTGTCAATATCAACCTCAACCCTAACCCTCATATAGCTCCCCCAGCACTTGCCGGCAGCATCACAATCCACCATAGGGATACAGCTCTCCATGCCCAGTGAAGCAGCAATTGTTGCGCCGTGAGTCTTGTGCATGTACCCAAACGGCAAATCAAGAATCCTAGCCCAGATTTTCATACCATTGAATTTCATATCCTTCGGTCTCAGATCCACGTCAAACTCGCGAAGAAGAACAGCATGTTTTCCCACAACCCAAGGCGGGCCATCCAACACACGAGCCTTGTCCGCCTTCGTTGCAAATTCGGCCACGAACAGGTTGTCCCCAGCCGGGTTGAGAAGCAGCCCCCGTGGGTTTCCCCACGCTGGTCTCAGAGCAGCAGTGATCGTGCTAATGTGCAGCCTATTGGGTGCTAGCACTTTGCCCACAAGCGCCCACTTGGAGTGCACCGGCGAACCGCCGATCCCGTCATCCAGAACCACCGCAGTGGCCTCCGCCGCCGTTAGCCGTAGTCGCCCCATCATGTCCGACACATGATCGGATCCAGTCGCGGGATCCCTCGCCGGAGAAACCGCGCCCAATCCATCCACACTCCCGAGGGGAGCCGCCATCGCCGAGATGCCCCCGCTGATCGGTCCTACCGCATCCGCCATCGACACCCTCAAGAACTCGTGACCAACCAAGGGCGGGCGGCTATCCACGATAGCCCCTTGTTCACCCCGAGTCAGCGCAGAGAACCGAGGAGCGTCGCGGGAAGGGCCAGGGACAGCAGAGAGGTACCAGAGAAGGAGATCGTGCCCTCAAACACGCCTCAGATCGAGCTACGAACCCTAGACAGAGGCAGTCGCCATGGCGATCGCCTAACCCTAGTTTCCGGAGCAAAACGGTTTCTAGCTACCCCCAACTTGTCCGGAGCAATCAAGTGGCTAGTAACAGATTGGCCATTAATTCTGAGCCGTTACAGCCAAGCCGGCACTAGGACCGTCGACCGCTCATTTTGCATCGGAAGTAGCGCAAGGACCGCGATGATGCATGCATGCATACCCACGTGAGAGAAACAGAGCCAACAAGTAGTAGAGAACCGAGCTCATTGCATTCATTGCATGCCTGGCACGACGGTCGGACGGAGACGACACGGCTCTCCCAGCGCGCTTACTTTGTTTTGGCACCTATGTGGTTCCTGCGGTTGACACCATGAGCACACGCTACGCATCTCTCGCTATAAAATAACGCTCTTGCTAACATATTATACTCTCGTCTAGGCGATGTCAACTTGAAAGATACACTCTTTGATGTGGTGCTGCGTTGTGCGAGACCGTGCGTATAGCGTGTGTGTCAAATCAAGACCGGAGTAGTAATTTATATTGGCTGTTAACGTACTAATTAAACCGTGCAACATGCGTGCAGCTTTCCGGCGGGCGGGTCTTCGATCTGGAACTTGGTAGCACTACAAATCAGTATGAGCTATCGTGTAAGAGCAACTCTAGCAGAGTCTCTGTCTCGCGGAAGTGTAAACGCGGGGTAGGGTTCGCGGAATGCGCGATTTGAGGGTCGAAAATAGCCACGCCGTAGTAGTCCCCGTAAACCCTACCTTCTGTTTTACCGGGACTGCTACGACGCGGCTTCGACCCTCATACCGAAAAAGTGATCATATGAGATTTAAGCATACTCCATCAAAATTTCGTCAAATATTCGACAATTAAAAGAGTTTCAATGCTCAAATACGACAAATTGGATGTTCATGACGAGCAGGGAGATGAATCGCAAACAAAAGTGCCTCGGATCACGAAATCAAGCCATGCCATGACCGGCACCACCATCACCATCAACATCACCACCACCACCAGCAACAATCATAGCTTGCTTTCTTCTCAACAGGATTTGCTGTCTTAACAGGTTGTGCCACTGGAGGGTCACTTCATCCATTTCGGTACGGTTCATCATCATGATCTTGTTCTCCTCGGCAATCAACTTGGCGAGTGCCCTCGTCTCCTCGGCATTGGACCTGGCCTCTTCAATGGCAGATCTGCGCTTGTTCTCCTCCATGGCAGCTTTGCGCAGATCCTCCTCGACGGCGGCTTTGCGCAGTCCCTCTTGCCGTAGCATTTCTCATATTTCTCTCTTCTCTGGGCCCTTTTATCCGTAGCATTCAACCTTTGTTTCTTTCCGAGGGAAACTTGCTACTGTGGTGCCAACGAACGTGTGTTACACGTGCATCACTCGCGATAAAATCCGTAGATGTGCTCCTGGATAAGCTACGGTTCGCGGATTGGGCAAGACTCGGACTGGAGGCTCGAGATTGTACACTTGCGCCGTCTGCCATTAGCCACCGCATGGAAATAGGCCGTGCTAGCATCCTCCTGCAGGGCCCATCTCATGCGGCCCCTTTGCCTCCAGTATTCCACCTCCAACCGGATGCTCTAGAGCAGCTAGTCCTCCAGGTGATACCAAAAGATTCACTCGTCTTCCTCCAGCCCGAAGGTGTCAGCTTTGGAATCGAGGTCTTTAATCTGGTCCAGGAGGGCCAGCTTCCGCACTCGGGCACCCCGGCCCATGTTACAGCTCCACCCTCTAAGAAATTGGCGTAGCCCCACGTACATATTACGCCACCAGTCAACAATATCCCGCCCTGGACATGAGCCTAGACCACTGCATGGCCACCAAGTCCCGAAAACCCTCAATCTCAAACCATCACAGTTCAAAAAAGAACCGTGTGCTTCTGCAAGGATGCTCCCGTCCCCCGTCAAAGATTAGGGGGGTGTGGTCAGAGCCCAAAGCGTTCTCCGCCCGCAGAGAGGCCAAGGGGAAGACAACCTCCAACTCCGGGGCGATGAACACCATGTCCATAACACACCAAATTGGAGATCTCTACTTGTTTGTCCAGGTGTACCTCGCACCCAAGCGAGTAATCTCTTGGAGTTCCCAACCGGCGATCACGTCCTTGAACAACTCGATCCTGGGCCTATTGATATTGTCGTTGCTCTTGTCATGTGCCCCTCGCAGCAGGTTGAAGCCCTCCTCCCTCCCAGAATGACTGGGAACTGGCAGGAAGCCAACTTAGCGGACATCTCGTCTAGGAAGATATGCGAGAGCGCATGGTTCACCGACCCATAGATGCCTACTATGGTTAGTTTTTTGTCTAAGGCATGGTGCAGGCAGTTCAGACTGACAAACTACCGTCCCGTATCGAAGGATTCCACTGTCGCACCCTGATTTCTAGGGGATACTCACCGTACGAACTGGATAGCAGATGCTTGGATTATGGGGCATAACTGCTCCCACGTCCCAGCTTCCTGGTAGGCCTGCGCTTATGCGCGACAACACAAGCCCTGCTATTCCATCGTCGATGTAAACTATCCACTAGAGATCAAAGGCACTTCCGTCGACGTACTTCAAACCATACACACATGGTACGTCAACGGCGTTGAACAACTGATATCACAACAGATCTCTACGACACAACAGATTGAAATAACTTGCAAATGGCTCTCATTAGAGCAGAGATAGCAAATACAATCATTCAGAGGGCACATGCCCCAACAATACATCATTACAATACAGCGGAAGCAGTCAACATGTCTGGGTACAGACAAGAACCAAATAGGCCTAAGAGGCCGGGAACGAAAAGACGGAGCCCATCCACGAAGTCTCGGATCCTGCCCGGGTCCGCTATCTACTCGTCAGCAGTCTCGTCATACTCCACGTAGTAGCCACCATGTAGATCCTCGGAAAAGTCGTCTGCGTAAACCACAGCCCCAAAGGGGTCAGTACACCAACGTACTGGCAAGCAAGACTCACAGTTCACCAAAGTGTAACCCGTCAACACCAAGCACAGATGCTTTGGGTTCAACGGAAGGAAGGGGATATAAAAGATGCTGCAACTGGCTGCTCTAACCAACTACAGAGAACTACAATTTCCAACTAACAGAAAGGGGATAAGATCGAGGATTGTAACCAACTGAAAAGTAACTCAAACAAACCCATCCTGGATCTCGCCCCTTATCCGAAGAAGCAATCCGAGGATAACTCACACAGTTGTATTAAAGGTGAATCAAATTATTATGTCATCAACCTATTACTAGTCAAGTTATTAATCATGGGGTGTAACATGTTTGATCATTATGTTTAAGTTGTCCTGAGTACTTGTTAGCCAGTACTTTCACCAAGTAATCCATAACCGCGGAAAACACGGCTTCTCGAGAAGATTATCCCTGCAGGGTTGCACCAATTTGGCCGTACACTCATGAATATCCCGCCAGATGGGATGCCTCCCACCAAGCGGGGCACTCAACACAACCAACCATTCTTCGCATCAAGCCCAAAGAACCTTGGGCGCACGGCTAATCAAGCCCCGAAGAAAAGGGACCCTCATAGCACTCTAAGACCGTGTCCCCCTATATGCCGACTACGAAAGTTCCACCCTGGCCTGGGCTCGCAAAAACATGCATGCGGCAAATGGAAAACACGAACTAAAAGAGGCGATTTGGACGAGATGCGAATCAGGTCAAGTTGAGGGGGGCGCCCATACTCGCTTCCCAAATGCGGGTAGTGCGCTCATCATGGATCAGTAGACAAGACCCTTTTCCTATTAGGGTCGACACTAGCAGGCTCCAAAACCTCTCATGGGCCTCCTGCCGGTGCCTTATCATCAAATTTATTATTAATAGTAACATTAGCATGATTGATTGATTAAACATCGAGCCCCCAGAACATAATAGAGTAGTAACAGAAAAGTAACGGGTAACAGACTCGAGCAAAACAACCTAAGCATGCTAGTAAGACACGGGCTCAAACAATGGTTATAGGTATGGAGGTGAGGCAATATCAGGGTTAAAGGATACATGTGATAGGTTCGTAACAGAAACAACTACTACTAAGGCTAGCAGAAAAGAACAACGGAAAGTATCGGTAACCAATGTTGAAAGGAACACAGTGGTTCATGTGAGTGATAACTTGCCTGCAAAACCCAGTAGCCTGGTACTGAGCTAAATCCTTAGAAGGGATGTCGTAAGTATCGCCGGTCTCAACGTCGTCGTATATCCGGGAAGAAGCAAACAAACAAGGCAGAAAGATAAACAATCAATATCATGGCATAGGTGCACAAACATGGGATGATGCATGTCAAGTTAATAGGTGCATCAAAATAAACTAATTGATATGATAACACAATTTAAATGGACACATATGCAATTTTGAGTTGCATATGAAAAGCCCATGGATTTTGGTTAGATTATTTGTTTTCCAACTAAACAACAGGTGATAGTGGTTTAGTATGATGCATGCAACAGGAAAACAGCAAAATAACAACATAAGAATCAAATTTAAATAGGGTGTAGCAATTTAGAAGTTTATTAGTAATTTGGGGAAAATTTGGGTGCATTAGAGGTGACACACAAGTATTTGTTGTTTTCAACCAATTAAATTGTTCAAAACAAATAACAAAGTTGATATTTGAATAGATCATCAAATTTTGGTTGGATTACATGTTTCACAATTTGAAATTGGACTTTGGATTAATTATTTATGATTTTAACAATATTAAACAATTTTTAATTGAATCAAACAAGAATTAAATGGTTTAGGCAATTTAAATTATTCAAACCAGAAAACAAAGTTTATATTTGAATAGGGTATTCAAAAAGGGGTGAAAAACATATTTTATTTGACTTATTTGGAAAAGGTATGAATTAGTTATGAATTATTACAAAATACAATTGAATTATTCAAATTTAAATTTTAAATGCTTTTGGAAAAGTCAAAACAGAACACAAATAAGTTATTTGGAAAGATTATAAAATTTTGATCAGATTACATGTATAACTTTTATTTGTTGGATTAACAGATTAAAAGTTATTGAATTTCAGAGATTATAGTTTATTCTGCTATTTAAAAGAATTTGAATTAAACAGAGCGTGCAAACTTTGGTTACAGCGTTGGTCCCTACCCACAGACACTGCCCCGTGGGCCTGGTGGCCAGCGTGGCGTGTGAGGCAGTGAGGTGGCGCAGAGGGTCGCTGACCCGTGGGCCTGGACACCGCGGTAAAATCCGCGAAAAAGGGAACGCGCGAGGGGGGATCGAACCCGCACCCTCACAGCTGCGCGTGATGTGCGCTGCCACTGCACCGTGGTGGTGTTTGCTGACAGAAAGGAACAGGCGGGGGGGTTTAATGTTCAGGTTGTGGTTTACTGAATTTTTGGCAGGCTCCTTTCTGAAATTCGACGGGAGGCAGCCGACGGCAGCGGCCGGGCTGCTGCGCTCGCTTGCGCGTGCTGTGGGCGGATTCGTGTGCGCCTGTGGGTTCTCGCGGCCGTGGCGTTGTGAAGCACAGAAGGAAGGGAGAGAGGACGCTGAGCAGAGGGGAAACTCACCCCCGATGGAGAGGATGCAGAGGCCCGAAGTAGATGGCCGGCGACGAACGGCGTGGACGGCGTCGGCGCCAGAAGCCTCCTCGAGAGCAACGGAGAGGGCGAGGGCAGACGTGGAGCAGCGCCGGATCCATTCCCGCTGCTCGAAGGAGGGGAGCAAAGGCCTGCCGGCGGCGATCCTCGCCGATTCAGAGACGTTTTCGCGGCCGTGGTTTCAGAGAAGCGAGGGAGGCGGCAGATGGAGCGAAAGGCGGCGGGAGGTAGGTGGGACTAGGGTTAGCAGGAAGGCTAGGGTTGCAGAGGGAGTAGGTGTGATATAGGGAGGAGGTGCTGTACGGCTGAGCATCGGGAGGGCAGAAGATGATCGTGCGGTGATCGACATGTTCGTACTGGAGGTGACGCCATCGAGAGGAAGGAGAAAGCGACAGGGGTACTGGGCTGGATAGTAAACGGGCTGGGCTGGTGGCTTTCTCCCTCTCTCTTTCTATTTTCCTATTTCTGTTTTATTATTTTTTTTGTAACTTTGCTTTTGGAAGAAAGAGTTAGGGTTTTGTCTATAGAAAAATTTGAAAAAAATTAGTTAAGCCTTTTAGGTAAATAGAAACCACATTGCATGCTTGGTTTTCAAAATTTTGGTTTTAAAATGGTAGCTTGTGTTTGAAACCAAATAGAACCAATTTTTATTATTAAAACACCATTTGGAAACAACAATTTAAATAGGGTTACCCCTAGGTTTAAAATATGATTTTAAGAATAAAAACATGTGGTGAATTGTTATGTTTTCAAAAGAGTGCTGATTTGAAACTTGGTTTGAAATGGAAAATGATTTAGTAGTTAATGATTTAATTAATTGATTTGATAATTGGTTTGATTAAAGCAACAATTTGAGAAGTGAAAAACAAGGAATAAAAGGGTTGTTTTTATTTGTTATTTTGGTTCCAATAGTT
Source organism: Alopecurus myosuroides (assembly GCA_028641055.1). NCBI lineage: Eukaryota > Viridiplantae > Streptophyta > Magnoliopsida > Poales > Poaceae > Alopecurus > Alopecurus myosuroides. The sequence continues at coordinate 40,228,369 of CM054057.1, read as the reverse complement.
GTAACAGAGCAAGTATGAAAACATTGTTTGAAAAAGGTTTGAATTTGAGTTGTGAAAACAGTGGAAAACAAATTGAATTTGAAAAGAGTTTGATTATTGGATGCATTTTTATAGAAATAAAACAATAGTTTGGAATCACACTTTAATAGAAACAAACAATTGTTTTATTTTGAAATATCTTTTTAGAATTGTAACATCACAAGGATGAAACAAAAGGTTAAATTTTGGTTTGAAATTCAAATAGAAAACAAAGGAAAACAAATGAAAAACAAACAAACAAATGCAATCAACATGATGCCATGATGCAAAACATAAAATAACAGGGAGCAAACATTCTAATGGCTGTTTTTCAGACTTGGGATGTTACAAAACGCCCCCCCTTGAAGGAATCGCGCCCCGAGATTCCTACTGAGAAAAGAAAAGGTCCGGATACTTCTTGGGTAGATGTCAGGGAATTTGCAAACCACCGGAACATTTTTAAGTAAAGGGGAGAGATTTTGCACCAAGGGTGTATAGCTGGATAGAATTTGATTCATTTGGGAGAATAGATTATCTGGCTAGAATGGTGGAGCAGAATTATTGACATCAATGCAACACCAAGAATAACATCAATGTCAGAATCATCAACATGAGAGTGACGAGGAATATGTGGCCTCCCATTAGAATTGGATTGTTCTTACTTATGTTGGAAGTCAACATTTGAGATCCCGGGGAGTGAACAGAGTTTTGATTGCTTGGTGGAATCAGACTTGGGTTTTATGTTGTGGAAAAGATTGTTGACACAAGGGAATGTGATGCTCCGGTATCAAATAACACTTTAGCTGGAATAGAGTTTAGGAGATGAACGGGGAAACTTTGATTAGACGCCGGTAGAATAACTGAAATGGAAAACAACAACAAGATTTCAACGGACGAAAAGGATGTTGAGAAGAACAGAATATCAACATCGGGGAAAACGAGAACAAAACTCCTGAGGTACTACGGAAAACCCATCCGGGCTTCTAAAGGATCAATATCTACTGCTTAAGGAATAGAGGATCTGCTTCCGGGGCCTATTTGCCACCGTTCTCAATCGTGAGTAGGCAACATGATAATTCACGTCACAACCACCTCCATTCCTATGGTCTAGTAGATATAACCATCCTAGAGAAACCAGAATACGTGAAATCCTAACTTGAAAGTTTAGATGAGAAGGGAGAAATCAACGTTGCACTTCCTTACCAGAAAAGGGAGGGAGGGTGGGGAAAGAAGAAAAAGAACAGAATTCCTACTCTCACGTTTCATTTTTCCTACATAGCTACAAAATAGTTTCTAGACTCAACTGCGACCAGTAAAAAGGGATCCTACAGGCAGACAGGCTCTGATACCATTTGTCGCACCCTGATTTCTAGGGGATACTCACCGTACGAACTGGATAGCAGATGCTTGGATTATGGGGCATAACTGCTCCCACGTCCCAGCTTCCTGGTAGGCCTGCGCTTATGCGCGACAACACAAGCCCTGCTATTCCATCGTCGATGTAAACTATCCACTAGAGATCAAAGGCACTTCCGTCGACGTACTTCAAACCATACACACATGGTACGTCAACGGCGTTGAACAACTGATATCACAACAGATCTCTACGACACAACAGATTGAAATAACTTGCAAATGGCTCTCATTAGAGCAGAGATAGCAAATACAATCATTCAGAGGGCACATGCCCCAACAATACATCATTACAATACAGCGGAAGCAGTCAACATGTCTGGGTACAGACAAGAACCAAATAGGCCTAAGAGGCCGGGAACGAAAAGACGGAGCCCATCCACGAAGTCTCGGATCCTGCCCGGGTCCGCTATCTACTCGTCAGCAGTCTCGTCATACTCCACGTAGTAGCCACCATGTAGATCCTCGGAAAAGTCGTCTGCGTAAACCACAGCCCCAAAGGGGTCAGTACACCAACGTACTGGCAAGCAAGACTCACAGTTCACCAAAGTGTAACCCGTCAACACCAAGCACAGATGCTTTGGGTTCAACGGAAGGAAGGGGATATAAAAGATGCTGCAACTGGCTGCTCTAACCAACTACAGAGAACTACAATTTCCAACTAACAGAAAGGGGATAAGATCGAGGATTGTAACCAACTGAAAAGTAACTCAAACAAACCCATCCTGGATCTCGCCCCTTATCCGAAGAAGCAATCCGAGGATAACTCACACAGTTGTATTAAAGGTGAATCAAATTATTATGTCATCAACCTATTACTAGTCAAGTTATTAATCATGGGGTGTAACATGTTTGATCATTATGTTTAAGTTGTCCTGAGTACTTGTTAGCCAGTACTTTCACCAAGTAATCCATAACCGCGGAAAACACGGCTTCTCGAGAAGATTATCCCTGCAGGGTTGCACCAATTTGGCCGTACACTCATGAATATCCCGCCAGATGGGATGCCTCCCACCAAGCGGGGCACTCAACACAACCAACCATTCTTCGCATCAAGCCCAAAGAACCTTGGGCGCACGGCTAATCAAGCCCCGAAGAAAAGGGACCCTCATAGCACTCTAAGACCGTGTCCCCCTATATGCCGACTACGAAAGTTCCACCCTGGCCTGGGCTCGCAAAAACATGCATGCGGCAAATGGAAAACACGAACTAAAAGAGGCGATTTGGACGAGATGCGAATCAGGTCAAGTTGAGGGGGGCGCCCATACTCGCTTCCCAAATGCGGGTAGTGCGCTCATCATGGATCAGTAGACAAGACCCTTTTCCTATTAGGGTCGACACTAGCAGGCTCCAAAACCTCTCATGGGCCTCCTGCCGGTGCCTTATCATCAAATTTATTATTAATAGTAACATTAGCATGATTGATTGATTAAACATCGAGCCCCCAGAACATAATAGAGTAGTAACAGAAAAGTAACGGGTAACAGACTCGAGCAAAACAACCTAAGTATGCTAGTAAGACACGGGCTCAAACAATGGTTATAGGTATGGAGGTGAGGCAATATCAGGGTTAAAGGATACATGTGATAGGTTCGTAACAGAAACAACTACTACTAAGGCTAGCAGAAAAGAACAACGGAAAGTATCGGTAACCAATGTTGAAAGGAACACAGTGGTTCATGTGAGTGATAACTTGCCTGCAAAACCCAGTAGCCTGGTACTGAGCTAAATCCTTAGAAGGGATGTCGTAAGTATCGCCGGTCTCAACGTCGTCGTATATCCGGGAAGAAGCAAACAAACAAGGCAGAAAGATAAACAATCAATATCATGGCATAGGTGCACAAACATGGGATGATGCATGTCAAGTTAATAGGTGCATCAAAATAAACTAATTGATATGATAACACAATTTAAATGGACACATATGCAATTTTGAGTTGCATATGAAAAGCCCATGGATTTTGGTTAGATTATTTGTTTTCCAACTAAACAACAGGTGATAGTGGTTTAGTATGATGCATGCAACAGGAAAACAGCAAAATAACAACATAAGAATCAAATTTAAATAGGGTGTAGCAATTTAGAAGTTTATTAGTAATTTGGGGAAAATTTGGGTGCATTAGAGGTGACACACAAGTATTTGTTGTTTTCAACCAATTAAATTGTTCAAAACAAATAACAAAGTTGATATTTGAATAGATCATCAAATTTTGGTTGGATTACATGTTTCACAATTTGAAATTGGACTTTGGATTAATTATTTATGATTTTAACAATATTAAACAATTTTTAATTGAATCAAACAAGAATTAAATGGTTTAGGCAATTTAAATTATTCAAACCAGAAAACAAAGTTTATATTTGAATAGGGTATTCAAAAAGGGGTGAAAAACATATTTTATTTGACTTATTTGGAAAAGGTATGAATTAGTTATGAATTATTACAAAATACAATTGAATTATTCAAATTTAAATTTTAAATGCTTTTGGAAAAGTCAAAACAGAACACAAATAAGTTATTTGGAAAGATTATAAAATTTTGATCAGATTACATGTATAACTTTTATTTGTTGGATTAACAGATTAAAAGTTATTGAATTTCAGAGATTATAGTTTATTCTGCTATTTAAAAGAATTTGAATTAAACAGAGCGTGCAAACTTTGGTTACAGCGTTGGTCCCTACCCACAGACACTGCCCCGTGGGCCTGGTGGCCAGCGTGGCGTGTGAGGCAGTGAGGTGGCGCAGAGGGTCGCTGACCCGTGGGCCTGGACACCGCGGTAAAATCCGCGAAAAAGGGAACGCGCGAGGGGGGATCGAACCCGCACCCTCACAGCTGCGCGTGATGTGCGCTGCCACTGCACCGTGGTGGTGTTTGCTGACAGAAAGGAACAGGCGGGGGGGTTTAATGTTCAGGTTGTGGTTTACTGAATTTTTGGCAGGCTCCTTTCTGAACTTCGACGGGAGGCAGCCGACGGCAGCGGCCGGGCTGCTGCGCTCGCTTGCGCGTGCTGTGGGCGGATTCGTGTGCGCCTGTGGGTTCTCGCGGCCGTGGCGTTGTGAAGCACAGAAGGAAGGGAGAGAGGACGCTGAGCAGAGGGGAAACTCACCCCCGATGGAGAGGATGCAGAGGCCCGAAGTAGATGGCCGGCGACGAACGGCGTGGACGGCGTCGGCGCCAGAAGCCTCCTCGAGAGCAACGGAGAGGGCGAGGGCAGACGTGGAGCAGCGCCGGATCCATTCCCGCTGCTCGAAGGAGGGGAGCAAAGGCCTGCCGGCGGCGATCCTCGCCGATTCAGAGACGTTTTCGCGGCCGTGGTTTCAGAGAAGCGAGGGAGGCGGCAGATGGAGCGAAAGGCGGCGGGAGGTAGGTGGGACTAGGGTTAGCAGGAAGGCTAGGGTTGCAGAGGGAGTAGGTGTGATATAGGGAGGAGGTGCTGTACGGCTGAGCATCGGGAGGGCAGAAGATGATCGTGCGGTGATCGACATGTTCGTACTGGAGGTGACGCCATCGAGAGGAAGGAGAAAGCGACAGGGGTACTGGGCTGGATAGTAAACGGGCTGGGCTGGTGGCTTTCTCCCTCTCTCTTTCTATTTTCCTATTTCTGTTTTATTATTTTTTTTGTAACTTTGCTTTTGGAAGAAAGAGTTAGGGTTTTGTCTATAGAAAAATTTGAAAAAAATTAGTTAAGCCTTTTAGGTAAATAGAAACCACATTGCATGCTTGGTTTTCAAAATTTTGGTTTTAAAATGGTAGCTTGTGTTTGAAACCAAATAGAACCAATTTTTATTATTAAAACACCATTTGGAAACAACAATTTAAATAGGGTTACCCCTAGGTTTAAAATATGATTTTAAGAATAAAAACATGTGGTGAATTGTTATGTTTTCAAAAGAGTGCTGATTTGAAACTTGGTTTGAAATGGAAAATGATTTAGTAGTTAATGATTTAATTAATTGATTTGATAATTGGTTTGATTAAAGCAACAATTTGAGAAGTGAAAAACAAGGAATAAAAGGGTTGTTTTTATTTGTTATTTTGGTTCCAATAGTTGTAACAGAGCAAGTATGAAAACATTGTTTGAAAAAGGTTTGAATTTGAGTTGTGAAAACAGTGGAAAACAAATTGAATTTGAAAAGAGTTTGATTATTGGATGCATTTTTATAGAAATAAAACAATAGTTTGGAATCACACTTTAATAGAAACAAACAATTGTTTTATTTTGAAATATCTTTTTAGAATTGTAACATCACAAGGATGAAACAAAAGGTTAAATTTTGGTTTGAAATTCAAATAGAAAACAAAGGAAAACAAATGAAAAACAAACAAACAAATGCAATCAACATGATGCCATGATGCAAAACATAAAATAACAGGGAGCAAACATTCTAATGGCTGTTTTTCAGACTTGGGATGTTACATCCACCTCAAACATGCTATCCCCCAGACCGAGGAGAATGCCTCCGGAATGGCCCTCCGCCGGAAGCCAATGCCAAAAGAATTTGTCTCCAAGCTCGAGACATTGCAGGTCCAGCACTGAGAAATCATGCTTGATGGTTTCTTGGAGATAGAACACGTCTACTTTGTGAGTGCAGAGATATTCGCGGAGCAGGGTTCGGCGCCCCGCACGGCCGAACCCCCGGATGTTCAAAAAGATTATCCACATTAAATCACTGCCCCTTTGGCTCGTGCTAGGCGGGAGGGCGGCGCCACAGATTTAGTTTTGGTCTTGGACTTGCAAACACCCTGCACCTGGCTTCGGGAGGGGAGCAACAACTCCAAGATGACACCAACCCCGCCTCCACCTCAACTAGCCCGGCGGAGGTCCCTCTGGAACCTCAGCCGAAGCCAACAATGCAGCCTCTGCATCAGCCTTCTCTTGGGCACATTTCTTTGTTGCGTCCATTTCTTCTCTCTCCCTGGCGATGGCCAGGGCCACTTGGGCTTGCTCATTAGCACGAATCAGCGACAAGGTCTCAACAGAGGGGCCCACAACAGAAGAAAAAACCACGCAACAGTCCGATGCGAGAGAAAACAGATGCGCATCAGGGAGATCAACTAAGATAGCAAGGACATGGTATCGATCATTACCTGTGGATTGAGGCCTGGGTGTGGAAGAAACGGTCGTGGCAGCCTGGCTCCGCTCAGGCACCCTGCGCACCGCACGATCCAGAATGGGGCCGTCCTTCTCGGCGGTAGCACAAGCTCCCTGCCGCACCATCTCCACGGAAGACACCTTGGAGCGAACCCCACGCGCCACCGGCGCAGTGAGAGCTGGGGTGGCAGGGACGGTAGGGAACCCGCCCAACACCGAAGCAGGAGACAGGGCCGAACGCACGACCTCCTGGGAATCCACCACCATATCCTCTACCTCCGGCACCAGCAGCTGTCCCATCGACTTAGCTGCACGATCCTGATTGCGCTTGCTCCGCCACTCTCTATTAGCAACGGCCTCTCGGGGAGTAACTGACACGGGCATGGATCCTGGACCCCGCGGGTAAGGACACCCTATCTCAGGCCCAAGGTTAAGGCCCAAGAAGAGGAGCCCTTGGAGTATTCTAGAAGGCCCACGTGAAGCCCACCCGCACTAACTTGCGGGTTAAGTTTGGAAACTTGTAACCGACCTAGGGTTAGAGTTCGAGTCCTCTCCGGGTAAGGTTTGAGACCTGGCCACCTATATAAGGCCAGGAGAGCCACCGGTAGAGGACCAAGCAACACCGCAACACCAAAACCTTGAGCTTGAGATCATACTCTCGACTCGAGCCATCACCATTGTAACCGATCTATTCGACTAATACAGATCGACAGAGGCAGGAGTAAGGGTTTTACCTCTACGAGGGCCCCGAACCTGGGTAAATCTCGCCCCCTGTCTAGCCGACGATTCCACCAGCGCTCATGAGTTCTCCTAGTCGAAACCCGATAGGGTCACCTAAGGGATTTGTAGAGTCAGAGATTCGACAATTGGCGCCGACCATGGGGAAGACGGGCGTTGGATCACCGGCATCTTCGGCTTCATCGACAACCCACTCCCGTTGGAAACCATCGACTACGGCTCCAAACAATCCTATACGGATCGGATCTGTCGTGGTCACACCTCACTCGCCGGAATCGCACCCGGTATTCGAGGATCTGGAGAAGAGCGTCACCTTGACGTTCGGGAGCCTGAAACTCGTGACCAACAGGGACGGGATCCTCCACTTCTCGGATGAATCAGAAACTGAATCTGGAGCTGTCGACTCGCGCCGTCATCTGGAGAAAAGCGGCGAGTCCATCCGCTTCAACGCCAACGACTACCATACCCTCTCGACAGAGGAACCATCAAGAATTCAAAGGAACTTTCGATCTACGCCTAGGACGCACGAGCCTCGACTGGCTCAAGTCTGCATGGCAGGATCGGAACAAGCCTCGGAAACGGAACATAGCGCGGCAGAGCGCAACATAATCGGTGTCTCACGGGAATCTTGGAACCGAACGAAGGAGGCTATGCAAACGAGCAAGCCACCGCCAGCCGGGGCTTCACACAAAGACATGGTTGCCTACCACTATCACCTAGTGAGAGCAGCCACGACCATCAAAGACGCTCGGATAGATCTGGCCCGCCGAAGAAGAGCGACGGATGAGTCGAGCCAAAGACGAGCCGGGCTGTCCATAACACCCTCGGTCGGAACCCGACCCACGAGGAAGGGGCACGCATCTACATCCAGGAACAATGAGTCCCTAGCCGCAACCAGCAGATCGATCACTCCTTCTCTCATGCGAGTCGATGACGACGGCAATGTCTACCCGCAAACTCCCGCTGCCGCGGTTCTAGCCGCAGCAACTTACATGCAGATGAATCAACCAATGGAAAGTGACCCTTGGGCGGAGCAGTATAAACAAGTACGCAAGGGACTAGGACTGGCAGCCGCAAGGCTCGCCGCCTATGATCGAAAGAAAGCCGCAGAGCAGCTGGAGAAGGAACAGGAGAAGGAGAAAGAGAAGGATAGGGAAGCATCCCGCAAACATAGGAGCACTTCGCCAAGAAGGGATATATCGCCACATCGTGGCCGAGGAAAAGAAGCACGGCGCCGTGATGACAGTCGAAGCAGCAGCGAAGGCAGTCCGAGAGACAGAAACTCACGGCATCACAGCAGCCGCTCGCGAAAGCGAAGCAAAGAGCCAAGGAAGGACGCCGACCGCGATCTCACAAAACAAAGTAGATAAAGCGAGGGCTTCACGATATCGCGGGCGCTCTTCATCTAGCTCGTCGGATGACGAAACCTGCGGGTGCGCTCTGCTTCGCCCGCAGCATCCGCGAAGCACCTCTACCCAGGAGATTCAAGCTCGGCACGGAGGTGACAAAGTACGACGGCTCACTCGAGCCTTCTCAATGGCTAAGCGATTACCTCACGGCAGTAAAATGCCAACGTGGGAACAAGAACACAACTATGCAATATCTCAATTTGCATCTCGTTGGCGCGGCCCGCAGCTGGCTGGAAAGAAGACCAAGATCTTGTTATGCATCATGGGATGACTTGCACCGCGACTTTTGCAAAAATTTCCAGTCGACCTACAAGAGGCCGACCACCATTGAAGAACTGCGAGCATGCAAGCAGAAAAGCGGTGAGTCTACCCGCGAATATATCCAACGGTGGACCACGCTTAGGAACACTGCGGGAACCATCTCGGAAGAAGTGGCGATTGAGGCCTTTGCGAAAGGCGCCCGAAGAACTGCTTTAAGAGAAGAACTAGGCAGGGCTGCACCCAAAACTATTGGAGAACTAATGATCATAGCCGAAAAGTGGGCTAACGGAGAAGACGCAGTGCGCAACGAGAGAGCATCATCACCTGCGCACGATGAAGACCGTCATGGCTGGAGGAAAAGGAGGAAATATTACGATCACGAGGACCGAGAGGAGTTGGTAGCGGCGGAATTCACGCGAAGCCGCGACTCCGGTCGCCGTGGGAATCGCGAGTGGAGACCAAAGGCTGAAGAAAAATCACCCGAGGAAGACCTCGATGGATACTGCTCGCTACATCTATTTACAGATAAGCGCACGGGCAAAACTAAGGCAACACACCTTCTTAAGGATTGCCGAAAGTTTATTGATATCTCAGAAGCACTCGCCAGAAAAAGATCTGCAGGCACTCAAAATTACCCACCGCTTCCAGGAGGAGGCCACCAAGGATTCCAGCTGCCACAACCCCTACCTCCACCAGCAAATCCAAACATGGCATTAGCTGCGCTACCCGCACCACCTGCACAAAACTCCGGGGCCAATGCGTACCCGAATCCAGCAGGTAACTCGCGATGATCCAGAAGGTATGTCCATCCCGCAGAGCTCAAAAGACTAACACGAGGCAATTGTGCATGGCTGTGCAGACACCGCCAACAAAAACAGAGTACTTGAAGATGGCAGACCAGCCGATAACATTCTCGATGAAGGACCACCCGCCACGAGTCTATCGACCAGGACACGCCGCCCTTGTCATCCAAGCACAAATTGGAAACTATGACTTGGCCCGCGTATTCATGGATGGTGGCAGTGGCATCAACATTATCTACGTGGATACACTCCGTCGGATGAACAGGAACTTGGACGGCCTCCCGGAATCAGAAACATCCTTCCACGGGATAGTTCCAGGAAAGGCAATCCGTCCATTCGGAACAATCAACCTAGAAGTTGTGCTGGGCACTAAGAGCAACTACAGAAGAGAATTCCTCGACTTCGAAGTCGTCGATTGGCCTTCACAGTACCACGCCATTCTTGGTCGAACAGCGTTCGCCAGATTCATGGCAGTACCGCACTACGCCTAGCTGATGCTTAAATTACCCGGAGAATATGGCGTAATCACCATCGACGGAGACTTTCAGAAATCCAACAAGTGCGACATTGAATTCAATGAGATCGCAAAATCTTTCGGGATGCAAGAAGAACTTCAAGAGCTGGCAAAAACCACGGATCACTCTGTGATGCCCCTCACGAAGAAAAACGCGCCTGAACTGGAGTTCAGCGCTAACAGTGACACCCGAAAGCAACAAGTGCACCCGACAGATTCTGCAAAGACAGCGATGGTCTCCACCACCCTTCCGCAAGCATAGGAAAGCGCGCTCGTCAAACTCCTCCGTGAGTACTGGGAAATTTTCGCCTGGCAGCCCTCAGATATGCCAGGAATACCCAGGGAGTTTTCCGAGCACTCACTCGAAGTCTTTCCAGATGCCAAACCTATCAAACAAACTACTCGACGATTTTCAGAACCCAAGCAGAAGGCGCTTGGAGAAGAAGTAAACAGATTGCTAGCAGCAAAATTCATCAGGGAGATCAAGATATCCACTTGGTTAGCAAACCCGGTGCTGGTCCCCAAAAAGAACACGGACATCCTTCGGGTATGCATCGACTACACGTCGTTAAACAAGAACTGCCCAAGGATAACTTTCCCCTCCCGCGAATCGACCATATCGAGGACTCTACGGCAGTCTGTCAACGCCTCTCCTTCCTGGACGCCTATTCGGGATATAATCAGATCCGGATGAAACAGGAGGACGAAGAAAAGACACCATTCATCACACCACACGGTGTATACTGCTACACGACAATGCCCTTCGGGCTCTAGAACGCAGGCGCAACATACCAGCGCTGCATGCAAAAATGTCTCGCCAAGCTCATTGGCAAGAACGTACAAGTGTACGTTGACGACATAGTCATCAAGACTCGAGTTGAGAGCACACTCCTCGAGGATATTAGAGAAACATTCGACGCCCTCAACGCATACAGGATCAAACTCAATCCGACAAAATGCGTCTTTGGCGTTCCAGCAGGGAAACTTCTCGGGTACCTGGTATCCGCCAAGCCAACCCAGAGAAAATACAAGCAATCTTGACTATGAAGGAGCCAACCAATCTACATGGAGTCCAACAGCTCGCAGGGCGACTAGCCGCCCTGAGCAGGTTCATCGCACGATTGGGAGAGCAAGCGTTACCCTTCTACAAGCTGCTGAAGAAGACAGACAAATTCGAGTGGACACCAGAAGCTAAGCAAGCATTCGCGGACTTAAAGCGATCGCTGCAAAGCAGGCGAGTCCTTGCAACACCGCAAGAAAGGGGGCCACTCTACTAGTACCTAGCCGCCACAAACCAGGTCATCAGCACAGCAATCGTAGTCGAACGACCTAAGGAGGGAAAAGCGTACGGAGTTCAGCGACCGATCTATTACATCAGTGAAGTGCTCTCGCCATGCAAGCAACGATATCCTCATTACCAGAAGCTCGCATATGGAGTTGTTCTTACAGCCCGAAAGCTCAAGCACTACTTCCAGGAACACGCCATCACAGTGGTTAATGATGCGTCACTCGGGACAATCATGAACAACCCCATGGCATCCGGAAGAATAGCCAAATGGAGCATCGAGTTGGGCGCTTGGGACATCACTTATGCAGGACGCAACGCAGTCAAATCCCATGTACTCGTGGAATTCCTAAGCGAGTGGACAGAGCTACAAACGCCAAGACCGCCTGAGTACACGAGCAACTGGATAATGTACTTTGACAGGTCCAAACGAAACGAAGGAGCAGGAGCTGGAATTGTCCTCATATCGCCTATGGGAGACAAGCTGCAATACGTCCTACGATTGGACTTTCCACCCGATGATCCGGCATCAAACAACGACGCAGAATATGAAGCTCTGTTGCATGGGATGAAGATGGCAGTTGCCTGTGGAGCCACCCGACTAATGATCTACGGCGACTCCAATCTAATTGTACAGCAAACAATGAAAGAATGCAACGCAGTTGCCGAAAACATGGTCGCATATCGCGACATGTACAACCTACTCGAAGGAAACTTCAAGGGATGCGAGCTGAAGCACATTGCGAGATCCAGCAATGAAGAAGCAGATAAATTGGCAAACATGGGTTCTACAAACACACCCATACCACCAGGAATATATTTCGAGAGGATGACCAAGCGCTCTGTCAAAGTCAAAAAAGCTGCAGGAACACCCACAGCACAAGAAACAGAGGTCAGCCCGCAAGTCGCCATCATCGAGCTTATTCATAACATTTCACGACAGGTTTTTCTGGTCGAGCCAGTCTGGACGCAGAAATACCTCGACTACCTGTCCACCAAACAGCTCCCGGCAGATCCTCGCGAGGCTCGACAGATAATCAGATGCAGTAAATCCTTTCGGGTAATAAACGGAGAATTATACAAGCAAAGCATCTCAGGTATACTTCAGCGCTGCATCGCACCCGAAGATGGCAAAGAGTTACTCCAGGACATCCACCAAGGAGACTGTGGGCATCACGCTAGCTGGAAAGTAATCATGGGAAAAGCCTTCCGAGTGGGATTCTATTGGCTCACAGCAGCCACCGACGCAAAGGAGCTAGTCGAACGATGCGATGCTTGCCAGCGATTCGCACCAAGACCACATGCACCTGCTACGGAACTGCTCATGATACCCATCGCTTGGCCCTTTGCGCAATGGTGGCTAGACATAGGTAGGACCACTACGCAAGTCCACACCAGGTGGATATACACACTTGCTGGTCGCAGTCGACAAATTTACCAAATGGATCGAGGCCATGCCAGTAACTTCGGCTAGTGCCCAATGCGCAGTCAAGTTCCTCGACTCCATCGTATGCAGATTCGGGGTACCACATGACATCATTACAGACAATGGCACAAACTTCACAGCAAAGGAAACACAACAGTTCTGCGAGGAAAAGGGCATCAACTTCAAGTTTGCTTCAGTTGCCCACCCGCAAACGAACGGACAAGTCGAAAGATCCAACGGCTTAGTTTCAGCTAGAATCAAGAAACGTCTACTCGATCGTCTACACCCAGCAGCCGTACATTGGGTCGAAGAGTTACCCTCCGTGCTATGGAGCCTCCGCACAACTCCAAACCGATCCACAAACTACACGCCATTTTTCATGGTATACGGGGCAGAGGCAGTCCTTCCCGAGGATGTTCGGTTCAGCGCCCCACGAGTTGTGGCTTACAGCGAAGAAACCTCAAACAGGGCACTCGCGGAAGATATGGATGCACTCGATGAGATGCGCGATATAGCGCTCGCAAGATCCGCAGTATATCAACAATCACTACGAAACTATCATAGTCGCCGCATACACCACAGAGCATTCGCGGTTGGAGATCTAGTGCTGCGACTCAAGCAGAAGGAAGGACACAAGCTCGAGCCACCATGGGAAGGACCCTTCATCATACACGAAGTCATCCTAGGTGGAGCCTACAGGCTGAAGAATCCATCGACTGGAGGAATCTATTCCAACCCTTGGAATATCGCACACCTCCGCAAATTTTATCCCTAGATTTACCTGTTCTCACAACAAATAAGGCTATACTAGCCAACTCCTGTAGCCCGAATACATGACTTCTCAGTCATAGCAATAAAATACATGGTTTCTCAACCATATTTAATCGAAGATTATTCATTCTTACATGCTAAATAGTTACAGGTACACACCCCATAAACACACGGGGGCTACGCCTAGAACTAAGCATCATAAGAAAATTTATACACACGAGGTTACACACCTTACAACAGTTTTTACAAACTATACAGCATCACAGAATGTCCACATTCAACAATCCATCATGGCAATAAGCATTCTCAGTCGCCAACACTCTATCTACTTCCTCAGAGGTTAGTCGAATGATCTTCTCCGCTGCAGGACGAACAACATCGTAGTGCGGAGAAATATCATCGATTGGACCATCTGGAAGCCTAGCTACGGAGTTAAAATTTATCTCAGGATGCCATATTCGGACAAAGGAGAGAGCCACCACCGCGCCGCAAGTCATCTGATTGCGCACACAGTCTCGAATTTCTCCCTCTTGCCCGAAGAGCCCGAGGAGATAGCTCCAGTCTTCAGGACCCCTTTCCAGCGAATAGAATGCAGCGTTCATCGTGATCAAGACCGCGTGAAAAGAACTCACGAGAACTTTTACCTGGGAGACACGGAACTTCAAAGTAGCCAACACAAAGCCTCGGCTGCGATCAGACCAAAAATTATTCGCATGAGGACTTGAGCTGCCAGCTTCTTGAAGAATGTGGTTTTCTACCCACTGTTTTTCCTCCCTATCATCCGGTTTAACAACTGAAGAACAAATATGCGTGATTAGGTAAGGAAACAAGACAAAGAAGACCTGGGGGCTGTATTACTTACACAGCAGTTCCCTAGAAAGAGAAGCCAACTCGTCCATCACAAACTGCTCGCGTTCAGTCGCCAGTTTTTGCTTGGACTTCGCCACATCGGCTACCCCACGCAACGCTTTTAGCTTGCGCTCACCATCGGCTACACAATCACGGAGACCCGCCAAAGTCCCAACAGCGGCAACAAGCGGATCAGCTCGGGCAGCAGGTCCACTTGAGGGTTCTGCGGCACCTCGGCTACCTGAAGAGCAAAAATAAGATTAAAGGAATAAGGTGCCCTACTCGAGATATATTCACCACCTATTCAACAGGTGCTCGGGGGCTACTCCCATCGAGAGAAGACAAACAATTGCAAGAAGCATTTTCAGAAGAACACCTCGATTAAAGACAGTGAAAATACGGGAATACATCCCAAGGTTCATTACAATCAAGCTGATAAAGCAAAAGAAATACAAGCCTAAGAATCTACAGTGGTGCTCCCACTCGCGGCAGTCGTCCCTCCCTTAAGTCGAGCAAACAGCTCAGACAGCTTCCGAGCAAGGATGGCGGCTGGCTCGCCAAAATGAGAGAGCCGTACCTTTTTGCCCGTGGAGAGGTCGACTGGGAGATCCGAATAAGCCTCCTCCAAGCCGCTAACTCCATGCGCCAGCGCGAACTGGATGGCCGTCTTCGCCCCAGACTCCGACTGAGCAACCGCGTAGGCATCCAGGAGATTGCTCTCCGAGAAGATCTTCAGCAGGTCACCTAGCGCGGATGGAGAGGAAGCATTGACGAGAAGGCGACCATGCAGCTGCGTCAACACTTGAGTGGCGTTGCCAACCAAGGAGCAAATTCCTTCGGCATGCCTCCTGAGCTGGGCGAGGGAATCCGTCAGCGCGTCCACCCGCTGGATTCCTGGAAGCTCCAGAGGAACACCCAGAAGACCTACAAAGAAGAAGAGCGTCAAGAATCAAGACAGCAGAAGAGAAATTATAAACCAAAAATAACTCACCCGCAAAGCGCCCGGCAAGGGGACGGATAAAGTCGACAAGATCAGCATCCGCCTTGGTACTGGCCGTCTCCAACTTCTTCAAAGCCTCTTGGGCAGAAGCAAGCTTCCCTTCAAGGTCAGCCGAAGACATGCGGGAGGATTCCAGATCTTGGCGAACAGCCGCCAGCTCAGCCTCTAGAGCTATTGCCCGAGTAGAAGCATCGTCTTTCTCGGTCTTCGAAAACTCAAGTTGAGCTGCACGACAATATCTATCAGAATCGAAGAACTAATGGAAAAGGTGCAAACAGAAAAAGAAAGGGGGCTGAGCTTACTTCGAAGAAGCTCGTTTTCAGAAGTGAGTCGACTGCGCTCCGCTCGAAGGAACGAACAGTCAGATTCTGCAAGAACAACACGGCGCCCAATCGCCGCAAGAGAGTCAACGAGTGACTGCAAAAAATTCAGAGATAGAAGAATTAGAAGAAAAGAATTGGAGCATGTACCCGATTACAATAAATCGACTACAGCCTCGGGGGCTACTCCCATCGGGAGCACTGCCGTGCACCCGATAAAATCAAGAAGAAGGAAAAGACAATTTTTGAGCCTGTAGCCGATCACATGTGATCGACTACAGCCTCGGGGGCTACTCCCATCGGGAGCACTGTCGTGCACCCGATAAACAAATTAAAAACAAGTAACATAATTTACCTGGCCCTTGGCACGGGAGAGGGGATCTTCGGAGCTACCCGACACCTCCTTTGAAGCTGAAGCCCCTGGCAGCTAAACTGGGAGTTTCATGTTCCATAGTCGCCGCCTTGGGGGCTACGCTGGGCGAATTCTGGACGGTGCCTGCAGTGGGAGCCTCATCCGCAGCTCCCGCCTTACTCTTCCTTTCGGGAGGAAGAGAAGAGGCGTACCTGCGAGGACAAATGGTTTGCAGGCTGCGACAAAAGACAAAGCGTCAACACAGGTGCAAAGGAAAAACGTTTGACTAAGAACGAGGAGAAAAACTTACTCATCGTCTTCATCCTCATCCAGCATATCCGCATTCCAGGCGGTCTGGATAACGGGGAATGAGGAGGAAGGGGCGCGCGTCTGCAGAGGAGTAGCGTTGATGGGCTCCTTCCCGGGCGACTCTTCCAAGGAGTTGTCCTTAGAAGTGGCCTCATCACCTTCTACCCGACGGCGTTTATAACGATCGCCACCCGAATCTCCTACGTCATCCGAAGAATCTTGGTCGGAGCTCGAAGAAGCGTCGGCGACACTGGTGTCGGCTGGGGCATCCAAGTTACTCGCCAATAACTCTGAGGCCTCCGCCCCAGATACAGGAGGGTAGCAGGTGGCCATGGACAAACTCTATGGAAGAAGACAGAAGAACGCAAAGGAAAATTCAATCAACTGAAATTCAGAACAAGCAAGGAAATAAAGAAAATTAAAGAAGAGAAGAAGAATAAACTCACCGCGGCTGGCGGAGGCTTCGACGCGTCAAAGGCCGCGACTGTGCACTCGGGGAATTTCTCTCCCACCTTCAGGCTAGTGATAGCCGCGATCTTCTTCTCGAACTCGACGTTCGAAAGCTCCTCGCGACTCACTCGGCTAGGATCTTCAGAGCCTTGATGCTCCCACATCGTGGAAGGCCTGAGCTGCAAAGGTTGGATCCTGCGCTTCAGAAAGGTACTCGCCAGGTGCAGCCCGTTGAGTACAACTCCAGCAGCTTGATCACGGAGGGCTGTCACTCTTGCGAGTAGCGGCGCGACGACCTGGGTTTCTTCGGCTGACAACTTGTGCGACCAGGACTTCCGTCTCTTCAGAACAGCGAACGGGTGGAATTCTACGATCCCACCCGAGCTGTTGTCGATGACGTAGAACCATTTTCTCCTCCAGCCCTGCGCGGAGTCGATGAAGTACATGCTGAAGTAGCTGGTCTCCGATCTCGCTTGGATCCCAAAGCCACCCGTACGTAGCGGCTCTCCGGGCTCGGAGTCTACCCGCGACCTCTCGCGGAAGATCCGGACTTTTAAGAGGGCCTTCCAGAGCGCCCAATGTGGGCGAATTCCAAGGAAGCATTCGCAGAACACGATGAAGCACGATATGTGTTGCACCGCGTTCGGAGGAAGATCGTGAAGCTGTATGCCATAGACATACAGCAACCCGACAAGAAACAGATGGAGGGGAAAGGAAAGACCGCGAGACACGTGGTCCGCGAAGACCACGCGCTCGTTTGCTTGCGGATTGGGTACCTCTTCCTTCTTTCCGAGGCGCACCCGCTTCTCGGACTCCGCCGGCAGCAGCCCCTCCCGCTACATCTCCTTGATGCTCTTCGCGGTGGTATTGGGCGAGCGCCAGTCGCCCGAGCGCGGCGCAGTTTGCACGGAAGCTTCCCCGGATGCGGAAATGGCAGCGCCACGTCTTTTGCCTCCAGCCATGACTGACAGCACGAGCTTGAGCGCGAGGAAGAAGACGAGCGCGAGAAAGAAGATGGATTTGAGACGGAGGCTGGGAAAGTTTTACCGCAGCGCAAACACCCGTACTTATAAACGGAGCGAATCAATCCTGGCCACTCGATGCACCACGTGTCGTTCATCACTGCCACCACGTGTGAAGATGAAACGAAGAGGCGGTGAACACTGGCCACTCGATGCACCACGTGTCGTTCATCACTCAACAGAAGATCGTGCGCATTTACTGCGTGGTTTGAGTAAAAACCGGGAACGACGTCTCGTTTCCCGGTCAAAAAGCTGACCATGTGGGCCAACCCATCTGCTCGCACACCGTCACGTCCCATCGGGAAGAGAAAAGTGCGCCATGACGTCATAGCGGCATCATCAAGACAAAGAAAGTTCCGAATGGAAAGTTCAAACGCGAAAATAACTTCGTATGAACAAAACTCCTTCGAATAGAAACAACCTTTTCATGAGCAGATCATGAAGACAAGACTCCTTTACAACAGGAAAAAATACCCTGCACACAAAAACTCTTTCGTATGGGCACGATCTCCCAAACATGAAAATTCTTTCATACGGGCATAAAACTCCTAAACACGAAAACTCTTTCGTACGGATATAAGAACTACTCGCTCAAAAATTACACGAGTAGGCAGAACCTACCTTTTCTCACTCGCATGATATTTTCACATCATAAAAACCTGGATTGTTCAGCCGACTAGGCACATCCGGATGCCATATTCTTCGAATATGAAGGTAAGACCCGAAAGATCTCTCTTGAGGGTCTGGAATCGCACTCGAAGCTGCGTCCTCCGGCATGATTCCGTGTCAACAACACGAAGAAAAATCCTAGCGGACGTGCCGGGTACCCCCGTAGGTTAAGTTCGACTCGATAAGACCACAACGGCCCAGTCGCAACAATCACCTTATCAGGTTCGAGTCGGAGGTCTCGAATCTGTGTAGGCCAGAAATGTTTTTGCCCTAGTCGCAATTAATTGGCCCTGATCTCTCGGGAGAGCCAAGCTACTGCGCCGCATCCTTCTGCGATAAAAAGCCATAAAAACAGGCACTTGCTTTGCTCGATACTCGAGTATGAAAACTTATTATACAGGGTACACGCCCTCTAAACAGGAAAACAACCAAGTTGGTTATCCGCAGGAAAGAAAGACCAAGATTTGACCATCTACTCGACTGGAAAAAACCCACTCGAACAAACGCTCGGGGGGCTACTGACGAAGGCATGGATCCTGGACCCCGCGGGTAAGGACACCCCATCTCAGGCCCAAGAAGAGGAGCCCTTGGAGTATTCTAGAAGGCCCACGTGAAGCCCACCCGCACTAACTTGCGGGTTAAGTTTGGAAACTTGTAACCGACCTAGGGTTAGAGTTCGAGTCCTCTCCAGGTAAGGTTTGAGACCTGGCCACCTATATAAGGCCAGGAGAGCCACCGGTAGAGGACCAAGCAACACCGCAACACCAAAACCTTGAGCTTGAGATCATACTCTCGACTCGAGCCACCACCATTGTAACCGATCTATTCGACTAATACAGATCGACAGAGGCAGGAGTAAGGGTTTTACCTCTACGAGGGCCCCGAACCTGGGTAAATCTCGCCCCCTGTCTAGCCGACAATTCCACCAGCGCTCATGAGTTCTCCTAGTCGAAACCCGATAGGGTCACCTAAGGGATTTGTAGAGTCAGAGATTCGACAGTAACCATCGCTGGCGAAAGACCCCCGTCTCCTGTCTTGCGCATCTTGCACGGTGGCGACACCTCCCCCCCTCCACGCCGGCAGAGGAGACATCACCCAACAACACCGCGGAGGGAAGTGTGTAGTAACTAACAAAGGAGCAAGGAGAACCATCAGAAGAGATCTCCACCTACGCCGCAACCACACACTCCCCCAGAGTCTTGAAGACGTCACCATCCGGGGTCAAGTTTGACCCGTATTGAGATAACATCGAGGCCAGGAGCTGCGGGCGCCCCGAGCTCCCCACGGGCAGAGTGATAGGAACCCCCGCCGCCACCGACTCCACCACAGGCCCAGGCGCGTCCGAGGGCAGAGCAGAGGCCCCACTATGCTTGCCCGGGAGAGAGTTGGCCCTGGCCTTCTCCTTCTCCCGTGCCTTGCGGCTGTCCCAGTCGTCCCCTTCATCATCAGAGCTTTGTGAGGCGTCCTCCTCATCGTCATCGTCACGGTCGTCCTTGGGGTCCGATGGAGGTGGCAGCGAGGGGGAGGGGGGTTTACGGACAACCCCCTCCCGCTCCACCCGGATGTGGTACCCTTGCAGATTGACGTAAATCACTATCTGTTCCTTAAGCATGACCGACACTTGACATCGAAATTGCATCCTAATAGGGCCACCTCGATTGGGACCCCCAACTCGAGAGTAGAATCCAACAGGAGCTTCTCCTCGTGCAGAGGCTCGGGGACATCCCACAGCTTAACCCAGACAAGCTCAAGAGATTCTGAAGCCTCGGGGTTGCCCACCAACTGGGGTACCACCGCCCGGAACTCAGTAATGGGAGGACGAGGCCCCCACCTCTAATAGCCATGCGCAGGAGCTCTTTGGACAGGAAAATAAAGGTGAACTCCCCATGTTTCACCATTTTCACATTCCAATCCCACTTGTCGTCAATGCGCTCCTTAAACTCCTCCTCAACTTCTTCCATAGAAAAATTGCCCTTCTCTATGCAAACAGTAGCATTGAGCACTTGTCTTATCAGCTTCTCCTCCGGTAGGGTGACATGGAAGAAGCCCCTTCCCTCCACGCCATAACCTACCCAAATCGGGCGTCTCTCCCACTCCCCAGCATGGCACATAGCAGACATGTGACCCTTAGACTCGCACCTCACACAGAACGGATCCCCCGAACACTCGGTCTGAAAATGCCCTTGTTGGCCGCACTTGAAGCACGTCAGACGAGACGCATCCGACGATGTCGTCGCCCCTCCCCCAGAGGCAGGAGGCTGGGGTTAGGGTTACCGGACGCCCCCCCCCTAGGCCACCACCGTCCCTCGGTCCACCGGAATTGCGCCCCCACGGTCCCGGTGGGATATGGATCTGGGCGCGTAGCCGTTCTTGCTCACAGCGATCTTCCTCCCGGAGGAGGTCCGCCTCTTCTTCCATGTCCCGCAAGCCAAAACGGTCCCGCGCGGGGTCACGATACAGGTGCTGACAGAGACACCCCTTCCCGCGGGCGCTCCTCAATCCACCTGGCCGCCTTGTAAGACCGCTTGCCCCTGTGCTCCCGGTCCCTCCAGTCATGCTCCATGGCAACAAGGAAGGGCTTCGCAGAGCTCGAAAGAGGTGAGGGAGGGGAGATGAGAAATTTTTCCCCAGCGTGGTGGCGGCGGATGTTGCGAGACGAGGCAGGGAAGCCAGAAGAGAAGTCTAGGGTTCCCCGATGGAACAACCACCGCTTAACTAGTAGCCCCCACGACGCAGGCCCCGGACTCCCCCGCCCCCTCGTGGCAGGCCTGGAACCCGGCCTAGCCCAGTCCAACACCCCACCGCACGCACCGCCAGAGGGGTCCCTCCCTTCCTGGACCGAAAACACGTCATGCCCACCAAAGAAGGCCACACCTCCTTACCGTGGGCCACCCGCAGCCCACCACACGGCCCAACTCCACCATAGGGAAACCCTACCCAGGGTTCGCCCCCTCTGCAGCACCAACGATGGCATCGGCGGTGGTGGTCGCGCCGGACCGCCCAGCACGGGTACCCAAACCACGCACACCAGAACAGCCACGTCGGCCTCCAGCTCAGCGCCGCCACCGTGCCCAGGTCAGGGACCCATGTCCCTGTAATCGGCGGGAAGTCCTCCAGCAGATCAGTCTCTGAAGATGGCACCGTCCCCAGCACCGGCGCTCCCGCCGGAGGGGAGCTCGCGACCACGCCCACCTCGGGCGGAGATACCGTCGTCCCCAAGAACGGCTAATCGGCCCCGAGGGCGTGTGAAGGGGAACGTAGCATAGAAAACAAAAAATTTCCTACGCGAGAGACACCCGAAAGGCCAAGATCTAATCTAGGAGACGAAGTGCAACGGGCAACGAGAGGGTTAAGGAGAACACATACCCTCGAAGACTCAAAGTGGTACGAGATCAAATCTCATTGTTGGCATAGTCGTACTCACACCGATCCCGATGGCGAGAAGATGAGCACCGCAATCCGGCGGTGCATCCGTGATTGGTCACACGTACGGTTGATGACGACCTCCGTTCCCTCGTTCCAGCGGGGAGCGGAAGTAGAGGATCCCTCGGAACTCCAGCAGCACAACGACGTGGTGGTGGTGAAGAATCCCACGGTCAGGGCTTCGCCAAGCCGGAGACCATGAAATGGAGCAGCGGGTGGAGGGAAATGGAAGTGGCCAAGTGTGTGGAGGAGGGAGAGCTCTCACCCTCCTTTTATAGGAGAGGGGGGAGGCAGCCCAAGGGGGGTGCGGCCAGCCCCATGGTGTGCCCCCACCTCTTCCCTCATGATGTGAGTGGACACTCCACTCATCTCCACTCATTTTCCCATTATTTCCCACTTGGAAAATCCAAAGGTTTTCTTTTAATAAATAAATAAAATGTTTTTATTTCTTTATTTCAGCATTTGTTAATTCTATTAACAAACTTTTGCATATAGCACCTCGAATCATTTGTTAATTCTATTAACAACCATTCGACGAAAAACCCCTTGAACTATTTCAATTTTCCCCGAAACAATTTCGGTGCTGTCCAAAATATTCTTCGATATTCCGTATCCTCTCAAACGCGTCATCGAACCTTAAGTGTGTCACCCTACGGTTCGCGAATAAGATAGACATGATCGAGACTCCTCTCCGATCAATAATCAACAGCGGGATCTGGAGATCCGTGATGACTCCTATATATTCAACGATGACTCTCGTGATCGTTTGAACCAACAACGTCGTGAACTATTCCCTTTGTCTCGCGATATTTTACTTGTCCGAGATTCGATCATTGGTATCAACCATACCTTGTTCAATCTCGTTACCGACAAGTACTCTTTTCTCGTTCCCGTGATATAACATCCTTGTGATCATATCACGTGCTTGCAAGCGGTTTCGATGTGATATCACCGAGAGGGCCCAGAGTATATCTCTCCGTCATTTGGATGGACAAATCCCACTCTTGATCCATGATCCTCAACTAATACTTTCGGAATACTTAACGACACCTTTATAGTCACCCTGTTACGGTGTGACGTTTGATGCCATCAAAGCACTCTTCCGGTATCAGTGATTGACATGATCTCATGGTCAAAGAATAAGTTACTTCGTATGTTTGATATAACAATATAAACTAAATTACTTGATCGCATTGCTATATTCTCTTTGGGTATATGTTCATCACATCATTCTTCTAATGACATGACCCCGTTATTAATAACATCCAATGTTCATGATCAGAAAACCTTGATCATCTATTAATCAACGAGCTAGTTAAAAGAGAGGCTTTACTAGGAACCATTGTTTGTTTATTAAGCACACATGTATCAACGTTTCCGGTTAATACAATTCTAGCATGAGAAATAAACATTCATCATAAACAAGGAATAAGATAATAACCATTTTATTATTGCCTCTCGGGCATATTCCCTTCAGTCTCCCACTTGCACTAGAGTCAATAATCTAGTCTGTAAGCACTTAACACATAGGGCGTACCAGTGTTATTACCATGCTTCGCATGTGGTAAACATTATCAAAAAGATCTGAACTGTTCAGGTCCTATTGTATTTGCATGTTCTTTGCGTATACACGCATCACTCATTCTCTAATGAGATGGCTTTTTATATATATGGTCAATTGGTGAAAACTTAATTCCTCAGCTTAAACTGATGTCACTAACATTGTGAAAATGTAGCTTCATAGTGTTAGCATTCTTGGAAACTCACCAAGTTCCGGTGATACCTTAATTCCTTAGCTTAAACTGATGTTACTAACATTGTGAAAATGTAGCTTCATAGTTTCAGCATTCTTGGAAATTCACCAAGTTCAATAAAGAACTCCTTGACACAAAATACGCTTATAATCAGTTGTCAACACAACGATATACTTTAGCCTTTGTTGTAGTATCTGTCACAATATTTTAATTTTGAAACTCTTTCAAATCCAGCATGGAACTTTCTTCCATCCTATTGTGCTACCGTTCATCACATATTTTAATTGAGATAAAATTACTTGATTAAATGACAAGATTATTAGTGTAACATATTACAACTAATATTTTGTCATTACTATATAGGAAAACATATCCTTAGCATTTCTAAAATGACACGAGGATCTCTCCCACTGTTGTCTAATCATCATATGAATTATCCTGCTATAACATTTTATAGCATAGGACTCATCTGGTCGTGTACATAGCATGGAAACATGACTTAGAAATCTCAATTTCAATGATTCTCATCATGTGTCAAAACACATGAATCTTGCTCAATTATTTTCCATGTGACAAGAACTCCTTCTTGTCATTTTCATATTGACTTACTTCAATATTTCATCTATGTAATTTGGCTTCAATCATATCAGGTGCGTCAATCCATCTTTTATAGATATCGATGCCCAATATCTTCTAAGCCTTTCATCAATATGAAAATCTTAACCGTGTTAATTTAAAATACATATTTTCCAATCAACCATATGTCATCTACATAAAGTATTGGAAATATGTCATAGCGCTCCCACTTAATTTCTTGTAACTTTACAAGCATCTTTATCGTTCATGATGGAATCAAACTCTTTTGATAACTTCATTAAGGTAAAGATTTCAACTTCGTTATGCTCACTTCAACCATTGAAGTGTGCATACCTTTCTAGCAACCTTTTTGAATTTTACAAAACTCTCAGACTGTGTCAAGTACACATCCTTGATAAAACTTCCTTGAGAGGAGAGTTGGTTTTGTTATTCAACTACCATATCATAATATGTAACTTTGCTAGAACTATCTGCAAAGACTAAGCATCACCACGGAAGATCAAAATCTTGTAGTAGTGAACTCTTTGAACTTCGTCGAAAACAACTTTTCGATAAGTACAACTTTCAAAGGATGTAAAATCCATGTCTTTGTCGCTATATAGACCCTTTTGCTATCGTTAGGCATCATGCCTATCGAAAGGACTACCAAGTCACATACTTGATATTCATACAAGGATACTATGGCGGATATAATGACTCATAGTCAATTTTACGAAGCCAGGGCCCATCATTTGCTTCCTTTATAAGGTCCAGGTCCTTTTGTTGTCAAAACGACACTTTACACTTAAACCACAAGTTGTTCTAAGTACAAACAGGTACAGTTCGCAAACTCATTTGAAGTATCTACAACATTTGTAGTGTCTTCTACTTAGTCAAAATAGTAAACCCCGGAACAACTTCCAGTGCTGCGCTACTCTTGACATGATAACGAAGATTCTCTAACCTCGTTGAGTTTGTACTGTGCTCCCACTCACTTGTTTCGCAAGAACTACTTTCTCGAGAAATCAACCCTTTCTGACAAACAACATTTGTCTTTTGGTTCGGTGATAGGAGAAATACCCAATGTTTTATTTAGGATAACCTTATAAACATATATTTATCCTATTTTGGTTGTAAACATTTTACACATGCTATGCATACCAAAACTTAAGAAAGTGACAATTCGGGTCACTACCCAAACCATATCTTATATGTTGTCAATTTCAGCGGATCATGATGGTGCTCTTTTCAGTGGAAAAACGGTTGTCACTAATGTATAAACTACAAAATTATAATGGCAATTTTATTAATCTTACCATGTCAAACAGGGTTTGATTTTGTCTTTTGAATACTCCAATCTAATCTGGGGTATTCGAGAAGTATAAGTTGTAGAACAATTTTGCAACTTCTCAGATGTTTTGCTAAACTTGTAACTCAAACTTTATCCTTTATGATCCAATCATAAATACTTGATTATCTTGTTACATTGATTTTAACTTCATATTAACAACCTTTTTGAACCAATTCAAAATGTCAAACTCTGTTCCCTTTAAATAGATATACTCACATATCTACTTAAATCATCGACAGAATTTTATGAAGGAAAAATTAATCCACCATACATGACTACACATAATGGACTATATACATCAATATGTATAATCTCCACTAAATTAGTCGTCCATTCTACTTTGGCCTATGAATGGAATTCTAGTCATCTTTTGGAAGAGGTCTCACAAGCGTCAATTTATTCAAAACAAAATGACTCCGGAAGTCCATCAATATGGAGTTCCTTCATGTTTTCCTTTCCGATATGAACTAAAATGGTGGTGTCACAATTTAAGTGAAAATCTTTTACGTCTTGCAACGTTTAGCAATCAGTCTTATAGATGTTTACTTTACCAACATGATTTATATTAACATATCCATCTATTATGGAATATGGTCATCGTTTGAACAATCTCATTTGTTCTCATAAAAGACTAGAACAAAATAACAACTTATTAAGTTCTTAAAATAAATCTTGAATGTTTGGTTCGATACTACAATGAACACAATAACACTTTATTTATGTTCTTGTCATAATCGATTCCACATCTATTACTAGTTCTTTTTAGGCCCTTGTATTTCTTGCATTGCGTTGCTTTGTATGACAACTCATACCAACCAATGTGGTATCAAAATACCCAAAAATACTTTGTTAACTAGTAATACATCTATAACTTGTATATCAAGTATATACTCCTGAGCTGGACTTTTCCAGTTATCTTCTTTTCTGCCATATATCTATTTGTAATTCTATTTTCAATATTCCCTTTCCTTTATAGAAGAATCATTCAACATCAAACAATGCTAGTCTTACTAGCTCATTTTCTTTGGCGTGTTAGTCATATACTATCACCCATTGAGTCATACTTTGAGTTTGATTGTTCTACTAATATCACCATATTAATAATATTCTTCTAGATTCCACTCTTAGCAATTTCCAAGTAAGGTAAACTATTTTACCCATACTTCTAATCCATCCTATCATAACAATTTTATGATTAAGCTACTATAGCTCGAAGGAAGGAATTTAGAGGATAATTTTTAGCGCCCAACTTCTTGGAATATTCAGACGCCTAGCGTCTCCAATCATTGCATATATTCAGATAATATAAGCAAACATTGTCACGCTAAATTTGCATATATTCAGATAATATAAGCAAACATTGTCACGCTAAATTTGCATATATTAAGATAATATAAGCAAACATTGTCACGCTAAATTGTACTCAGTCATGTTGCTACAAATAAGTTTCTAGATATCAATATATCTTTCACTTGATTGTTTCTGAAAACAACTCTTTTCAGTTCCAAAATCACCTTGATCAACAAAACATTCTTTTGAAGATTAAGTAATACGGAAGCAACCATGACTCTGGATTCTAAGTAGGAATTATTTGCTCTATAGATTAATCAATCATTAACCATATGGAGCTAGGTAGGAAATACCAAAAAATCTACAATAGGACTCAATTTTAAATATCACTAATACGGTACCAATCTTAAATGGTATTTACCAGATCATAACAGTTATATCTCAATTAACAATCTAAGTGTAAGGTAATTATAGATGCCAATGAATACTACAATTTGTGCAAATTCACTTTGATTTGTTGTTCATGATAAATAAGTTCAAGTTAATTCAAAAAATTAAACCATGAACTCCCACTCAAAAACAACATCCCTCTTAGTCGTCTTTAGTGATTACACGAACCAAATTCACTACACCAAAACCGATCATCACGTGAGATGATGTAGCTTCAAAGGCGAACATCGACATGTTCATCATATCATCCATATGACTCATGCTTTACCTTTCGGTTACGTGTTCCGAGGCCATGTCTGTACATGCTAGGCTCGCCAAGTAGAACCGTAGTATTGCGTGTGTTTCAAGGCCATGTCTGTACATGCTAGGCTTGAAAACACCCGTTGTATGCGAACGTTGAGTCTGTCACACCCGATCATCACGTGGTGTCTCGAAACGATGAACTTTCTTAACGATGCATACTTTAAGGAAGAACACATTATTATCTTGATATTAAGTGAGAGGGATCATCTTATAATGCTACCAACGTTATCTAAGCAAAACAAGATGCATCAAAAAGGATTAACATCACAGACATCACATGAAAGGATAACGTGATATGATATGGTCCTTCTTGCACTTGATCTCCATCATGTGTATCACGGTATGATCTCCATCATTCCACCGGCGTGGTACCAAGTACCATGGCACCCCAATCTTGATTGTCCATCAATAAGAAGATAATCATATGGATACCTTCCGGTATATCAATAATTTACAAAATAGATCATCTCATAATCAAATTTGTAATATTGACCATATCACATCACATGCCCAGCAAAAACTAGTTAGACGCTTCTAATTTATTTTTGCATATTTTACGTGGCTTAGGGCTTTCGAGGATAGAACCGTTCATACCTACGAACATCAACCACAACATTGATAAACATATTTTTAGCAACCCTTCATAGATTAGATCTTAACTATAGTAGGAGAAACAGACACCCGCAAGCCACTTATGCAATACAAGTTGCATGTCAGTTGTGGAACAAGTCTCATGTACGAGGACATGTAAGGTTAGTCCGGGCCGCTTCATCCCACTATGCCACTAAGATCATAAAATAATCAAGGAGGTAATAACATGATCATCAACGCCCACATACACCTATGTGTTCTACTCGTACAAAACATCTACGCATAGATCCGGCTCTGATACCACTGCAGGGGGACGTAGCATAGAAAACAAAAATTTTCCTACGCGAGAGACACCCGAAAGGCCAAGATCTAATCTAGGAGACGAAGTGCAACGGCCAACGAGAGGGTTAAGGAGAACACATACCCTCGAAGACTCAAAGTGGTACGAGATCAAATCTCGTTGTTGGCGTAGTCGTACTCACACCGATCCCGATGGCGAGAAGATGAGCACCGCAATCCGGCGGTGCATCCGTGATTGGTCACACGTACGGTTGATGACGACCTCCGTTCCCTCGTTCCAGCGGGGAGCGGAAGTAGAGGATCCCTCGGAACTCCAGCAGCACAACGACGTGGTGGTGGTGAAGAATCCCACGGTCAGGGCTTCGCCAAGCCGGAGACCATGAAATGGAGCAGCGGGTGGAGGGAAATGGAAGTGGCCAAGTGTGTGGAGGAGGGAGAGCTCTCACCCTCCTTTTATAGGAGAGGGGGGAGGCAGCCCAAGGGGGGTGCGGCCAGCCCCATGGTGTGCCCCCACCTCTTCCCTCATGATGTGAGTGGACACTCCACTCATCTCCACTCATTTTCCCATTATTTCCCACTTGGAAAATCCAAAGGTTTTCTTTTAATAAATAAATAAAACCTTTTTATTTCTTTATTTCAGCATTTATTAATTCTATTAACAAACTTTTGCATATAGCACCTCGAATCATTTGTTAATTCTATTAACAACCATTCGACGAAAAACCCCTTGAACTATTTCAATTTTCCCCGAAACAATTTCGGTGCTGTCCAAAATATTCTTCGATATTCCGTATCCTCTCAAACGCGTCATCGAACCTTAAGTGTGTCACCCTACGGTTCGCGAATAAGATAGACATGATCGAGACTCCTCTCCGATCAATAATCAACAGCGGGAGCTGGAGATCCGTGATGACTCCTATATATTCAACGATGACTCTCGTGATCGTTTGAACCAACAACGTCGTGAACTATTCCCTTTGTCTCGCGATATTTTACTTGTCCGAGATTCGATCATTGGTATCAACCATACCTTGTTCAATCTCGTTACCGACAAGTACTCTTTTCTCGTTCCCGTGATATAACATCCTTGTGATCATATCACGTGCTTGCAAGCGGTTTCGATGTGATATCACCGAGAGGGCCCAGAGTATATCTCTCCGTCATTTGGATGGACAAATCCCACTCTTGATCCATGATCCTCAACTAATACTTTCGGAATACTTAACGACACCTTTATAGTCACCCTGTTACGGTGTGACGTTTGATGCCATCAAAGCACTCTTCCGGTATCAGTGATTGACATGATCTCATGGTCAAAGAATAAGTTACTTCGTATGTTTGATATAACAATATAAACTAAATTACTTGATCGCATTGCTATATTCTCTTTGGGTATATGTTCATCACATCATTCTTCTAATGACATGACCCCGTTATTAATAACATCCAATGTTCATGATCAGAAAACCTTGATCATCTATTAATCAACGAGCTAGTTAAAAGAGAGGCTTTACTAGGAACCATTGTTTGTTTATTAAGCACACATGTATCAACGTTTCCGGTTAATACAATTCTAGCATGAGAAATAAACATTCATCATAAACAAGGAATAAGATAATAACCATTTTATTATTTCCTCTCGGGCATATTCCCTTCAGCGTAACGAAGAAGTCCCCTAGGGTCACGCCCCCTAGGGTGCCACGGAGAATCGCCACCACGCCCTCCTAATTTGGGCCATAGCTGCAGCCCAGAGCACCCACCTCCAGCGCGGCGAGCTCGCGCACGGGGCGACGTCCCTTACGCCGACGTCGTGGAGTAGAAGGGAACGGGGTCCCCGCGTGCTTCTATTCCACGGCGTCGGTGTAAGGGGCGTCGCCACCGAAGCCCCTTCCCTCCACGCCATAACCTACCCAAATCGGGCGTCTCTCCTCCATGGCATCGGGCTGCTCTTCTTCAGGTCTATGCCGACGGCCCTGACAAATTGCCGTCGGCGTAGATTTCGGCCGTAGGTAGCTTCATCGATTCCCGTAGTGCCACCACGCTTTACAAGATGATTTGGTTGAGCATGTAGTGTGGTTTATTTTATTTAGTTTAATTTTATTACACAAATTACGTCGAATTTTGTCGCTTGTTTGATTTTATAATATTTAATTTGTATTGTACTAATTAAGTTACATAATTATTGTGCTTATTGATTTGTAAAAGGAGAGAAGTAGAACAAAACGACAAAATTGCCTGCGGTCCGGTCCGGAGGATTTTGATCTGCCGCCGAAACAGACAAATTTGAACAAGTTGGGAGGCAGTTGGGTTTGGTCTTAACTGAACGAAGATGGAAGATCATCTGGCTTGTACAGCTAGAAGCCGCAAGGAAGTGGCTATAGTCACAGATTGGGCCATTAGAGCAAGTACAATAAGTTTATGTAAGCGGGCTATAGGATTAGAATAATATTTGTCTGATGACATGGAAGAGAGAGAAAATGAGAGAGAAGAGGAGTGGGCTCCCATGCAAGAGCTAAGAGCAAGTACAATAAGCTTATGTAAGCGGGCTATAAGGATTAGAATAATAATTTTGTGATGACATGGAAGAGAGAGAAGAGGAGAGAGAAGAAGAGTGAGCTCTCATGCAAGAGCTAGCTGCAGCACGTGCTCCTATGCACCTTATGAGAGTGGGAGATGGGCCATGTATCAATAAAGTAACATATTTTTATAGCTCACTATTGTACATGTTGGCTGTATAGTTGGCTATAGGTGACATGGCAATTTCTTGTAGCCGGCTGCTAGCTATACTATTGAACTTGCTCTAACTGCAGCACGTGCTCCTAGACATTTTGTGAGAGTGGGAGGTGGGACATGTATCAATAAAGTAACGCATTTTTTATAGTTCACTATTGTACATGTTGGCTCTATAGTTGGCTCTAGGTGACATGACAATTTCTTATAGCCGGCTGCTAGCTCTACTATTGAACTTCCTCTTAAAATGTCGTCGTCGTAACCAAGCCGGCGCTAGGACCGTCGTCCGCTCTTTTTGCATCGGAAGTAGCGCAAGGACCGCTATCATGCATGCATGCATACCACGTGAGAGAAACATAGCCAACGAGTAGAGAACCGAGCTCTGGGCCAACTCGATATGAACTTGGATTGCATTCACACATGTGGTGCTGCGCTGTGTGAGACACGGATAAATCGATCCAGTGACGGGCGTATAGCGTGTCTGTCAAATCAAACATTGGAATTTATTTAGGAACACTAGAGCATGCGTGCACCTTTCCGGCGGGCATGTATTTTGGAACTTGTTAGCACACCAAATCAGTATGAGCTATCGTGTAAGTGTTATATTGGTGTGATCCAAATTCGTATTCGTATATACTGATAAAGGACGAACTTCTAACGAGTGTTATTTTGGTACAGTACGAGTTGATACCGAGTTGGAGTTGGATTCACAGTTACCGACCTAGTTAGGTCAGGACCGCCTTTATATATCTTTTGCAAGCCGCCGCACGGGATAAGCCACATATTGTAAATCCCGGCGCGTTTGTAACCTCACCCAAAATAGTGAAGTATTGCTGGCTGGCGCCCGTGGTTTTTCCTCTTCCTTGTTGGAAGGGTTTTCCACGTTAAAATCTCGTGTCCCCGTTGGTTCGATCTTGCTTAATTTCATCATTGTTTTGCTATTGCGCGTAACAAGTGGTATCAGAGCCCTGTTTCAGATTAGGGATTCGCGATGACATCAATGAAGTTTGATCTACCGTTGCTGGACTACAAGACGAGGTTTTCTCTGTGGCAGGTAAAGATGTGTGCGATTTTATCGCAAGCATCGGATCTTGATGATGCGCTAGATGAGTTCGGGAATAAGGAACACAAGGATTGGACTGCCGAGGAGAAATGCAAAGATCGTAAGGCTTTGTCGTTGATTCAACTTCATCTATCTAATGATATCTTGCAAGAGGTGCTGCTGGAGAAATCCGCAGCTGCGTTGTGGCTCAAGATGGAATCGATCTGCATGTCAAAGGATCTAACCAGCAAGATGCATGTTAAGATGAAGTTGTTCTCGCTCAAGATGCAAGATGGTGGTTCTGTCATGAGCCACTTGTCGATCTTTAAGGAGATCGTGTCCGACCTAGTGTCGATGGAGGTAAAATATGATGATGAAGATTTAGCTCTTCTGCTGTTATGTTCGCTGCCTAGCTCTTTTACAAACCTGCGTGATACCATACTGTTAAACCGCGATGAACTAACTCTCGCGGAAGTTTGTGAGGCCCTCCAGACCAGGGAAAGATGAAAGTTATGGTGCAGTCTAACACATCGTACTTCAAAGGCGATGCTCTGCAGGTACGAGGCAGACCTGAGCAGCGAGATAACAACTATAACAACAACAGAGTTAAGAGCAGGGACCGTTCAAAGTTCAAAGGACGAGACAAATTCTGCAGGTACTGTAAAAAAACCAATCACACCATTGATGATTGCTGGAAGGTACAGAACAAAGCGAAAAGGAACGGCACATACCAACCGAAAAATAAATCTGACGATAATGGTAATGGTACTGGTAAGGCTGCTGCTGTTGATGCTGATAATAGTTCGGATGGTGAGTGCTTAGCTGTTTTTGCTGCATGTGTTACCCGTGATGATGAGTGGATTCTTGATACTGCTTGTTCGTTTCATATTTGCTGTAACAAAGATTGGTTCAGTTCTTATGAAGTTGTGCAGACTGGAGATTTTGTGCGTGTGGGGAACGACAACAAATGTAACATTGTTGGCGTTGGATCTGTTCAGATCAAGACCCATGGAGGGATGACACGTACATTGACGGGAGTGAAACACATAACATCTATGGCGAGAAATTTGATCTCGTTGGGTACCCTTGATTGTGACGGGTACAAATATGCCGGAGGGGATAAACGCCTGAAGGTATCAAAAGGTTCTCTCATTGTTATGATTGGTGATATGAATTCTGCCAAGTTATATATCCTTAGAGGTATCACTTTTTTTGGTACTGATTCTATTATTACTAATGATGATCCAAGTACAACTAACCTCTGGCATAAGCGACTTGGACACATGAGTGAACATGGTATGGTAGAATTGGTGAGGAGAGAACTGCTGAAGAACTGCAATATGAGTAAGTTGCTGTTCTGTGAACACTGCGTGTTTGGTAAGCATAAGAGAGTTAAGTTCAATGCTTCCGTTCATACCACTAAAGGTACATTAGATTATGTACATGCTGATTTCTGGGGGCCCTTCACGTAAGACCTCTTATGGTGGTGCTCGTTATATGCTTACTATCATTGATGATTACTCTAGAAGAGTTTGGCCTTAATTTCTGAAAACTAAGGATGATAATTTTGCTGCTTTTAAAGAGTGAAAAGTTATGATTGAAAAGCAAACTGAGAGAAAGGTGAAGGTGCTTCGTACGGACAATGGTGGCGAATTTTGTTCGCATGCTTTTGATGATTATTGTGTGCAGCAAGGCATTGTCAGCCATCACACCATCCCATAGACACCTCAGCAGAATGGTGTAGCCGAGCGGATGAACAGGACAATCATCTCCAAAGCTCGATGCATGTTGTCTAACGCCCGTATGAACATGCGTATTTTGGCCGAGGCTGCCAACACTGCCTGCTACTTGATCAACATGTCACCATCCATCCCTCTTGACAAGAAAACTCCTATTGAGGTATGGTCTGGTGAGTCAGCTGATTATTCACAACTGAAAGTTTTTGGTTGCACTGCCTATGCTCATGTTGATAATGGAAAGTTAGAGCCTAGAGCTATTAAGTGTTTATTTCTTGGTTATGTTTCTTGAGTAAAAGGATATAAGCTGTGGAACCCGGAAACCAAAAAGACTTTCTTTAGCAGGAGTGTTGTATTTAATGAATCTGTTATGTATGAGTATAGTTTGTCAACTGATGTTATGCCAAATTCTGTTGATGAGGACGAACCACGAGTTCGTTTGCAGGTGGAGCTAGAACACCTGGATGAGGAGAAAACTGAAATTGATGGGGAGGATATTGTTCCACCCTCACCTCCTATTGTGCAGCAAGAAAATTTGTCTATTGCAGAGCGCAGAGAGAAGAGGAATAAATGACCTCGTACTCGTTTAATTGAGGAATGTGATGTTGCTTATTTTGCTCTAAGTTGTGCAGAACAGGTGGAGAATGATGCTGAACCTGCTACATATAATGAAGCTATTGCTTCGGTTGATCGTGACAAGTGGATTGGTGCAATGCACGAGGAGATGCAATCACTTGAGAAGAATAGCACATGGGATATTGTGCGCTGGCCTAAACAAAAGAAGGCCGTCCGCTGTAAGTGGCTAGACAAGAGAAAAGAGGGTTTATCTCCTAGTGAGCCTCCAAGGTTTAAGGCAAGGTTAGTAGCAAAAGGTTTCAGCCAGATTTCAGGAGTGGATTATAATGATATGTTCTCCCCTGTTGTCAAGCATAGTTCTATTCGTACTTTCTTTAGTATTGTTGCTATGCATGATCTTGAGCTTGAGCAGTTAGATTTGACGACTGCATTTTTGCATGGAGAACTTGAGGAGGAAATATACATGGACCAACCTGATGGGTTTATAGTGCCGGGTAAAGAGGATTTCGTGTGCAAGCTAAAGAAGTCTCTTTACGGTTTGGAACAGTCTCCTCGACAATGCTATAAAAGGTTTGATTCTTTTATGATGTCACATGGATTTAAGAGGTCTGAATATGATAGCTGTGTGTACATTAAGTTTGTTGATGAATCAGCTATATACTTGCCGCTATATGTTGATGATATGTTAATTGCTGCCAAGAGCATGAAAGAAATCACTACATTGAATAAACAGTTGAGTAGTGAGTTTGAGATGAAGGATCTTGGTCCTGCTAAGAAAATTCCAGGTATGGAAATTTCAAGAAAAAGAATATCTAGATTGCTATTTCTTAGTCAGGAGAATTACATTAAGAAAGTCCTTCATCGTTTTAATATGCATGATGCAAAGTCTGTTAGTACTCCAATTGCTTCACACTTCAAATTGTCAGCATTGCAATGTCCTACTACTGACAAAGATATTGAGTACATGTCACGAGTTCCCCATGCTAGTGTTGTTGGTTCCTTAATGTATGCCATGGTGTGTTCTCGGCCTGATTTATCTTATGCTATGAGTTTGGCCAGTCGATACATGGCTAATCCTGGTAAAGAACATTGGAAGCTGTTCAATGGATTTTTCAGGTACCTTCGCGGTACATCCAAAGTTTGCTTGAAGTTTGGCAAGACTGGTGAGGGACTCATAGGCTATGTGTATTCAGATTATGATGCCGACTTGGATAAGAGGAGATCCCTCACAGGTTATGTGTTTAAAATTAGTGGATGTGCCGTTAGCTGGAAGGCTACCTTGCAGGGTGCTGTTGCACAATCTACTACTGAGTCTGAGTATATGGCTATTGCTGAAACATGCAAAGAGTCAGTTTGGTTGAAAGGTCTATTTGCTGAGCTTTGTGGAGATGATAGTTGCATTAACCTATTTTGTGACAGTCAGAGTGCTATTTACCTTACTAAAGATCAGATGTTCCATGAGAGAACAAAGCACATTGATGTCAAGTACCATTATGTGCGTGATGTTGTTGCACAAGGTAAACTGAAGGTATGCAAGATTAGTACTCATGATAATCCTGCTGATATGATAACAAAGCCAGTTCCTATTGCCAAGTTTGAGCTTAGCTCAAGCTTAGTTGATATCACTGCTTAGCCCAAGAGGCTATTTGGCGCAGAAGGTGTTTTCTTTGTGTGTTTCAGGTGAAGGTTCTCATTTATGCTACAAGAGGGAATTTGTCTCAAGGTGGAGTGTTATTTTGGTGTGATCCAAATTCGTATTCGTATATACTGATAAAGGCCGAAATTCTGACGAGTGGTACGGTACGAGTTGATACCGAGTTGGAGTTGGAGCCTAGTTAGGTCAGGACCGCCTTTATATACCTCTTGTAAGCCGCCGCACGGGATAAGCCACATATTGTAAATCCCGACGCATTTGTAACCTCACCAGAAATAGTGAAGTATTGCTGGCTGGCGGCCGTGGTTTTTCCTCTTCCTTGTTGGAAGGGTTTTCCACGATAAAATCTCGTGTCTCCGTTGATTCGATCTTGCTTAGTTTCATCATTGTTTTGCTATTGCGTGTAACAGTAAGCATGTCCGCATATGCTCCAAGCCTTCAACGGAATGACGGTGAGCGGCGGATCAGGGGGCAAGCGGGGGCCAGCCCCCCCCCCCCCCTAACGCTCGGCCACCTCCAACTACATGCAGCAGGGGCCAGCAGTAAGCCTGTAATTATTCCCTTAATGTAAGCTGCTAATTAGTATAAAGCCTACCCAGCCCAGCCGGGGAATATGGATTTCGTGGCGAGTAGAGTTTCGGTGTTTGATGGGCTGTTGATTTCGTGAGCAAAGCCCAAACCGTAAGTAGTACTCTAGGTGACCGGGTCTTAGGGAAAACGGAACCGATGATTAACATATACCGGACACGATAGGACTTTCTCTACTTGGCGCAATATAGGCGCTCGATTCGCACAAGTCGCGCCGCCGGCACCATCCCTGATCTCATCTACAGACTACGTCTGAGTTATTGATCTCTGCATGTAACGCTGCTCCATCGGCCGTCGGCCGCCGGCCGCCGCCGCTAGGACACAGTTCCGATTGACTACGACCTGACGCCGTTCCGCGCGCACTCGTTTCGACAAATCAAGGTATTACAGTTGCTAGTTGTTTTTATTCGCTAGGCATCATAGTTTAGTGATTATTTTTAATTACTAGGGGTGCTTATCAATTTCTTCATACCAGTTGGTTGGAACTACAACTCTATGCCTGAAAATGCAAATCCAACTGACGAGATTATTGACTTGTTTTAATAGGTCCAGACATCAAACTAGTGAAAATGCAGATTTTTATTTTCAACTGCAAAACAAATAGTGTTAAAATTTGAGGTCTTTAGTTTATTTGCAAAACTTTATGTAATTTCATGGTGTATAGCTTTTACGGTCGATGTCTTGTCTGGCCCCCCATATAGTCAAATCCTGGATCCGCCCCTGACGGTGATCCCCATTTATTTGTTGATTTCAAGTATCCGGCCGGCCGGCAGAACTATTCAGGAAATTCTGTCCTACACGTACGGTGAAGATATGCTCCCTGAATCCCGGTAGAATCCCTGAATTCCTGTCCACACGCATGACCGGAGATATGCTCCCGCGGCTCTGGTAGGACATACCGACTTGCCGATAAGTATAGGAGCGTACTCCAAAGTACCGATGGCGTAGCTCCATACGTAGTGCTGACGCTGTAGGATCCCCTGAATTCGACACTAGCACACTGATCATGCGATTCTCGCTGGCCAACTTGTTCACTCCCTTGACCCGGAGGCTCTCCTCGGTGCACTTGCGTCACCTGGTCTGCAAATAGGCGGACAGTTTACTAGTTTTTCATCAACAAACATACGTACAATATATTTAGTCCAGTGAACGCTTCAATCCTTTATGCTTTCGCATGTAGTAATGCGTTTAATAAAGAATTGCAAAGTGAATGTAAATCTTGATCACTCATTAGTATACGATCCCTTTTTTGTCACTCCCATGCTAGCTTTCTGTTAGCCTTTCTTTTTTTCATGTTCTTTCTCAAATTCTGTTGGCGAGTCAGCCGACGTGTACATTCGTCATGCTGGAGAAGTCGGCGTGCTCATGGTCATTTCAGAACTAACTGAAACGCATAAGCTACTCACTCCGCTCATACATGTAAGATGTTTTAGACTTTTTTTCTACTTTCAAATATATCTAGACAACTTTTATTATATATGCTCACTCATATAAATTCGTATGTACTCAACATGAGAAATATCACTGTTCCAAATATCATCCGATATGCCGATTTATCGGCCGATTTATCGCTTATCGGGTGGTGACCGATAAGATAAATGAATATCGGTGGAGTTTATCATTTAGACCATTTTATCGATCTTGCAAGCGATTTATCGGTCAATATGCCGATAAATCGGCTGATATATCGATTTTCCAGCACTGAAACATGTGATTAATGACATCCATCATAGAGTTTTTAGTATTATTGAATACAACATATCTATGTATCATAATTTAGAGTTTTTAGTGCCGATATAATATATTTTTATAGCATATTTTAGATGTTTCAGTGCTACAATTTCGGATTTACAAGAAAAATGGCCGATAAATAGTCGACCGACAAAATCGATTTATCGGCCGATAAGCCGATATATCGCTTATCATGGGTCGAGCGATAAGTTAACGATAAGCGATATCCTGAACATTGAGAAATATATAGGTAGAACATCTTGTATTTAGGAACACTTACTTCATGAGGGTAGTTCCCTCTCGTACGGCCATACTACTGCTGACCCTGATACAACTATTTCTTGCTACTTCTAATCCAGCAATGCATGATTGATCAACTGTGTGATAATGTATGAAGTTAACTAAACTTACCCGCAAAAAGAAATAAAAAAATAATAAACTTACCAAATATAAATGCAGTGTTTCTTGAAAATTCATGATTCATTTAAGTTTTGGGTGCTAAAGTATGCAAGTAAGAAGTAGAAAGACTATATGTCCGCATTAAAGAGAAAACATTTCAAATCCGATATGTTAAGACAAACATTTTGAACGGTTGTAAGAAAAGAATCCGAGATGCACCGTGGGAATGGCTAGTTAAGCATTCAAAAACTTCAAAATCCAAGGTAATTAAAACAGTGAAATAACTACAAATTGATTGCTCGATGTTGTGTTGAATGAGGAACACTTGTCATGTAATGTAAGCAATAAGTCCAAGAAACAAGCACACAAGAAAGGAGAAAACAAATGCATTGCATACAATTGGTTCGAGAAGATTTTAAGTGGTGCAAGATCAAGTGGTACATTAATTCTTGTTGTATTAAATTACATGGAAATTACATGTCGCCGGAGCCCCCAATAGCGACAACGATAGTTCTATTGGGCGTCGGCGCGAAATACCCACCCATGGGGTGACACTATAGCGGAAAAGTTGCTGGACCAGGTTTGTTCGGTCGCTATCGGGCGTGCCACAAAGGATGCTGACAGGCGGATCCGCACGGCAGCGGCACACTTGCGTTTATTGCGCCTACGGGGGGTGGCAGTGCCATCCCGGGGCATCG
This sequence comes from Alopecurus myosuroides, assembly GCA_028641055.1. Taxonomy (NCBI): domain Eukaryota; kingdom Viridiplantae; phylum Streptophyta; class Magnoliopsida; order Poales; family Poaceae; genus Alopecurus; species Alopecurus myosuroides. The sequence goes on along the minus strand of CM054057.1, from coordinate 40,188,473 downwards.
TCATCCGCGAGCCCTTGTCCTGGCAGCGACGAGCGCCACCCGTAGAGGATAAGGACGATGTGCCTCCACCTTGAAGGAGGAGCTGGATGCACCGCCGCCATCACGCATACAGGCGGAGCTCGACGCCCACTAAGAGCTGGACCAGGCAACCACATTCTCCATCTCCTTCAACACCGTCCTCACGGCGCTGGATATCGTGGCGAAGGCATAGTCCACCCCCAAGCACGCCGAGGCGAACAACATCGTCTACGTCTCCGATGACGACGACAACGACGTAAATGGGGCCGCCACCGTCAAGGTCGAGGTGAAGGCCGAGCTGGAAGAGTAGCGGCGCTACGACAGGGGCGACGGGACGTTCAACTGGCGCAGAGAGCACGACGAGCTGGTGGCCATGTTTCTGGATGTGTTCCTTTATTTTGTCGTGTTTAAGTTTAAATTTCGACCATCTATTGCAAAAATATCACAAATATAAATAAAATCCGTCGTTTTTTAATCAAAATTTAGTTTAGTTTTTATTGTTAAGACACGGCAATGCGTGCCAGTGATCCCAATTGCATGGCGGGCAATAAGTGTTGGACGTTCTATTGGATCCGCGGCGGGGATCATGCTCTAACATATGGTTCTTTGAAGATGGGTGTATCGAGTGCAACTCCGCGGTGTAGCAAGCTAATCAATCAAGTGCGCTGCAGCATAACTAGCAGAGAAAAACGTCCTGCATTACTCCCTCTCTTTCAGTTTCCAGGGCGTGCACGTACCCCTAGATCGTCAAGTTGACCAACATAGCATAATTTATATATTATAAAAAATATACCACAATAAATTTCAAGTGTTGTATTTTTAAATGATATAATTTTTATGTCAAATAATTTAGATTACATTAGTAAAATTGACGACCTAGATTTACGCGTAGGACTTATAAACTGAAATGGAGGGAGTACATCGAATCAGCACACCTAAACCTCCGAGGAACAAAAGTAAGCCTGTCCCTCTATTCTTTGCATTGCATCCAAAGCAGCAGACCAGCAGTACTGGCTATGCATGGTTGCATGTTCACGTGAGGTGCAACAGAACCAACAAAAGAGATCGTCGTGTGTGTCGACGGCACTCTGAGAGACCTACTGTCGGCTTTTCTCCGTGCGCCTATGCCTACTTGCCACTGTGCATGCGTATGCATGTACGGGTAGGCAGCGGGAGAAACATCCGTGTCGATCGATCGGCTCTCCCGGGCCGGGGGGGACACACGCGGCAAAGGGTCGGGCCGGGCTATCTTCTGCGGAGTAGCACGGCATGTGTCTCGCTTTTTCTTTACCCAGAGTCTATAGGAAATTGCAAACCAACTATGGAGTTCTTTCTAGGGTGGGGCGCTTTGTCTCCATTTCTAGCATGTTAAAATATTTTTTTCAACATGAAAACTATTTCAGAAAATATTTCTGCATCCAATCTGTGTAGCAAAAATATCCAAACGAAAATATGTTTCTTGTGCGCACGTAGCACGTGTAGCAAAAGTTTTTAAAAGCGGAGAAAACTTGCACATGTACCAAAATATAGATTAGAGCAATTTAAACACGACCATGTAGCAAAACGCACAACTATATGCAACAAATCACAAATCTGGTGTAGCAGACATTGATAAGTATGCCACCTTATGATGCATTTTGAACATACTTATGTAGTGGAACGTATATTTTCGTGTCACATAATCGTCGTGTGCAACGTATGCATATCTAAAAATTTCATTGACACCAACCATAAAAAATGGAGGTTGGCGGCGCATGTCCCATATCGACTCGAGCTCGTCAACCACGAATCCACCCCGGGGACTTGTCAAGGTCAGATGGGTGAGCCGTGACGAAAATAAACGCGTGGGCATCTTCTTCACTGGGTTCGGGGACTTCTGGGGAGCTCTCCGTCCATGTCCATGGCAAACTCGTCGGCGGTCGCGCATGGAACAAGGCTGCGGGCATTGAGTGTATTGAGAGAGAAGAGAGGGTGCGCAAGGGCGCATGGCGGTGGCTCCGGGGCAATGTTGGCGGTGGTCTCCGCAACGGCTCCATCCGGTGGATCCCGCGGCGGCGGCATAATCCGATGGTCTTCGCGGCGGCGGCGGCAGCAGTGACTGGGCGGGCAGCCGGCTGGAGACGAGGGAGATGTTGTGGTGGGGGATTAATGAGCTCTCTGGAGCGCCGAGGTAGCCGTGAGCGAGGAATACTAAAGGCATGCGTGCGTACAGACTCACACGTCGCAAGCGAGCTCGACTGTTGCTACAGCCAGGTGTAGAATAGCACTTTCCATTTCTTTTTCACTTTTTGAGGTTATTTTTACCGCTGTGGGCATCCTGTTATGAAGAGGCCAGGTGTGACCTACATTTCATTCGAATAATAAAAAAAATCTTTATCGGAAAATTTATCCAACTATTATAAGTTTGTATACTTCGTGATAAGAACATCAATATTGAACCTAGTTGCAACACATACCCTAAACTCCACAGATTAGCAACGATTTTGTTTGCATAGTGTTTATTTGGTAATTTTTTTTTCAAGATGTGCATAGACTTTCCAATTTTTCTCATCACATTAAGATTAATCTCGAGCAATTTTTTCCGCTATTTTCTAGAAGTCTTTTTTTATATATATGTGTATAAAAACATCTAGTATGTTCAAAACATAGGTGTAGAAGATTGAATAATCAAATCAAGCTCATTTATAATTTTTAATTGGCATACTACGGTTAAATTTTTGGAATTATTTTTATTTTTCTATGTCTTCAAACTATTTATTATATTTTGACCAAATACACTATTATAACGATTTTTCCAACAATTACTAGTTTCAATTTTTCAGGTTGGGTTTGCGGCGGATAACAAAGGTCCAAGCCCCAATCAGAACTTCGGGATTCAGGGTAAGGCCCATTAGGATGCACTACCAAGGTCTAATATATATGTCTCGTAAATGAAGGATATATCCATTTTATGTAGTAACAATAACATAAGTTAGGCGCCACAATATAGAACCAAAAGAATTTATGATCAAAATTCACATGCATGTAAATATTAAATTGTAAATGCAAACATTCTGGGACCAAGTAGAGAGCACTTAAAAGCCGTTCAAGAAGTATTAAACTTTTTAGAGTAGGTTTGGCAAATAATCAAGAAATATTCACCGCCAACGAATGAGAGTGTGGAAGGCAACCCACTTGCTCACATCCCATACCCTCTAGAAAATTAGTTACACCAAAGTACGAGGCTTCTCTAATATAGAAAATTGTATAAGATATTTGTTCAACAATCTAGCCATAAAGTTTAGATATTTGTGGATATATGGTATTAACACATATAAACACCCAATGTTTATTAAATAGAACATATTTCAGTGTAACTAATGATATTCTAATCTATACGAAGAAAAAATATATAATATATTTACCCCAACCAAGTGGAGCTTAAGTTGAACACAATAAAACTATTTGAAATGATATAAATTTAAACTCCTAGAAATAACCTGGTTTACAAATATTTAGCAGCCCATTTACGTCAATAATATGCCTAATTTCATGCAATTTTACAAAAATTTATACTTATATGTTTGGGGAAATGTTTGAATAGAGAAGACATAAGTTCAGTGATATAATGTGTTATGTACAAGTAAAATAATTTGGTATAAATTAATGTAAATTATTTTATTATTATATGGAATGGGCACAAAATGCGCTCAGAATATTATCAAATAACTAGTTTGTCGGTTGGGGGCTTATGTTCTTGGTGCGAGTGGATGGCCCTTAAATAATGAAAATAAATTTAGTTAGGAAAAATAGTGATTGGAACATATGGGGATACATACCTTTTACAATTTTTTTCCAAATGTTTAAAAATTTAGGAAAAAAATTATTTGCGTACATATCATGTTATGCTCGTCTTGGAGAAACGACTTTTTATTTGTCCGGTGTAAGAAAGACAACATTATTACTATTTTGAAATGTTTCACATTTTTGTATCGACAAAAGAAAAAAAAATTGGCAAAACTTCCATGACAGGCACATGTTTGTAAGAAAGACAACATTATTACTATTTTGGAACATATGGGGATACATACCTGAGCTAGACCGCCTCTAAAGAGACCAGCCCTACCCAAATAGTCTACGGGTGTGTTTGGTTTATGCCTAGGATTGCCCTGCCAAAGATTTGGCTAGCCAAAATTTTGGTTGATGTTTTGCTTGCCCATGAATTGGCCAACATTGGCTACAAAAATGAACTAGAGTTGGTAGTGGAGCAGTGGCATGCCAAAAAATTGGCAACCATCCAAACGAACACCAACTTTTTGGTCATAGCCAATAATTTGGTAAGGCTCGCTTCGGTCACAATCCAAACACACCCTACATCTTCGTCCACCGAGTTTACCACCTGTGATGTAGAGGGCGCAACCCCGTTGAAGACGATGTCGTTCTGGTGGGCCCAATTAGTCCAGCAAATGAGAGCGGCCGCTGACCGGAGATCCCTTTCCTCACGTGGAGGCGCTCTATGGGAGGTGATTCCAAGCCACAAAAGAGACCTCCTCGGTAGGTGTTCGGGCGACGAAGCCCCACCTTCGGCAGAAGACTACACATACTATTTGCCCTAAGACGAAACACACGAGAAGGTGATCGATCGTCTCATCGTGTGGATCACAGAAGGAGCAAGCCGCTGGCCTAAGAAGGTTACGACGGGCAAGCCTATCAGTAGTCTAACTCTAATATCAGCCCTTGGCCGCCAACCACATGAAGAATCTGTATTTGGATTGTGCCCTCGATTTCCAGATTTAACGGGCACTAGCCATGTCTTCTACCCTAAAGCAGAGCGTCCTATAGCATGAGCGGGGGGAGTAGGACTCGCTCGTGTCCCACAACCATTGGAAAATGTCCTCTTACTCCGACGAAAGGGTTATGCCGGAGATCAAGTTGGTTGTTTCGATGCAGAGGATGTGTCATAGCTCCCAGTTCTAAAGAAAAAATGTCGTATCTCAAGTCCGCCACCCCTAAGATGTCGTGAATGGCCTGGGCAGGCAGGTCAAGGCTAAGGTCCTCCAACCACGTCCCCGCCAATCCGTCCATAACGGAAGGTTCCCGTCTCGCCCTGCGGGGAACTGCTGCGAACAGATTGGGGGCGAGGCCTTTAATTCTGCCCTCCAACAACCAGTTGCCAGGATAGGGTGGAAGCCCCGTCGCCTAGGACAGAACGGGTTGTAAAAAAAAAGAATCTTATTTGTAATCAGTCTTTTCTTCACCTGGCCAAGTTATAGGCAACAGCGGATCCAATGAATTATAAAGAGAGGAAGAGGCGAAAGTAGAGACTTAGCGATATATTTTCCTCCGGAAAGGATAGGAGATCAATATGAGAAAATTAAGCAACTTTTAAGAAAGGCATGCTAATATAGACGAGAATAAAAGAGGAACAGATCAGAAACCGATCGCAACATCCACCATTTACTATAAATTAAGCATCCCATACCACTAGTAGTGTAGCTAGGGGCCTTTGAGTATGTCTGAAGCAGTCTCTATAAAAGCGAACTCTAATTTCTACGTACTACGTAGCTCGAAGCAGATGGCAAATGGAAAGGTAACCATGTTAAACATCATATGTAAATTCCCTACGTACAGGTACGGTATAGTATACCGCCCTGTACGTAGTCTCATGTACGTGCCACGATAGGGGTCTCTTCCTGTCCATATAACACGAACCCCGGCCCTCCAACGAGGGCACGGTTTCCTCCTACGCACTTTGACATGGTATCAGAGCGCAATGCTCTCGTGACCTAGCCGCCAGGCGAAGAACACACCCATCTACGATCGCCTCTCGATCGGAAGAACGCCACACCGAAGCCCATACGATCTTAGATCGGAAGCCACACACAAAAACCTCCAAACGATCGCTGTGATCGGAAGCTCCTACAAACCCCTCAAACATCCACGGTCCCTCTCGATCGGAAGCCAAACCTAAACCCACGATCCACCTCAGATCGGAAGCCTACAAACCTAAAACCCACGATCGCCCTCAGATCGGAAAACCTCTCCGTCAAGATCGCATGGCGACCTCAGGATCATCCACGCCACTCGCCGCCGCCCTTGGAAGCCCTCCGACCGAAAAGCTCACCAGATTCAACTTCCTTTTCTAGAAAACCCTAGTGATGCCCGCCCTCCGGGGTGTGCAGGTCCTCGGACTTCTCGATGGCACCGAGGCAGCACCGGTGAAGCTCTTGGAGGCAGAAGACGCGGAGAAGAACAAGATCCAGAGTCCGAACCCAGCGTACACTGCATGGCTAACGAGAGACCAGGCAGTCCTCCGTTGGCTGCTCAACTCGCTCTCCCCCGAGATCATCCCGCATATCGTCGGCCTCGACACCACGGCTGTTGTCTAGGCTGTGATCACCACCATGTTCAGCACCGGTTCCCGCACCAAAGTCAATCAGTTGCGTGCAGCTCTCAATGGAACCAAGAAGAATGATCTCACTGCAGCGGAATACTTCGTAAGGATGAAGACGTTCGCGTCTGAACTTGCCGCCATGGATAAACCCGTCGAGGAAGATGAGATGGTGGGGTACATCACTAATGGCCTCGACCACACCTACAACTCTGTCGTTGCTGCTGTCAACGGCAAGAATGTGGTCACCCTGGATGACCTCTACGCTCAGATCAGCGCCCACGACATGCAACAAGAGATGCTCGCCGGAACTAGACAGGGAGGGCATGGCTTCGTTTCCTCACCCAACGCCTTTTACCGCAATCAGGGAGGAGGTGGCAACTACCACAACCGTGGCCGTGACGCTGGACGTGATGGCGAACGGGAAGATCGTCCGTGCAGCTACCCGGGCCGAGAGAGCTCTCCAGAGCGCGGTGACCGCGGTAACCGCGATCACCGCGGGCGCGGTGACTACCGCGATGCCGAACGCCATCAGGAGGATGGTCGCCGAGACTGGAACCGCAAGGATGACAATGGGCGCTGGGATAGCGAACGCCGCCGCAATGATGGCCACCGTGATGATGAGGATGAACGCCGCGACGGTGATCAGCGTCGCCGCAACCGCAAGGGACATGGACGTGCACCCACTCCATACGTCAATGTCACTTGTCAAATATGCAAAATTCATGGTCATTCAGCTGCCGATTGTTGGTGGCGCCGCAAAGATGATGATGAGGATGAGGGGGGCCGAGAGCGAAAGAAAGGTGCCAACATCGCCTCCTATGGCGTTGACACTAACTAGTACTCTGACACTGGTGCTACCGATCACATCACGGGGCAGCTGAACAAACTCACTACTCAAGAGAAGTACAAGGGCAATGATCGAGTGCACACGGCCGACGGAAACGGTATGCCTATAAGTCATGTTGGTTATTCCATGTTGCAAACTCTCCATAGTATATTGCATCTTAATAATGTGTTACATGTCCCAAATGCATCAAAGAATCTTCTTTCCGTTCATAAGCTTACACTTGAAAATGATGTATTCATTGAATTTCATCCGCACTTATTTTTGATTAAGGATCACGCCACGCGAAGAACTCTGTTTGAAGGGCCATGTCATGGTGGTCTATACCCTCTAGTGCCGTCATCTACAGGGTCCTCCAAACAAGCTTTTATCACAATAAAGCCATCATCCTCTACATAGCATTGCCGCTTAGGACATCCTTCTTCATTTGTGGTGCAGCAAATCCTTAGGAAAAACCAGCTTTCATTCAAGCCAGAAATAAACCCTTACGTTTGTGAATTCCTGTGAGTTGGCTAAGAGCCATCAGTTGCCCTATCCTGTATCATCTAGTGTTTCTACTGTTTCTTTGGAACAAGTGTTCTCTGATGTGTGGGTTCCTGCTCCTGCTTCTGTAGGAAAACACTTATACTATGTAAGCTTTATCGATGATTTTAGTAAATTCACATGGATTTATTTACTCAAGAGTCGTGCTGATGTTTATCAAGTTTTTCTCAATTTTCAAGTTCTTGTTGAAAGAAAGTTTGATAGGAAAATTGTGACTATGCAAACTGATTGGGGTGGTGAGTATGAAAAACTAAATAGTTTTTTTTTCAGAAAATTGGTATTACTCACCATGTCTCTTCTCCCCATGCACACCAAAAAAATGGCTCCGCTGAGAGAAAACATAGATACATCGTTGAGGTTGGTCTAGCCTTGCTTGCCAATGCATCCATGCGACCATGCCTCTTAAATTCTGGGACAAAACCTTTCTTACATCCACTTTTTTGATAAATCTTCTTCCTAGCAAGGTTATTGATTTTGAAACACCCGTTGAACGTCTACTTCATACCAAACCAAATTATGAATCATTGCGCATTTTTGGTTGTGCTTGTTGGCATAACCTTCGTCCCTATAACAAAAGAAAGCTTGCATACCGCTCTACAAGATGTGTCTTCCTGGGTTATAGTCCGTGGCACAAGGGAGTTAAATGTCTAGACATCTCCACGGGTCGTGTCTACATTTCTCGTGATGTAGTATTCGATGAGAATGTGTTTCCCTTTTCTGAATTACATCCCAATGCTGGCAAGCGTCTCAAGGATGGAATAATCCTACTCCCCACACATCTATCTCATGCATATACTAATGGGGATAATCAACATGATAATCACATGTCTTTACCTATTGTGCCCATTGTCACTAATCAGGCCCAGGAAAATCAAGAACTTAATGACTTTGATGATAGCACTTCGGAAGATGAAACTACTGATTCAAATTTGAGTGAAAACCATGAAGAAACGAGCTCGGGAGAAGAAAATGAAGATCTGGTGCAAAATGACGAAAATAATGCATGATCCGATGCTGATACAGCATCTCCCTCGGATCTGGAGCCCTCAAATCCCGATGTGGATCCCCTAGCGCACAGGTCTCCGCCGCGTCAGGCGCGTCAGCCAGGGCCTCCACCGCGCCAATCCGAGGGCGACATGCGGCGCCTGGAGGAATCTGCCCCGACACCCTCCTCGTCGCGCACGCCAGACGACCGCGCGGACGATTCCACGGACGACACGTCGCCTGTGCGGTCCTCCACCCACGAGCGTCGCATGCAAGACGACAGCGACGCGCACAACGGCAGTTCTGCTGCCCAATCGCCTGCTGCCACGTCGCTCTCTGCGACGGAAAACGAGAACGATGACAGCGACGCGCCCAGCGACAGCGACGTCGCCCCGTCTCCTACTTCCACGTCGCCGTCTGCGGCGGAAAACGACCGCGCCAGCTCTGGCGGGTCTACGGCCTCCGATCCTGATGCAGATTTGGTCCTCCCGACCGGATCCTCTGCGTCCATGGATCCTCCAGCAGCCCCGACACATGGCGCTTCTACACGCCTTCAAAAAGGTATTAAAAAACCTAGAAAATATAAGGATGGTACTATAAAATACGGTAAACAACCCAGTATCTATGGTCCACGTTGTGGCATGCTTGCATCTACAAATGAACCTCACTCTTTTTCTGATTCTCTTGAGGATCCCAACTGGCGCAAAGCAATGGAGGAGGAATACGATGCTTTGCTCCAAAATAAAACATGGCATCTTGTTGCACCTAGTTCCAACAAAAATCTAATTGATTGCAAGTGGGTTTTTCGTGTCAAGAAAAATGCAGATGGAACAATTGACAGATACAAAGCTCGTCTCATTGAAAAAGGATTCAAGCAAAGGTATGGCATTGATTATGAGGATACTTTTAGTCCAGTTGTCAAGGCAGCCACCATTAGAACTGTGTTGTCCATATCAGTCTCTAGAGGGTGGAAGCTTCGTCAATTGGACGTAAAAAACACCTTCTTACATGGTATTCTTGAAGAAGAAGTATATATGAAACAACCCCCAGGTTTTGAAAATCCTAAAGCTCCAAATCACATCTGCAAACTTGATAAAGTTTTGTATGTTTTAAAACAGTCTCCTCGAGCATGGTACTCTCGACTTAGTTCCAAGTTGGTCAGTCTTGGTTTTGTACCATCCAAAGCAGATACATCTTTGTTCCTTCATCAGAAACCAGATATTACTATGTATATCTTGATATATGTTGATGACATTATTGTGACCAGCTCCTCATATCATGCTATTTCAGTTCTTCTTCGAGACCTCAATGAAAACTTTTCCATCAAGGACCTTGGAGATCTACATTTCTTCTTGGGCATTGAGGTAAAGAAGAAAGATGATGGGTTGATTCTGACACAAGAAAAATATGCATCTGAGTTGCTTGACAGAGTTGGCATGCATGAGTGTAAGCCTACTCCTACACCCCTATCCACAACCGAACATGTCTCCCTTGGAGCAGGAGAGGCTCTCGGTCCTGAAGATAACACAAGGTATCGTAGTATCATTGGTGCATTGCAATATCTTACTCTTACAAGACCAGATTTGTCATTCTTTGTCAACAAGGTGTGCCAATATTTACATGCTCCTACCACAGTTCATTGGGCAGCTGTTAAGAGGATCTTGAGATATGTTAAGGAAACTATCAAACTTGGTATCACCATTCAGTCATCTCACTCTACGCTTTTGAGTGCATTTTCTGATGCAGATTGGGCTGGTTGCCTTGATGACAGACGATCTTCTGATGGTTTTGCAATATTTGTAGGACCTAACCTTGTCTCTTGGAGTGCAAGGAAACAGGCAACAGTATCACGCTCCAGTACAGAAGCCGAATACAAAGCCTTAGCCAATGCCACAGCAGAGTTGATATGGGTTGAAGCACTGTTGAATGAACTTGGAGTTAAACTCCAAGAGAAGCCTTGCCTTTGTGTGATAATCTTGGAGCAACTTACTTATCAACAAACCCAGTGTTTCATGCACGCACTAAACATATTGAGATTGATTTCCACTTTGTTCGCGAACGTGTGGCTAACAAAAGGTTGGATATCAGGTTTATCTCAAGCAAGGACCAAATCGCAGATGGATTTACCAAAACTCTTCCTGTTAGAAATCTTCATGAATTTAGGCGTAATCTAAATCTTTGTTAAGTTTAGATTAAGGGAGGATGTTAAACATCATATGTAAATTCCCTACGTACAGGTACGGTATAGTATACCGCCCTGTACGTAGGCCCATGTACGTGCCACGACAGAGGCTCTTCCTGTCCATATAACACGAACCCTAGCCCTCCAACGAGGGCACGGTTTCCTCCTACGCACTTTGACAAACCAAAGGCCCTCCTCTCTTTTGGATGCATGCACCACCCCAAATTGAGAAAAAAAAAGGAATTACGTGTAATCTCTCAGTGAACTTAATTAGCTCGATGATCACTAGCTTAGCTGGCTAGCTTTCAATGCAGCACACCACCGTTTAGCTGCAAGTTGCAAGTATCAGAAAACTAGACGGGTCGCGCGCTTTGCTGCGCCGGCGACATTCTATCTGTATATTTTGTGCTGACTCGAGCTTTTACTTTGTTGGACTCGAGCTTTTACTTTGTTGTTTATTTCACGTGTCCGAAACTTAGTTCGGTGGTCAAGATTGCTCATGTGGTGCATGCGTTTATGCTGCATATTCTTACATGTCACCTGCTTCTGCGCCATACACATTTCTTATGAAGTCATCTTCAGATATTCAGTCATATTTAATTCTTTTTTAATGATTGCTTTATGTTTTATCTTCCCACGTATAGAAATTCGAATAACCTACTAAAATGGAAAATTATGCATGTAACAAAAAGATTTATACATGACCGAAAATTGTAACAAAAAGTTTTGTACACGTTCTAGTATAGATTCAACAAACAATTTCATATATCACATGAGATACCTAATTGATTCACACATAATCTCGAACATTTACAAAGTCACCAAAATATCTTCCAAAATTCATAGAATATTCAGTTTCACAGAATATTCAGTTTCACGTGTACCAGCAGATTCATCAAAGATTACATTTTCCATTATTTGCTTCGCCCCGTTTTTGCAACTTACCAAGAGAATAATACAAACGGCGCCTCCTAGCCGGTCTTTAGCGTGCAAATAATGGTCCAATCACGGCTTAGATATCTTCGTCCAGTACAACTTTACAGAGCTCCTGGCCAAATCCTAAAACAAGCCTAATCTTCCAGATCAATGAATCTAGAGGGCAAAATTTCACAAGGTAAAACCTTTACACTTAGTCATGAGCAAGAGAGAGAAACATGGTGATATTGAGGCTAAGCGCCAAGCCGATATTGATGTGCACAACAAGTACATTCTTTCACCCAAATCCCTTTAGTTCTAAGACAAGACGGTGAATCAACCATAGCCATACATTTCCAATACATAAGAAAAAGGCAAGCAAAATGTTCAAACGATGTTGTCGATTTCCATTCGACGATTGCTATCCGAGAAGACACCATTGCAAGCTGATAGTTTTATGTATTACTTCCTCTAGCAGTCTAGCTGCGACCAAGAAAAAAGTTACAAAGAAAGTTTCGGTGTGTCAGGTCATATGGTTGACATTGACGTAACATATTAAGATGTTAAAACCTAGTTATCATTCATCATCGTCGGTCTCCTTTACAGAACCTTCAAAGGACAGAGCATACTATTAGTCAAGGTATGAATATTTCAGATCATTTGATCAACTAATGCTTGTTTGTACGGGTTACAGAAGACAAATAACAACAACTTTGTACTACTGGGGTCTCCTGATTCATTATTCATATTCATGAATCATGACTATATAACTTTGTCACAGAATGCAAACTGGAACAAATAAGCATAGGTGCAGATGGAACGTAGAAACATTTCTGACAAAAGTACAAAAATTGTGTATAACAGTAGAAGCTTGTGTTACAATTCTAATTATCACGTTCTACAATGCACATGAGATTTTGTTGATAGAGAGGAAACCAAACACAACATATGGGAAATGTTATCTCTTGACCTGGTAGGTTACAGAATCAGAAAATGCTCATATGGCTAAAAAGGACAGTTTCGTACCGTTCATGAAAAATGTCCACTCTTAACTAAATGGGTGACAAATTCAACAAATAAATGTAAGTAACTATTCATTGATTAGAATTTAAGCCAGCATTTCAACGGCCTTTTCATCACCCCACAAGTTCTGGCCATCTTTTCTTATAGCCTAAATTTTTGAGTAAAACATGATTTAGATCTGATAGTGACATCACTATTCCTAGCTTCTGGAGTACAAAACAATCTGTATTATCAACACAAGTACCTCTCTCCTGACTCGAGTACAATCTGGATAGGAAGGCAGATACACCACCATGAGAACTCTAAACAAGCACTGACAGAAAAGAAGATAACACCAAATTGTCGATCCAAGTTCATGATGAAGGTAGCAATGGTCACTCGATACGTTTCCATCATCTCCCCAATCACAACATACACATAAGAAGATCGACACCATAGGGCATTGTCTATATAAAAAGTACCATTGTTTGCTTATAATAAGGCAAGAAAGATAATCATAAATTAATTAAATGGAATTAACCATCGTAGAATGAGCCTTTATCTTATATGAAGTGTGCAATACAAAATAAAAATACTGCATCCATACAAAAAAGAAACCAGACATAAGAAATTGTTAAAGACGAAGGGTAAATTGCCAACTAAAGATAAATAATCTCTACCACACACCATGGTCTCCAGATATATTGGCTAATGACATTTTAGGTTGAAAGGTGGGGACTGACATATTGTCCAGTGCATGAAAAACAGTGGAATATTGAGTGGGCAAGTACGGAAACCTATGAAAGGGAAAATTCGACTGCAACAATTTAGCTATTCTGATGCCATGGTAAGGAAATTTATTGCCATAGTAAAGTAATTTTATTGCGAATTATACATTGTGTAACCTAATAGTTTCGTTTTTATTCAGAATTGGACATGTATCTTACTGAATATTTCTGTATTCTATATTAACAATAGCGTATAACCTAATGCTCAACTGGCTGTACTACTCACGCCGTAAGATATGACGAAGCATACTATGATAAGAAATTTCATTCCAACTACGAGATTGAGAGAATTAATTAATACAAAAGTCTTATTCTGGATTATGTTTTAGTCCTCGTACCAGCAACATGTTATGTAACTCAGGTTTGTTGACAGATTATAAAGGATGCATTCCAAAATAATTATGAGAAAAGTATACCTGTTCGACAGCGGAATTTTCTCTCAAAGATGTTGCTGGCTCTCTTCCAGCCGAAGCAAAACCAGAACAATTGGCGCCCACGAGGCTGCCTCTATGGTGCCTAACAGGCCGGCATCCCGGCGGAAATCCGATGCCGCCACCCACTGGTAGAAAATAGGCCTACAGTCCCGGTTCGCCAGGACCATTAATCCCGTCCGGGCAACCGGGACTAGCTATGCGCGACTAAATGCCCCCCCCCCTATAGTCCCGCCACTTACGGACCGGGACTAAAAGCCCGTCCACGTGGGCGCTAGGGGTCCGTTGCGGCGGAGGACCTTTAGTCCCGGTTCTTGTGGTTAACCGGGACTGAAAACCTGTGCAGGTTTAGGGTTTTAGGCCCCCTAAACCTGTTTCCTTTTTAATTTGTTTTGTTTTAATTTCAGTACACATATACATGCATATATATATATATGAAATATCAAACAAGGAGAATTCAATAGGAATATATAATATATATTCAATATCGGGTGACCATATATACAACCTCGAACAAGTTTCCATATTACACAATTAAGATGGACGAGCATACACAAATTCGCACAAGTTTCAAAGTACTCAGGGCTTATACATGCGGATAAAAGTCATCGTCGGTGGACGCATGGAACTCTCCTTTCTTCTGGATGACATGCCTAAGGAAAAATCCTGCTATTTCCTCTTGAATTGGTCGGAAGCGAGCTTCTGGAGTAAGCGCCTCCGCAAGTTATTGAGACCCTTCCGCGTTTCCTCGTCCTTCTTCCTCTCAGATATTTCTTTCCGTATGTTCTCACAGACATAGTATCCACATAGACCGGTCCCCGGTGGCTGCTTATCCACACCTTTGACCACATTTTTAAATCGTAGCGCATCTTTGAATTCACCGACATGTTGAAGTGAGAGCCGTCTCCAAACTCTACAATGCAAATAAAATTAAATGAACAAGGGAGCTATTAGCTTAGAAAATGAACAAAAGAGACCGATCGATATAGAGCGCAAATGATTGAAAAATAATTACTTTTGCATCATTTTTCTCATGTTGACCCAAAGATCTGTATTTGAATTCATAGAGTCAATGATCAAAACTAAGGACTTGTGAAGATCAATTTTTAGCAGAATCCAGTGGTATCTGCGGACACATTAGATGCAGAGTCATGCATAATTTATCGATTGGACATACCATGCATGGAGTAAACAAAAGAGAATGGGAACATGAGAGAAACACTCACCCAAAATGGTAAGGAAATAGAATATATCTTTTGGATTCATGCTTTTTAAAAAAATTGTACAAGTCTTTCTCCACGTCTATGGGGTGACGTTCTAACATAGTTCCATTAATGATTTGTGGGTCAATGAACCCAACATAATGGATGAGTCTTACTTTGCATTCCCAAATCTTCAATCTGCATAATAGCGTACGGAACAATATAGTTAGGACAATATATATATATATATATATATATATATATATATATATATATATATATATATATATATTGTAGGCAATGAAGAACGAGATGAGGTAGAAATAAATCACTTACAGAACGTAGCAACTCAGGATAGATTTGTCGAGCTCACGCATATTGAACAGCTGGAACAATTCACTCAACTCAACTGTTACAGAGTACTTTTTGGTGTGATGCTCCTCTGTATAATCCACATACACATATTCTTTGTCGGTAAATGCTATGAAATCTTTGTACCAACGTAGCAGACTTTGCATTAGTGGTGGTAGATCCTTTTCCTTCGCAGGCTCGACGAGAGGCCCTTTCTTCACATATTTTAATGCTACATCAGCCATTGGCATATCCTCCATGTCTAAAAAGGCACGAAGAGACATACCGGCCTCGGACGCATTTTGCATGGCAGTAGCTACAGTCAATCCATTGCTGTCACAGCATTTATGACCTCGGGGTCCTGTTCCGGAGCGGCTTTCACTATGAGGGGGGGGATCGATTTGTTTACTCTGCATCCCGAGCTGGGCAACATTGTTTCCCGCTTTTTATCATTTCTGCTTTTTTTTTTTCTCCTCCTCCATTATTCCTGGCTTGCTTACGAAGTTCAATATCATAGTCTTTAGGCAAATTCTTCACGGATTGGGACACTGTCGATAAAATAATCCGTAGCCCAATAGTCTACAATCGGAGGGAATACTTCCTTGGGCTCAGGCTCCTTTAGCGCCTTCAGTTTGCCCTTCCATTTTGTCAACGTCAGCCTTCACGACCAATTTGGTTTCAGCATCACTAAGTTCCCAAGACCTTGGGGTGAGAGGCTTCAGTGATGGCTCCGGTACCCGTGTGGTCTTAGGTACATAAGGGTCCGGGTTAATAGACCAAGAGCGGGTTCCCTTGCTGGGCCGCCTGCTTCTGTTTCTTCGCTGGAGGAGGAATGGGGGGCGACGTCTGCTTATCCCTCCGGAGGAGGAATGGGGGGGGCGACGTCCGCTTATCCTCCGGAGGAGGAATGGGGGGCGACGTCCGCTTATCCTCCTCCGGAGGAATGGGGGGGCGACGACGTCTGCTTTTCCTCCGGAGAGGAATAGTGGGAGACGTCTGGCTTTTCCTCCGGAGGAGGAAATGGGGGGCGACGTCTGCTTAACCGCCGGAGGAGGAATCTTGGGCGACGGCTGCTTAAACCGCCGGAGGAGGAAGATCGGGGGGACGGCGTCGAATGGCGTGAAAGGAGGCGTAGGTGAACCAGCACCAGCACCACCACCACCACCAGCACCCTGCACCATCGTAGGTGGGTGGACTTGTTAGCCTTGGCGTACTCGCCTGGAAACATATGTACTTAAGTTTTCCATAGAATGAACTGGCGACTTGACATCTCCAAGTCTTCTCTCCCCTTCGGGTGTAGCTATGTCAATCTCCAGGTCCTCAAACGCCTTGGACTATGTCTTCCACCGTGACACGAGCATAGCCATATGGAATGGGGTTGTTGTGATGGAGTGCTCCAGGTGTATAGGGTAAAGCACTGCCGGTAGCCACCTCATGAAATGTTCCCCACTGGATAATGCAGATCACATTCTTTCATCTCCTTTACGTCATCCACGGGGTAGTGAGGCTCCGTGCACGACTCTCGATCATCGGTGCATTAGCACCTGCAGTCGGGGCCTCCGTGGAAGCCACGCTGCTTCTCCGCTGCTGGCTTCCGAGATCCGTTGCATGTTCTTATGCGCCCTGCAGTCCGACGCTTTTTCTTTCTCAGTATTCCCGCCACGACCTTCTTCAGGTCAGAAACTTCCATTGCAAGATTCGCCAGTTCATCTGCAGCCCGGTCCGTACCTCTCCTACGGCTTCTGTAACAGTACGGGTCACCCTCCTGGGAAAACCCTACTTTCCACGGCAATCTGCCTTTGCCTCGTATATGTCCTCCGTGTTCAGGATTTCCGAGGGCAACTGTCAGTTGGTCTCTCTCTCTGTTGAACGTGATCAGGCCCTGTTGAGCTTTGGTCATTGCGTCAACAAGGTCTTTTGTGGGAGCAAACTTTTTCTGCCGGTGAACACACTCCCCTGTCTCCGGGTCTAGCGATCCCCCATGCCCGTACCACCACATTTTGGCTCTTTCGTCCCATCCCTCTGTACCTAGACGGATTCCTCTTGCCCTTAGGCCGTCCTCCATTGCCTGCCACTTAGGCGCCGAAACGCGGTATCCTCCTGGCCCCATAACATGATGGTACTGTTTCTTTTCCGCATTAGCCTTATTTTTTGCCGACATTTCCTTGAAATGCTCCGATTTATGTTGCGTCACAAATTCTGTCCAATCATCTCTCAGTTTCTCATATTGTCCAGTGAAAATCGGAGTCTTGCC
This sequence comes from Alopecurus myosuroides, assembly GCA_028641055.1. Taxonomy (NCBI): domain Eukaryota; kingdom Viridiplantae; phylum Streptophyta; class Magnoliopsida; order Poales; family Poaceae; genus Alopecurus; species Alopecurus myosuroides. Next base: position 40,170,586 of record CM054057.1, on the reverse strand, counting down.
CTTGCTGACATATTCACGGAACAATTTTTTCTTGAAGTTCCGGAATGCTTCGGCCATCTTCTGAAGAGCGAACTCTTTGACTATCCTCCTCCTCTCACGTCCACCCGGAACGTCCTGACCGAATTCATCTTTTTTGTTGTATTCCGGAGGTAGAATGAAATGTGCAATAAGCTTTCTAAACATAATCTTTTTCGTTCTCTTGTCGACATAACTGAAACCAATACGTGCTTTCTTTGGCTCCTTCCATTCCTGGACGGTGATCGGGACGATGTCTCTAACAATGACTCCGCATTGGTTGATAAACTTTGTGGTGTGCTGTAGGGGCTTGCCGATTTCACTGACTGATTCGATGGTATATATTTCGGAATCTTTCATCGCCTTGGATTTGCCACGCTTTGTCATACTAGATCCGACCGAGGGCTAAAATAAGAAAGAGAGTCGCGCGCGTTAGTCTTTGCAATTGGACCGAGGGCTAAAATAAGACCGAGGGCTAAAATATATACCTCGCCGGAGGTGGTTGTTCTTTGCAATTGGAGATCGTCGTTTGTCGACGGTTGACCTCCGTCATCAATGTCCATTCCTTCACCTCCTTGATCATCGATAATGTCTGTTCCTTCTTCACCTCCTTGATCATTGACAATGTCTGTTCCTCCTTCACCTTCTTGATCCTCAAGGTTCAGATAAGAACAGATTACATCATCGACAATGTCTGTTCCTCCTCCGGCTATGATATCTAATATATAACCTTCAGCCACCTGTTCCGCCGTCAGGTCTCTATTGTCTGCCATATGTCACTCCTGCAGACATGCATGTAGTAAAAATTAATTAAGTATATAGGAGACTTAGCAAATATTGTCGTAGAAAGAGGGAAAACAGATTGGTAGGGTCGCTCAAATGACTTGAAGAACCCCATAGCTAGGTTGCATTTGCTTTTCTGGTCATTTTGGTATATTACACTTAATATTCTGAATTTATTGAATTAAAACTTACTTTCATTATTTTAATGAATTTAACTCAAATTCAAATATGGTCTCAATGTAAACTTTGTCAAACATGAATGATAATGATATAAACAGATAGCTTACATTTTTGTGAACATTTTGCATATTTTTCCATAATTTTTGGAATTATAAAATAAAAGTTATTTAATTTAGAAGATTTAATTATGTTCTGTAATTCCATATACAGTGGGCCCCACGTGTCATGATGACGTCATTAAAAAAAACTCGTCAACACGTGGCCAGGTGACGTCATGATGACGTCACCCCTGGCGTCACACGGTGGCCGGCGGTGGCAGTTTAGGCTCTCGGGTCTCCGGCGATTCCGACGATTCCGGCCACGGGGGAGGGAACGGAGATGGGGAGGAGGCCACTGTGGTGCTCGCCACGGGGGAGGGGACGGAGATGGGGACGAGGCCACGGCCACTGTTGTCTCGCCGGCGGCGAATCTGGCCGCGGTAGCGAGCGCGAGGGCGGCGCGTTCTCAGTTCGTGGTCGCCGTTCGAGGGCGGCGCGTTCGCGCGTGATTCGTGGTCTCCTTTCGATGGCGTTGGATCTAGGGCGACGGCGACGGCCCGCGGGGAACCTACCGGAGAGACGGCGACGGGACGGGGGCGGAGCAGGGTGGAGGCGGTGGAGAGAAGGGCTCGACGACGGCGACGGCGACGGCGATGGAGACGGCGCGGTCCTCTGCGCGGGCGACGGCGACGGGGCAGAAGACGAGCAGGCGCCGGCGCGAGGGAAGACGAGGGTTTGTGACTTAGAAAATTTTGGGGCAGGAAGGCATCGCACATATATAGGTCCAGCCTTTAGTCCCGGGTGGTGTCACGAACCGGGACTAAAGGTCCCCTGGGGTACCCTCCGCGGGCCTTTAGTCCCGGTTGGTGTCACGAACCGGGACTAAAGGTGAAAATTTTCGCGGCGTTCTCGTTCCCGCGCAGAACGAGCCTTTAGTCCCGGTTCGTGACACCAACCGCGACTAAAGGTGGTTATTCGAATAGAAATAATAGATGCGTGCAACCTTAAAAATACAAATAATATATCAGAAAATTCAGAAAAATAAAACTAATTCTTTTTCCAATCTTAAAAATACAAATAATATATCAGAAAATTCAGAAAAATAGAACTAATTCTTTTTCCAATCTTAAAAATTCCCATAGATAAAAAAGGCAGTACATAATGGCAAGAGTGGATCTAAACCTAAACGGAGAGCATAGATGCATGCATGATCTGATATCTGCTGCTAGTCATACTCCTGCCTAGGCCTACATGAGAAAATTCAGAGCCCAGGACTGGGCCTGAGGGTAGCGCAGGCGGGGGATATCGCCGGCCCTGATGTAGTCCATGACGCTCTGTAGAGTCCGGCCGGACCACCATAGCCGACGACCGGCCTCGTGAAAGTTCCCAGGAGGCAGGCCGTCCTCCTCATACCTGGCGAGCGCCCTCTCACGCCGATTGATGAAGAAGGCATCCCAAGTATGTTGGTTATCGGGATGCCAGCTGGGATCTCTCCGCTGCTCCGGCGTGAGCTCGTGGTAGTAATGGTTCGTGATGGCCGCCCGACGTGCCACACCTTGAGGAAGAGGAGGGACCGGCACTCCTCCGGCGCTCAGCATCCAACCGGCGGGAACACTGTAGCCGGGCGGGCAGGGGTAGTTCGAGGCGGAAAGTGCCTCGGCCTGGATGAATGTTAGAGTGGGTACGGTAGAAGCCATGAGAGAGTGGTGAGTTTGTATGTGTTTATGCCAATGGTGTGGCAATGCACATATATATAGCGAGAAGAAAACATCCCTTTAGTCCCGGTTGGGGACACCAACCGGGACTAAATGGGTTAGGGTTTCGTTTGGACCAATCAGATAGAATCACACGGATCGTGTGTTTCTTTAAAGCGCTTGTGAGTCGTTGGATCCGGGGTGTGTTTCTTTTGAGCTGTTGTGAGCCGTTCGATCAGGGCTACGGTGTGTTTCTTTCGAGTTGTTGTGAGCCGTTGGATGAGGTGGTTTCTTAACCGTTGGATCAAAACCCTAGCACAACACTTTGTGAGCCAGAGGACCCTATATATAGCCCACCTTCATACACCGGTCAGTTCATCGAGCAAATACAAAACATCCGGATTCGCCATCATACGTCCTACCGTGCATTTGGTATGCATATTGCACTGAGTAGCCACGGTAGGGCTGTATGATGGTGATACCGATTGTTTTGTTCTACACCCCCCCTTTAACACATCCATCCATGCTTGGGTCAGTGTTCACTTTGAGCTCGGGTAGTAATGTTCTACACCCCCCCTTTAACACATCCATCCATCCGGAATTTCACCAAACATATTATAATCTTCTGACATGTCTGTCTTGTCCTCCACTCCCACGATGTTTCTTTTCCCTGAAAGAACAATGTGACGCTTTGGATCATCGCATGATGCACTGATCGTTTTCTTATCTTTCCGTTTCCTCGGTTTGCTACTCATGTCCTTCAAATAGAAAACCTGAGCGACATCTTTGGCTAGGACGAATGGTTCGTCAAGGTAACCAAGATTGTCGAAATCCACCATTGTCATTCCGTATTGCTCGTCCACCTTTACCCCACCTCCTGTTAGCTTGAACCATTTGCACCGGAACAAAGGGACCTTAAAATAGGGTCCATAGTCAAGTTCCCATATCTCCTCTATGTAACCATAATATGTGACCTTTTGCCCAATCTCGGTTGCTGCATCAAAGCGGACACCACTGTTTTGGTTGGTGCTCTTTTTATCTTGGGAGATCGTGTAAAATGTATTCCCATTAATCTCGTACCCTTGGAAAGTCGTGATAGTCGAAGATGGTGTCTTGGCCAACATGTACAGCTGATCTTCAACATCATTGTCATTCATTAAATGTTTTCGCAACCAACTGCCGAAAGTCTCCATGTGGGCCTTTCTAATCCATGATTCAGGCTTCCCCGGGTTGTTCGAGCGTAAAATATTCTTGTGTTGCTCGAAGTACGGAGCCACCAAGCTCGAATTTTGCAGAACTGTGTAGTGTGCTTCAGTCATAGAATGACCGTCCATACATATCGTTGATTTCCTTCCGATCGTGCCTCTTCCACTTAGTCTCCCCTCGTGCCGCGATTGAGGAATACCAATCGGCTTAAGGTCAGGAACATAGTCAATACAGAACTCAATTACCTCCTCATTTCCATAGCCCTTTACGATGCTTCCTTCTGGCCTAGCACGATTACGAACATATTTCTTTAATACTCCCATAAACCTCTCGAAGGGGAACATATTGTGTAGAAATACAGGACCGAGAATGGAAATCTCTTCGACTAGGTGGACCAGGAGGTGCGTCATAATATCGAAGAAGGATGGTGGAAACAGCAACTCAAAACTGACAAGACATTGGACCACATCGTTCTGTAACCGTGGTAGATCTTCTGGACTGATTACCTTCTGAGAGATTGCATTGAGGAATGCACACAGCTTCACAATGGCTACTCGAACATTTTCCTGTAGGAGGCCCCTCAAAGCAATCGGAAGCAATTGCGTCATAATCACGTGGCAGTCGTGAGACTTCAGGTTTTGGAACTTTTTGTCCGCCATGTTTATTATTCCCTTTATATTCGACGAGAAGCCAGACGGGACCTTCATACTGCTCAGGCATTCAAAAAAAATGACCTTCTCTTCTTTCGTAAGAGCGTAGCTGGCACGACCTTGAAACCATTCCGGATGCCGGTCATCTGGGTCTTTCAAAAGTTGTTGATCCCGCCGTGCTTCCTTTGTATCCTTTGTCTTCCGATACACGCCCAAGAAGCTTAGCAGGTTCACGCAAACATTCTTCGTAACATGCATCACGTCGATTGCAGAGCGGACATCTAGGACTTTCCAATACTGTAGCTCCCAAAATATCGATTTCTTTTTCCACATGGGTACGTGCCCGTCAACTCCCTGCGGAACTGATTGTCCGCCAGGACCCTTTCCAAAGATGACATTCAAATCCTTGACCATATCAAATATCTCAGCTCCAGTACGTTCCGCAGGCTTCGGCCGGTGATCTGCCTTGCCGTTGAAATGCTTGCCTTTCTTTCTTACGTTATGATTTCGGGGAAGAAATCGACGATGACCCAGGTACACGTTCTTCCTACAGTTATCCAAAAATACACTTTCAGTCTCATGTAAGCAGTGCGTGCATGCTTTGTATCCCTTATTTGACTGTCCAGAAAGGTTACTGAGAGCAGGCCAATCGTTGATGGTTACAAAAAGCAACGCTCGTAGGTTAAATTCCTCTTCTTTGTGCTCATCCCACACAGGTACACCAGGTTTGCCCCACAATTGTAAAAGTTCATCAACTAATGGCCTTAGGTACACATCGATGTCGTTGCCGGGTTGCTTCGGATCTTGGATGAGCACTGGCATCATAATGAACTTCCGCTTCATGCACAACCAAGGAGGAAGGTTGTAGATGCATAGAGTCACGGGCCAGGTGCTATGGCTGGAGCTCTGCTCGCCAAAAGGATTCATGCCATCAGTACTTAGACCAAATCTTATGTTCCTTGCGTCAGCTGCAAAATCTTTGAACTCTCTGTCGATCTTTCTCCATTGCGTTCCATCAGCGGGGTGTCTCAACTCCCCGTCGGACTTACGGTCCTCTTTGTGCCATCGCAACAACTTGGCATGATCTTTGTTCCTGAACAGGCGTTTCAACCGAGGTATTATAGGAGCATACCACATCACCTTGGCGGGAACCCTCTTCCTGGGTTTCTCGCCCTCAACATCGTCACCAGGGTCATCGCCTCTGATCTTATAACGCAATGCAGTGCATACAGGGCATTCATTCAAATCCTCGTATGCACCGCGGTAGAGGACGCAGTCGTTAATGCATGCATGTATCTTCAGAATCTCTAAACCTAGAGGGCACACAACCTTCTTTGCTTCGTACGTACTGGTGGGCAACTCGTTATTCTTCAGAAACATATTCTTCAACATTTTCAGCAAATTTTCAAATGATGAGTCAGCTACACCTTCCCGTGCCTTCCATTTCAGCAAATCCAGTGTGCAGCCCAGCTTTTTCAGACTATTGTCGCATCCTGGGTACAGTGACTTCGTGTGATCCTCTAACATGCGATCCAAATTCTCCCTCTCCTTGTCAGTTTCGCAGCGTCTCCGTGCATCAGCAATGGTCCGACCAAGATCATCAGCGGGCTCATCATGTGCCTCTTCTTCACCTTCACCAAACCCTTCCCCACCTTCAGCATCATCCTCCATGAAAGTATCACCGAAAAGGTCATGATAGTTGAAATCGATATCATCCTCTTCTTCATCTTCTTCCATTCTAACCCCTCTTTCTCCATGCTTGGTCCAACAATTATAGCTTGGCATGAAACCGTGCCGAAGCAGGTGCATGTGAACGACTCTTGAGGAGGAGTGACCCTTCTCATTCTTACATTCAGCACATGGACACATAATAAAACCTCGCTGCTTGTTCGCATTTGCCACTACGAGGAAATCTTTCAAACCCGTAGTGAACTCACCGGAGAGTCGGTTACCGTACATCCATTGCCGATTCATCTGCATTATTATTATATAAAGTATATAATTAACCATCATGCATCTGTTAAACTAACTAGCTAGCTGGAAATAATACAAATCATGAAAGGTTCAAGTTGCTAACCGCGATCACGGAGGTAAAATAAATGAAAACGCTCAAGTGTGTTTCATGCTATGGGGCATTTCATCGAACACCTTGTGTGCATAGTAGGAACCAAAAGCATACCCACCACCCCCTTGTGAATATTGTGAGCAAATGTGGCCAAGTGCAGCGAGCTGAGTCCTATATATAGGGATGGGCCTTTAGTCCCGGTTCACCTGGACAACCGCGGCTAAAGGCCGTGGGGCCGGCCCGAGGACCTATTAGTCCCCGTTGGTCTGGCCAACCGGGACTAAAGCCCCTCCCCTCCGCCAGCTGTGGGCCGAGCGCGCTGGGCCCAGACTATTGGTCGCGGGTCTCGTCCCGAACCGTGACTAAAGACCCCTATGGTCGCGGGTCCATTATTTTGGGGACTAATGGGGGCGTACCGAAGGCCTATTTTCTACCAGTGACCTTTCCCACCGGCAGCTTTCGCCGTCCCCCGAGCACGAGACAAACATGCATGAGCAGCCCTGCCGGTCATCTGCATTCAAATCCCTGCTCCAGTTACAACCCATTGGCAGAATAAGGGTATGTAAACTCTGTGCAATGCAAAGAAAAAAAATCAAGCACGCAGAAACAGAGGAATATCATGGAATTGGCGAACGTACATGGGCTCGAGTAGAACGTACATGGGCTCGAGTAGAAAGTCACTGGTACACACAGATTTAGGACCTCGAGTAGAACAAACAACTTTGCTAAATATAAATATGTACAGCTGAAAATGATTACATGGAGACCTTCCTATATATTTTATTTATCCACAAGAAATGCCCTTGACTGTATAGATTTAATTTCTTCTGTTAGTCAATAATCAATGAAGAAAAATGTCGGCAGAAAGCTCCTCATGTCAGTTAGTTATCACTACAGGAAGCTAAAGATTAATTTGATCCCACAAAAAACTTCACCCTAAAATTCAGACAAATACCTCTGGTTTCGCATGTAACTATGGGTTTCAGACATAGCTGAAGTGTGCCCTGGACTCATATAAGATGAGGAATGACCTCTAGTCAGCTTCTCCTGACTCAAATGGGAAGGTATGTACTGCCGACACCTGCTTGGTCCAAGTTAGATGCTCGGTTTTTCTTTGTTCGTGGAAAGAAAAGGTTGCATTGAAAGAAAAATATTATGGTATGTTAGTTGCAGCACCCGCAAGATGTCTGTTAAGACTAAATGCAGAAAATGTCGCTTGTGCTAGAAGGAGGTGCATGTGCACTTGGTCAAAGCAAGTGTTGTGGCAAGCGAACTCCGAATGAATACCGTTTTGCCTTTTGTATTTGACAGACTTTGTCGGTAAAAGTTACGTAGAAAGCGCTCACAATTTCAACTTAGATAATGATTAGGTAGAATGCCCCAAAGGGAGAAAACACTTGTTTGCCCACAAGAAAATTCTTGTTGCAGAAGTTAGAAAACATAAATTAATTATGGTACAAATCGTATTGGTTGTCATGGATCAAATACGACATAGTAACAATACATGAAATTTTTTGTGTGAAAAATTAAATGACCACTTAGAAGCAATGAAGTTCTAAATTGACAAGTATACAAAAAGTACCCCTTTCCTAGCTTTCATTTATAATATTATGTACTAAAAACTTTCCAAGAACATTTAGCAATTATGGATCTTGGACGTGGGAAATGGATGCACATTTTTGTACTTAAACAGAGTAAGCAGATATATTAACCACTAAGGCTGATAACCAAATATGTAGAGCCGTACCTTTGGCATCATACACTGAGGACAAAACAAAAAGAAGCATGAAGAAGCATCTTTCATTTTCCAATTTCATGGTATGGCCAATGTCTTTGCACATGAAGGTGAAAAATAACCATGAAAATATTTATTCTGCAAAATTAAATTTCTCTTTTTAGCCCCATGAAGTAAATGAAGAACTATTTCAGTAATTTACGTGGCAACTTTTCAGTCTGTTTGGCTTAAGCCAGCCTGCAAAATAACCACTGGATCCAAGGGAGACAGAAATGAAAATCCCAATGCCTATTTACTATCGATTCTTACATAATATTCTCCAAATTAAAACTACGCGTACTTAGAGTACTTAAAAGAAATGAACCACAAAGTACAGAGACTGTGCATAAGCAGTTTTTACACAGACTAATTTGTGAAAGTACTAACTTTTTAAATACATTTAGTACTCAATACAATAAATTCTGGCTAATATGTAATAAATTAAGCAGTAAAATAATACGAATCTAGACAAAGAAACTTGAAGTGTAAACAGGATACCAAAGTTCTAAAACACAAACACGGACCCCTGCTTGGTAATTTACACTAAGCCGCCGCTGGGGATGGCATTGAATTTTCCCCGCTGTATTTCTCCACCCGTCACACGGACCGATGCTTTCCGGTCGGAAAACAACCATCCAAGCGGGCCCTAAAGGTTATCTTCCAGTAGGTCCAAAGTTATGTGTGCACTTGGAAAAGGAACTACATATAGTTACACAGTTTTTTTGTATCAATATCAGATGTTGTAAGTCAGTATTGTCCAAAGAACAACAATAATAACACAAAAATACAAAAATAGATTTATTACCATCTCTAAGATCCCACTGCTCCTTCCCTTTTGAAGCTTCTTCCTCTCATTAAACCTATGCCCTTGCACCATATTATACAATGTTCATTGAATGAAAAGGATTCTATATAAAGCTTCGAGCACATATATTATATTATCCATAAACGTTCATCTCAGTAATAATTCGCATTGATTTAAACAGTGCAAAATATAAATCTATACTTTAGTGTACATCTAAGTAATACCGGACCAAATGTCCTACTCACTGTACTTAAAGACAGAAAGGGTGCTTCCTATAATTATTGGACAGCTTACCAGAGAGGCGCTTCGGATGACATCTGCAGGTAAGAAAAAAGGGCAAGGAGTGAATCAATTATATGTGCAAGCTAGGTACAGGAGATGAAGTGGATAATCAAGCAATACATACCTACTTCTGGGAAGTACAGGTCTATCCTCTGCCATCCGCAATCCCGCAACCTGAGTCAAAAGAGTATGAAAATTTAGAAACTAACCAACTGCTGCGAGGGGGACAGTGGATGGTATGCATAAAACATTATATGTGATAATGACACTTGCAAGCATTACCACGGGGATTATGCATCAGGTAAACTTAACAGGAGAGGTAAAAGATACAACACGATTTTACCTTATCTAGCATGTCCTTCATTGGTGTTTCTACCACAATCTTCTGAACACAAAGCCGTCGGAGACCACGGCGTTTAAGCAGAACCTCATGGTGAACATCGCTGTTGTGTGGTGACACACCTGATATTACCTTTCATTCAATCCCCACCTTCTCTACAGACCACAAGATATAATTACACACGGATGAGGACATACTTTTTGCTTAAGAAAACAGGGGTTACAGGGTTAAAACAAAGAGCTGCGGCGAAATAGGCAACGGTGAAATGGAAGTTAATCATCACAGAAAAATCGAAAAAGAAGTAGAAAAAACAAAGCTCATTGGCTGCAATGCCCAGATCCCAGCATCGGAGCACAGACATAAGAGCAGAAGAAGATCTAGCTTCTAGGCCAGATCCATTGCTACAAATAAATCAGGATTATTTTTTGGAGATTGGCCCAGATCCGTTAAAGGGGCCACGATGCAGCACATAAGTAGCAAAAAAAAAATTGTGAGATTCGCCCAGATGTGATCGGCCGTGAAGGACGCGACCGTGGCTGCAAGCCCAGATCGAGGCCACCATGCTGGGATCTCGTGGCTCCCGGCCGTGACGGTGACCGTTGCTCGGAGTTCGACGAGCGCTTGGTGGAGGGAATCGATAGCTAAGAAAGCACCGCCGGTGGTCAGATCGAGGTCACAGCCAGATCATGCCTCACCACGCTGTGCTGCTGGAGGAGGCGCTCCGGGACGCGGCTCTTCGTTGGGCGGCGCAGACGGGCTGCAGCAACTGCACGCAGCCGAGCTCGACCAGCACGACGTGAGGCAGGAAGCGTGAGGAAGAGGGAGTGCGTCGGCGAGATCGGCCGAGCTCGAGCACCACCGCCGTGCGCTGCTTCGTGGTTGACGGAGACGGGAGGCGCAAAGGAGAGGCGACGAACCGGCGCCGTTGAGGAAGCTGGGATGGGCAGGGAAGTGGGCGGGATCCGCCGCCAGGAGAGAAGAGGTCGGGGGCGATGCGTATGTGTAGGGTTTGGAGGCGAATGGGGGCAGGGACGTGGTGTTATGTGTTTTGCAAATACACCCTCGCTTTGACCGTGCGGACTTTTGGCCCACATGCCAGTGACAGTACGCGATTGCAAATCGCTGAGAAGCCAGCTTGAGCACCCGGCTTAAAGCCTTAGTGTAATTGTGAGCAATGTGTGACTCACCACAGTAACTAAAGCTAGGCGCTACAAACATGCAATGGAACTCGACGGACAACGGTGGCCGGCCGTATTAATAGATTGGCTAGTTTAGCCTAGCTTTTAGCTTGTCACTGACTCACTGCCCGCACAAGCAGTGCTACGTAGTTTGTGGTGGAACGAAAGCAACTGGTCGATCGGCCGCTACATGTCGATCAGAGGCGGAGACAACGGGGCTAGCAGGGGCTAGATCCCCGCCAAGGTTCTGCCCCCTAATGATTTGGAGTAAATGTTACTAGGGTGGGTAATACATATATTTGTTAATTATCTCATATATGTGCTAATTAGTATTGAAATCCTATGAGTATGTACGCAGTGAGATCTAACCCAATTTAGACACGTTTCTTCTTAGCGTAACTTGTTTTTCTTTTCGGCGACCGACCGGCCGTACTCTTGCCCCAAGATTAGATTTATCTGCCATGGCTGCTCAAAAACTATGCCAAGAAGCAAGAGCCATCCGTTAGAAAACTCTCCTGTGACACCGTCGTGTCAACCTCTGTGTTGAAGTATTCACCGGGTTGACTGTTTCTTCGATTCATAATCATTCAGAAAGTCGATCTCTGACTTAGTCCACTCGTTATGTAAATCTAGAGATATGCTGATCATTTTATACACTTAATTGATCATTTGTCCTTAACACGTGTATACAATAGTGCCACTCCTTATAGAATTTCTAGTCAAGATAAGTAATAATTTTAAATTCAAGGCAGGTCCCAAGTATTAGTAGAAAATACAACAATTTCACCTATACTCAGTACATAGAAGTTGATCATAAAATTTATTTTTATGATTCCTAGTTATGTTGTTTAAGATCTGATTTGGGGTTTTTTTGTACTATTAATGATTCGATGGGTACCGGAGGTTATACGAGGAAAAAATATTGACATGGAACAATTTTTTGGCCATCACGTGCCTCGCCCCCGTGCCTAAATCCTGGCTCCGCCGCTGAAGTCGACGTCGGCATCCCGGCCGTTGCCTGCCACGAGCCGCTTCGTCTCCCTCCTCGCCCTCCACCTGCTCGGTGACGTCAGCTTCCTGGCGCGCATAGCCACGAGCACCAGCGCCAGCCCGTACCACGGCCTGCCAAACCCGGCCCTAGACCCTGGCCCAAATGCCAGCGCCACCTCCACGGGGTGCCCACCAGGTAGAACGACAGCAGGTTGATACACGCACCCAAGGCGGGCCTCGCCGTGCCGCGCAGCACGTGGTCTGCGGGCAGTTTCCCAGTTCGCACAGGCCCAGCACGGCAGCACCGGCATCGCCGCCGACGACAGCGCGAGCACGGACGGGTCGCGCGTGAAGAGCGCCACCGCCAACCACTGCGCGCTGAACGCAGCCGTCCACGCCACGTGAAACAATCCACCGCCATCCGCGCTCGCCGTGGCTTCCCAGCTCGTTCCACGCCAAACACTGTTACCAGTAATTATATCATGGTGCAACTCAAACAGGATTAAGAAGCAAAAAATGGTGTGCAGAAACAGTGCAGGGAGATATTGAACTTGTCTTGTCCTGCAACTGAACAGTGCGTGAGCACAGTTGCCACATGTGGGCCGGCGGCGAGAAACTGTCCCGATGGCAGTGATTGGTCAACTGCTATATGTGAACAGTGGAATTGTGGGCATGCTGCCACGAAAAGACCAGACCAGGTACCCATGGACCAGTGGACGAAGAATCCTGAGACAAAGATTGTCGTCTCTGCGTCGCTGTAACTTGTAAAAGTAACTCACTTTTTTACCACCGTAGGAATTAGTGGGGTAGAAACAAACAGGCCCCTAGCTACCTTGGAAACTAGTAGGATCTACCAAAGAAAAGAACGTGCGGACGTGTTGTTTTGGCACTGTGAATATATACATGGTAGTTGAAAAATATGTAGCGGACCAATATTTTCTGATAAAGAACTGCAGGACCAATTTTTTTTTAAAAAAAACATTATTAGGAACACATGGAAAATATATAAACAGCAGGCGCAAGCAAGGAATAGAAAGTATGCACCTTAATTGCTAACTCGACAGAGATCTTTTAATGACTTACCACTAGCATAATACATGAAATAATAAAATAATTGTGTATAGTGGTATTGTTTAAAATGGTCATCTCTTTTGTGGATGTATATGTCAAGGCACGTCCTTGTGTGATGGTTGACCACATTGACTTCAAAATTCCTTACTTCACCCTAATTATTTTATCTATATGGCAAGGAAATGTTAAAAATAAACATGAAATATTTGAACAAAATTTCGATTAAAAAATGGGGAAAATACAATATTGATTCTGTATCCACTATTTATTGAGTACCAAATAGATAATTTTAATGAGTATTTACACATTGTTTGTCAATAAAATAAGCATGTAGGCTACAAAAATCTTTGTAAAAAAAATCATCATCCTTTAGCACATAAAAGTAAATGCGAAAATAGCTAAAGCAAAACCGTGTTTATCAACCTGAAACGAAATAGAATAAAAGACAACATAAAACATATGGTACACCAAGTTGACCATTCCTTTGATTTTCCCATAATAAACTCTGTGGTGATATTCGAAAAAAAAGTTATTTTGCACCATTTAATTTGCTTTGGTTTTTTTAGTTGACACATATCTAGGTGTCAAAGAGAATACGACACATCCATACATCTTATGGCCTCTACCATAATACAAAAAAAAATCAATAAAAAGATTAATAATACGGAACTAAAAATAATTTTAATTAGCATGAATTTGATTTCCATTCGTATATAGGGTTGAAAATTCCAGAAAACTTAAAAAAAAACCCAAAATGATGCAAGACCTTCGCGTGGTGTCATTATATATGTCCTAGTATCCACCGAAAATATAAATTTGGAATACGACAGTTGTGTTAAAAATTTGTTCACATAAATGAGCTATCTGCTACGAACATTCTATGGTTTCGGGCCAAATGACGAGTGTTATGGCTAAATCAATGGCATAGTTTGTTTAAATGTGCGCATATTGCACACAACGATGCATATTGAAAGCACAGACAATGTTCACGTAGAAATTTTTCCTTTTCATTGAATTAAAAACCATTTTCCATTTTTCGAGTGTGAAAAATGGCTTTTTTTGTGAAGTACCAACCACAAATTTGTTGCAAAACTTGGGAGATGCATTTTTTGAAAATACTAGACCATGTTATATGCATAAATAACCAAATTGTTGCCTCTAAAAAGGTTTCCATCCACCTCTTTTGAAAATACAAGTTTCTACCGATTCAGATGAAAACGGGTCAAATTTGAACTACAGCTGCCTCGTAGTTTGCTCAAGATTTTTGGAAAAAAATCATTTTTAGATACACAACAACATATTTCATCACAGATACACCAAGAGTTTCTCAATATTGAACCCCTATCTACAAACGGTCATGCCCGCCATCTTGACTTCTTCGTGAAACAGGTTTAGAAAATTCTAGACTTTAAAAAAAAACCAAAATGATGCAATGCCTTCACGTGGTGTCATTATATATTTCCTAATATCCAGCAAAACTAATAAACTTGGAATACGGTGGTTGTGTTGAAAATTTGTTCACATAAATGACCCATTTCCTACGAATATTCTAGGGTTTCGGGCCAAATAACCAGTGCTATGGACAAATCTATAGCATAGTTTGTTTAAATGTGCCCATATTCCACACACACACATGCATATTGCAAGCACGGACAATGTTTACGAAGAAAGTTTTCCTTTTCATTGAACAAAAAAACCATTTTTCATTTTCCAAGTGTGAAAAATGGCTTTCTTTGTGAAGAACCAAACACAAATATGTCGCAAAACTTGGGAGCTGCATTTAAAAAAAAATACTAGACCATGTTATATGCACAAATAACCAAATTTTTGCCTCTGAAATGGTTTCCATCCACCTCTTTTGAAAAACACAAGTTTCTGCCGATTCAGTGGTAAACGGGTCAAATTTGAACTACATGTGCCTCGTAGTTTGCTCATGATTTTTGGAAAAAAATCATTTTTAGGTACACACCTATCTATTTCATTAGAGAGACACCAAGAGTTTCTCAATTATCAAGCCCTGGCTAGGAACGGTCATGCCCGCCGTCTTGACTTCTTTTTGAAATAGGCATAGAAAATTCAAACAAATTAAAAAATGATGACGGTTGAAACTCTTAACATACAGAGTGGAATACTAGGTATATACAACCCAAAACACACTTGTAGACACTTGGTATGGTACCATCTTGATTTTCGTTGATTCAGACGCCCCACATCCCTCTCCGACTAAACCGTTAACCCATTATTGTTAGTTCCATTCTTTCTCATGATTTTTTTAAGAATGTAGCTTTAACAATATGCATGATAATTTAGATATGTTTCTCCTTTTCGAAACGAGCTAAAGAACGTCGAAATCCGAGTTCGAATGCAAAAGTTATTTTTTCGCAATTTGGGTTTCCCTCTTTGGGTCTATGCTGACGACCCCGACAAATTGCCGTCGGCGTAGCTTTTGGCCGTCGGCACAGTAGGCCATTCCTGTAGTGATATGATGTGGGCCATGGCCAGATCTTAACTGACCGACATGCTAGGGGGGAGGATAGGAAAAACTAAGAACATAGGAAGGGAACACAAGAGGGTTACTACCTATACCTGCAAGAAACGATAAGAACAAAAGAGGGTTACATTGGAAGGGATCCCACAAGGAGCGCATTTGATGAATGGTTAGCAAACCATTCATTAATGTATATGATTGAGGAGAATTGAGAATCGAATTCACCTTATCTTGTATTGTCTTGAATCGTGCTCTTGTTATTCGTCCCGTAGGCCTTGGAGGACTTGGTGAGGTGATGACTTAGTATTGGGCCGTATAACAATAGTTTAATAAATAAAACATAAAGTCATAGTAAAATAAAACACTAGATTGATTAACGTGAATGATGATTTCCTTTCTACTTGAACTTATTTAAATCTAATTATTATCAATTATAGGATTGTTTTTTTTGCAAGAAAAATACATTACCTTGATTTTACACATAGATAAGCAACTAGAAGAATACCCCGAGCGTTGCTGGAGGGATCACTTTATAATCTAAAGTGTAAACAAAAGTTTATAAGAGATGTGGTATATTATCTTTTCTAAGTGAATATGCAAAGTTTGTTGTAGTATATATATTTTAAATTATCAATATGAATAATTGATGGTTTAATAAATAGATTATGTGTAGTTTGCATGTAAATAAATATAAGTGGCGATGACATGGACAATTGATTGGAATGGAGAATGGATGATGTGGATAGTTTGCATGTTGAGATAGGAAAATCATTAATGCATGCTAGTGGGGTTTTGCTTTATAAGAAGATTTTTTAAGGAGGGCCTTACACACTACAGGAATGGCGCGCTATGCTGACGCCCATCGGCTACGTCGACGGCATTTTTTTGGGGCTGAGCAATATGCGTAGACCCGAACAGGCCATCCCACAGGCAGGGTCGTTGGCAGCCATCAGCGTAGATATTTTTGATATATGCCAACGACATTGCCTTAGGAATATCTCTCTTTTGATCTATACTGACGGCATAGCCGTAGGTGGAACTAGAGCTGAAAACCTGTTTATGACCTACTCGTAGTTTTTAGCATAACATTTGCATTCGAACTCGAATTTTGATATTCTTTAGCTTGTTTTGAGCAGGAGAAGGATATCTACATCATCATACACATTGTTCAATCTATTTTGTTCGAAAAAATTCCATTATAAAATATGGAACCAACAATAAAGTGTGAAGACCGTCGATGAAAGGTATAAACATTTTGCGTCTTCTCCCCACCTATATTGATTTGTGAGCCACACTATCTTTACGATCTAAAACACCTATTGAGACTAGTTCATCCTATTATTGATTTGGATTTACACATTTGATATCTTGTAGAATTCCGAGCAAAATTCTAGTGTTTTGCTGGAAAAATATTTCCTTGGGTTTCCTCTACCACACACCCAACACCCTAAACCTAGGGATATGTTAGTTTTCAATGAAATTATGCTCCACTGCGCCAAATCATGGACCATTCCAACATGATTTGATCATTCGATGCCTAAGTTTGGCATGTTTCTCCAAGAAAGCCTAGTTGCAACACCTAACTTTCCTAGGGTGTCCCTATACCACACACCCAACACCCCAAACAAGGGCTATGTTTGTTTGCAATGCACTGTGCTCCATTATGCCAAATATTGGCCAATTACACCATGATTAGATCATCTGGTACCCAAATTTGGCATGTTTTCGTAGAAACCATAGTTTCGACACCTAACTTTCCTATGGGTGGCCCTCTACCACACACCCAACACCCCAAATGCAGGGCTATGTTTTTTTTGCATTGCCATTGTGCTCCACTTTGCCAAATCTTGGCTCATTCCGACATGGTTTGATCATTTGATGCCTGGTGACCCACAAGTATAGGGGGTGTACTGTAGTACTTTCGATAAATAAGAGTGTCGAACCCAACGAGGAGCAGAAGGTGTTGACAAGCAGTTTCGATGAAGGAATAACTGTAAATACTGGAAAATAGATTTGTAGGGGTTTTTGATATTGCAGATAAATAAAATGCTAGTAAATAAAATGCAGTAGTAATAATTACAGAAAGTGGCCCAATCCTTTCTTCAGCAAAGGACAAGCCGGTGCGTTTACTTATGATTAACAAACGCTCTCGAGGACACACGGGAGGTTTCTATCAAGTGCTTTTGTTCCATGCAGCTGAATAATTTTGCTGTTTTGATAACTGTTGTGTGGGTGAACCTATGCTAATACATACTTGTGATTATACCCTTTGCAAGCATCCGCAACTACAAGAAAGTAATTAAGAAATAAATCTAACCACAGATTTAAACTCCGGGATCCTACGCTCCCTCGTGTAATGGTTTCCTAAAGGGGGTTTAGGTTTCTGTCACTCCGGCAACCCCACAATTAGTAGCCAAATACACAATGCATTCCCCTAGGCCCATAAATGGTGAATTATTATGTAGTCGACGTTCATATGACACAACTAGAAGAATAACAACACAACTTTAATATCAAACATTAAATATTATTCAACATTACTTCACTACTAACAACTTGACTTCTCCCATGTTCTCAACAACTACACGAACTACTCACAAGACATCATATGGATCATGATCAGAGGTTATATAATGGGTGATAACAATCTGCTCATAAAGTGTAAACACCGATAAATCTCACAAGCATCAACTACTAACAAGTAATCCACACCGGGAGAGAGATCTAACGCAAATCAACGATAGAGGCCCCTAATTGTTACAACGGGATGACGGTGGATGATGAGGGTGATGGTTCTAGTGGTGATGATGAGGATGATGACGATCTTGATGATGCCCGAAGTGATTAGGGTGACGATGGCGGTGATTTCCCCTCTCCGAGAGGAATTTCCCCGGCAGGTTTCTCCCTGCCAGAGAGCTTTTCTCTCTTGGGTGTTTTCCGCCCCGGGGCGGTGTCGGAATATTTCTTCGACGATGAAATGAGGCTTCGGGTTTCCTGGGGGACATGCACGCAAAATATATCCCCCATAGGTGGGCCAGGGTGGCAACACCCCTAGGTGGCGCGGCCAGGGGGAGCCACCCCATGGTGTGGCCCCATGGTGGCCCCCCACTGGCTCTCCTTCTGGCTGGGTTCCTTCTCTGAACTTTTAGGACACCCCCGGTGTCCCACTTCTTCTTCTGATCTTCTGAAATATGGTATCCCGACGGTGCGTTTTCCATCAGATTCCTGGTCCCGGTGTTTATTCTCCAAAAATTATAAAACATGCAAAATAAGATAAAATAACATAAGACATGCATCATAACATGAAATATATCGATGAATAACAGAAAATTATGATATAGAATAGTGATGCAAAATGGACGTATCAACTCCCCCCAAGCTTAGACCTCACTTGTCCCCAAGCGAAACTGAACTCAGAAAGCATGACCAGAGGTTTATGGAGTGAAGAGTCGATAAATAAAATACGGTCAAGAAGCATCACATCTATCTATGCACCAATCATTATAGACATCAACTTCCTCTCATATAACCTAACTTGAAACGAGTAATAGGAGTCACAAACAAAGATGCAAAAGATAGAATCAAAATTGGTAATGGCAAACTTCATTCTTGGTCAGAGAACATTTAATCATATCCTGCTTATCTTAGGTGAAGTCTTTATATTAAGGCTCATCTTGTCGAGCTTAACATGTTTAATTATAACAATTCTTTTACAGTGATTCATAGCTTTTCAAAGTAATATTCATTCAGATAATAAAGCATGTGCTAAACAAAGAAGGATAGAAAACATGATTGAATAAATCAACATATAGATCGTGAGATCACAACAAGTCAAATGCTTGTTGGAGACAGAAAGAAATGGGTTTACTGACTCAGCATAAAAGTAAAAGAAAGGTCATTCACAGAGGGAAGCATGGATCACTCATGTGCTAGAGCTTTTATTTTATTAAACAGAGGTATTGAAAACATTTTTATGAGAGGTGTATGCTTATGTCAACGAATGGTAAGCAGACAATAGAGTACGTCAGAAGTAGGGATATAAATTGTGTGGTAAATGGTGCCGCATAGTACGTTTAATTAGCTATAGTTAGTTCATTTTGCTTGAAAAAAGGAAACGTGCTAAACCTATTGACAAACATTTAGTGGGTTTGAGTGGGTTTAAATGGGTTTAAACGGGACCCAGTTTTCATCCCTAGTCACAAGACAACTATACTTCATAAGAGAGGCTCCCATACGAGGGATGCAACTGGTGTAGAAGGTCATCCCTCGTTCTCTTTTGTTTACAAGATTATGCTTTGACTGATAAATCAGGGAAAAAATAGTGAAGAGAATTTGTGTATTAGTTTTGGGGCTGGGCACCCCACTGCCAGCTCTTCTAGCATTTGGATAAGAGGATGAAGCCACTAGTCCAGGCGTTTGAAGTACAATCAACAAGTGAGATAAAGATTCTGTATTGACGTCCTCATGAGCAAAAACAGGAACACAAAACATGAGTAATTTTGAAAGTTTTAAAGGTAGCACATGAGCAATTGACTTGGAGTGGCAATTAAATACCACATGCAGGTAGGTATGGTGTACACAAATGGCACGGTTTTGGGACTCAAGGTTTTGGATGCTGATGGCTCCCAAGTGCAGGAGATCAATCGTAGTCTTCGATGGGAAGTATTACCCAAATTTTTAGTTCGACTCAGTGGGAACACAAGAATACCGGTGAGACTTTAGCAATTGGGACGTCACTCCCAACCACACCTGTGTATCAACAAACTTGCAGCGAGAGTGGTGAGTGTAGTAATGCAGTGAAAGTAAACAAACAGAAAGTAAATGGAGAGCAAGTGTTTTCCCAGTTTTCACCAGAAAAGAGTGAAAGTAAACCAGAGACTTAAACGCAGGCATGAGGTGACAGCGGGGTGATGCACGGATAAGATTGATCATGTAATAATGTTTTGGTAGCAGTGGGGCCTTTCTCTATCTCAGTTTTATGTAGGTGTGTGTTCCGTACATTATTGTGCATACTAACCAAGAGAATTTGCACAAAGCCTATTGTCCTACCTGCCCATTTCACCGGGGCCAATTTGAAACTACAGGTAATTAAGGTCTACCCTTTCGAATAGCCCGGACCAACGCATTAACACTCCATGAACACACATAATTCTCAAACTAGAACATATCCCCCTTGTTTTCCCTAGCTGTCACTTTAGGGTTCGCAGGTTCAACATAATAGCAGGTAATACACATTGCAGATAGATACCAAACTCAAATATATGATGTAGCAATGTAAGTTCAGTACTGAAATCATGCCACTTGGGCCCTAGTAACAAGCATTAAGCCTAGCAATAGTGCATCAACATAAGACATAAGAATTCTCAAGACAAACCCCTAGATCCCGCATACCGGGTAGCAATTACATGATCAATCTCATCCAAAACCCCTCACACCTCACATGCCTACAGCAACTACTCACACATGGAGGGGGTGATGGAGCTCATGGTTGATGGAGATGATGGTGACGAAGCCCCTTGAATTCCACCTCCGGGGGTGAAATCCCGGATCAGTCTGACTCCAAAATCGAAGATCGTGGTGGCGGCGGCGCTCCGTTTCGCGAACAGCCCTCCCCTTCGAAACCCGTCAGTTTCTCGTATATACGGAGGGGTACGTCGAAGACCTAGCCGGAGTGGGCCATCTGGGCCCAAAAGGGGTGACCCCACGCGGCCAAGGAATCTGGCCGCATGTGGGGCCCCCTTTTGGCCTGCGGGTGGCCCCCCGGCCCCATCTGGTGCTCATTCCCCTTCTTTTCCATAAAAAGTTACGTGGTTCTTTCATATGTTGAGATCTCAAGTTATGTGGGGCCCCATCGCTGATGATTGAATCATATCAACGTTTTTGAGATCTCTGATTCTTTCATATGTTGACAAGTAAAATCATTGTGCTTACTACCTTGCTCTCAGTTTTGCTAAAGCATTAATTTTTTCATTTTGATTCTTATGCTTGACAAACTACAAGTTGAAAGCCTCATGCCCCTTAAAAGCGAAGTCCCGCACCATGATTACTCAACTCTAGATTCCTAATAAGCCTTGTACAATCATTGTAAGTATTAATGACATCATAGAGAGCAGCAATTGGGGTACCTCTTGCCCCATGACATGGAAACCAGCCCATGTCAAAATGGCAAGACAAACAAATGGAACGGACTCATTATCCTTTTTTATTTCATTCACTATATGCATAGCTTCTTATTTTATTATAGGATATGTTGCGGAGTCCATTCTAGCTATAAGTAAATTTCCACCATGATATCGCATGGCTTGGGTTAGCGGCCCAATGCGTCTCTCTAATCATATATACTTACTCATCAAGACTTACTATTCCTCTACCTCATTTCGGCATGACAGGCATCCACAGTTAAAAGAACATGATATCAACTTGAATATAGAATTCTTAGTGCAGCGTTGAAAGTTTTCCATGTGATACACATTTAGACTAACCCCCAACCATAAGTTCGTCAAGCATAAGACTCCACTTTTATCATTCATGAAATTTTCTCTTTTAATTCTTGCCTTGGTTGGCAAGTTCAGTAAGCACAATGGGATGCGTAAACCTTTGCCTAAGGCTACAATTATTCAATCCATCAGCCAAGTAATGACACTAAACAATATTTCAGTTGCATCAGAATATATTCTACAAAACCACGAAGAAGATAAACAATGGCTATTATTTCACTAAGTGTTAAGGGAATCATAAGGTGTGCACTTGCTGTTATTAAAAAGCATACATAAGCAAGGCAAAGGTGTCATATCTTTCATCCCTTCAAGCACATTATCATATCATTGTTGTTCTCCTCTCCCCACTTGAACTGCTCAATAAAAACTCAAATCTTGCTATAAAAAGTTACTGCATTCAGCAATTTGTTTACCTACCTAAACACCTCAAAAGTTTCTCATGTTTTACAGAGGTGAAGGCCATAAAAAGTTGCAGTAGTGATTAATTTTTCAGCTCAAACGGAGTCACAAGTAAAGATTAAAGCATATAACAGTGTACATATTTCAGCAATTCCTGCAGCTCCGTATTTATACTAAACTCAAGAAAACAAAAATCTTTTTGTGGTTTTTTGATTTTTAGAAACATAATGTAAATAACCAGAAGTAAACTAGCTAATAAATAACAAAAATATTTTTGTTTTTTCAGATTTAAAGAACATAAAACAACAAATAACATGTAAGTGATATAACACAACGAATGAGGAGGGAGAGAAATACTCTCGCAAGCTTGTGATCAAGCTAGTATCCTGGGTGGTAATCATGTCCACCACTCGACGAACCTCCCTGGAAGAAGGATGGATCCTGCCATGCCTGTGCTCCAAGGTGTGGTTCAGGGAAGCCCCAGGGATATGCCATAGGCGCCTGGTATTGGGGCTCCTCCTGTTGTTGCTCTTCTTGTTGTGGCTCTTCTTGCACAGTCCACTTTGTCTCCCTGTCAAACAAGTCAGCACAAGGGAGCCTAACAGACACATTGTGCCCATTAGAATCCTTATAGCAATATGAAAAATATTCTTTCTCAGCCCTGCTCATATCCATGCGAAAAAGTAAACCAAAATCCAGCAGTCGAGACTCATTTACCATGGTACCCAAGTTATCATTAAAACCTCGTTCTGCCATAATGTATTCATGGATTAAAGTGGCAATGGCACCAACATATAAAGGAGTTTTATCCGTGCCATTCCTACTCATAGCTAAATGCAAAGTTCTATCAAGTATGGTTCCCAGGCTATATATAGGTGTTGTATTTTCCATTGCACATTTTAATAAATAGATCATAGGACCAGTGCAAGCAGAAGTGTTATCCCTAGCAAGGAATCCTCTAGCAAGAAACAATGCAAAATATCTAAGGCCCGGGTGTTGGATGCATGTGAGCTTGCCTCAATTCGTTCTTTCAGGAATATTTTTAGCAATGCTACGCCAGAATGTTGTAAGTTCTTCTCTACAATCAGCATATGTTTCATCCCATAACCCCGTAGTTGGTACACATATAGCCTTACAGAATTCCTCTAATGACATGACTAAACGTTGCCCACTCATTGTAAATTTAATGACAAAAGTAGCTGGAGGAGGGTTCTTAGACTTACTTTTCCGGTGCACCACCGGTCCCTCAAACCTGAATGTAGAGAAGAATTCCCTCGAGAGTTCCACATATGTGTTGCGTGGATGGCGTGAGAACTCAAGCAGCCCCGTAGTTGCAGCAAAGGCTTGGAAATCTTCAGCAATCCCCCAATGTTCAAGAACTTCGGGGTCTTGCCATCTTGTGGTATGGACACGCATATTTTCACCTGCAAAAACCAATTCATCCTCCCATAACTGATTATCATCATGATTGTTGGACACCCTTGATTCTCTTCTCCTTTTCCTTGAGGACATCCCAAGCAATGCCTTTCCCTTGTTCAGCATGTTACCTTGCTGTACCAAAATAAAATTCAACAAAAATTAAATTGTATCACTCCAAAACATTGCTAAGGCATCCATAACTAGTCCTCTAATCAATATCATGCATCCATATCAACTAGAAAACTTAAATTTATGGAGTTCTTAGACATAATAGGTGACACCTAGTGCAGCAAAATACTTCATACACAAAGAATGGGAGCAAAAAGTAATTGGATGAGTGAAGGAGTTACATACCATGGAGTGATTCCATCAAACAGATTTGAAAAATCTGCCTCAAATGTGGAGATCGAGGATTGACGGAGAAATAGAGCACGGGAAAAATGGAGGAAATGAACTGGGGTTGTTTTTCGGTCGAAAAGGAGCAGATGAGCATTGGATGGGCCCCAGCATCCACTTGTGGCCAAAAATGGGGTATCCCACGCGGCCAAGGAATATGGCCGCATGGAGGTACCTATTTTGGCCCCTGGTGGCCTGCTGGTGCTCCCCTACTGGCTGCTGGCCCCTTCGAGCAAAAAACTGACCCCCTAATTTTTCTGGAATTTTACGTGAAACTTTTCTACTGAGAATTTCTAAAACTTCATATTCTGTGATTTCTGATTCTAAATTTTTTAATACTATGTCTATGTCTCGCAATTTTAAAGCAAATAACATAAAAAATGCAATTTAAATGTTTGTGAATCATGCCTTTATCATTTCCACATTAGTAATGAGGTTGATCAGGTCTCATTAGCAACATGTAAAGAATACAGCTCATGATTCTTATTATTACTTATTATAAAACAATAAATCAAGTTACCTCATATTTGATTGGAATAGTCCCAATCATCAATATTTCATACCTTGGTGCTGGAGGTGGTATAGGTATTTCAATGCTACCAATCTTAATGGAATTTATTTGTATAGCATTCACACTTGTCCTCATACTTGTAACATGTTTCTTCTTGGGAAAATAAATAGTGTGCTCTTTGCCTTTAACATTAAATGTCACTTTGCTCTCAGTGCAATTTATGACAGCTCCTGCAGTATTCAAAAACGGTCTACCAAGAATAATAGATAGATTATCATCTTCAGGCATTTCTAATATAACAAAATCAGTAGGTATCAACTCATTAGCAATAGAGATGGGAACATCCTCACATATTCCTATAGGTACAGCAGTTGTTTTATCAGCCATTTGTAAAGATATTTCTGTTGGAACTAGTTTGTTCAACTTAAGCTTCTTATATAGTGAGAAAGACATAACACTAACACCAGCTCCTAAATCACATAATGCATATTTCACATAGGCTTCTTTAATTTTGCAAGGAATAGTAGGAATACCAGGATCTCCACGTTTTTCAGGCAATTTTCCTTTAAATGAATAATCAGCAAGCATAGCAGTAATAGCATCAATAGGTATCTTTCTTTTATTAGTGAAAATATCTTTCATGTATTTTGAATATGGAGGATTCTTAATAACATTAATAAGTGGAATCTCTAATTTCATATTCTTAATCATATCATAAAATTGCCCATACCTCTCTTCATCTTTTGTTTTTGATACCTCTTGGGGATATGGAATGGTTCTTTGTACCCATGGATCCCTTTCTTTACCTTTATCTTTATCTTTATTTGGTTTCTTCTTCTTCTTGGTCTTCTCAATAGGAGGCTGAGGATCCTCCTTACCAGCAGCTTCTTCATTATTATCATCATGTTGTTCAATATCAGGTGGAGATGATTCTTCTTCTTCATTATTATCATCCTCAGTTTCAGCATCAGAAATAGAAATATCCTTGTCTTGCTCATTGGAGTCATCATCATGCTCATTTTCATCGGGATATTTTCCTGCAAAAGATTTATCTTCAAGAGCAACTTGCTCTTTTCTTTTAGGATGATCATCAGGATAATCAGGATCCTGGGTGCTTGCACCTCCCCTTGTATTAACTCCACATAATTGTTTTTGTTTATTCAGATTTTCATACAATTGATTTTGTAAAGAAATCATTTTCTCAACTTGATTGTTCATCATTTCACAATGTTTAACAATTCTTTTAACTTCCCCTACACTAGCATTTAAATTTTCACGGAGGAAAATAATTTTATGATTGTTTTCCATGATAGTCATTCTAATTTTACGCTCCTCAGGATTATCATGATAAGCAAAATTGTTAACATAAGAGACATCAACAGGAGGTGTTACATCCTCATTACCTTCCATAGGGAGTATAGAGTTCACTTGAATTGGAAAGCATGGTTCATCAGTAGGAAGTTTAATACCCATTTCAGATAATGCCTTGAGATGAGAGGTTTTAATTCCCTTCTCTTTAATATCCTTGGAAGCTTCAGCCATTGTTTCTTGGTTCAATTCGAGTATACCTCCTTTCTTCTCTGGGAGTGTCTCATTTTTATCTATCTCCTCAATGTTCCAATCAGCTTCATTCTCGAGAATAGACTCCAGTAATTCAATTGCTTCATCAACACTTCTGTCCCTAAAGATATTCCCTGCAATACTATCAAGGTAGTCTCTTGTTTACCACATTAGTCCATTATAGAATATATCAAGCAATTCATGAGGTTTAAAACCATGACTAGGACATTTCTTACACATTTTACCAAATCTCCCCCAAGCTTGGGGTAGACTCTCTTTCTTATCTTGCTTAAAATTGCCAATTTCAATAGTTAATGCATGTATCCTTTCAGCAGGAAAATATTTATTGAAAAACAATTTCAAGCATTCTTCCTTACTAGTAATACATGCAGGTCCTAAACGATTATACAAAACTCTAGCATCTTCACCCAAAGAAAAAGGAAACAATTTTAAGAATAAATAATGTTGACGGATTTCATCATTTCCAAATGTAGTAGATAAAGCATGCAATTCAACAATATGATCAAGAGGAGACTCCTCATCCTTTCCAGAGAATCTAGACTTCTCAACTATCTCAATTATCTCAGGATTAACATTGAATTCATAATCTTTATCTCTAATTCTAATAGCTGGGCCACACAAATTCCTAGTAGCAGAAAAACAGTTTCCAAGAGAAGCATCATCATAAATAGAGAGTTGATCAAGTTTTGTATAATCAGGTGATATAAAGGCCTCAATAAATGCTTCTTCTTCTTCTTCTTCTTCTTCAGAAGAGGCCCCATATTCATACTCTCTACGAGTCTCATTTCTTTCTAGATCAAGTTCTACATTTTCATCTACAAAAGATTCAGGAATTTCAGTTGTTTCAGGTGTTTCATTTGCCTCAGGTGTTTCAATAGTTTCAGGAATTTAAGAAGCTAGTTCTTTGTCTACATTATCAAGTGTTTGATCATTAGATGTACTAGTAGACATTTTTGACAATGGTGATTTACCAGCTATTCCTTTCTTTTTCTTAGCAGCCACAGTAGAAACAATATTAGGTGAAAAATTTGGTCTACTAGGCAAATCATTACCAGAACGAGTAGTCGAAGGCATTACCTCCTTCGAAGTGTCCTTTCCCTTTCCCATTGTAGGGAACAAGAAAGTGCAACAAGTAGACAATAACAAGTGGTCTTACCAATAAAGCTAGGCTCCCCGGCAACGATGCGAGAAAACAATCTTGATGGCTCCCAAGTGCAGGAGATCAATCGTAGTCTTCGATGGGAAGTATTACCAAAATTTGTAGTTCGACTCAGTGGGAACACAAGAATACCGGTGAGACTTTAGCAATTGGGACGTCACTCCCAACCACACCTGTGTATCAACAAACTTGCAGCGAGAGTGGTGAGTGTAATAATGCAGTGAAAGTAAACAAACAGAAAGTAAATGGAGAGCAAGTGTTTTCCCAGTTTTCACCAGAAAAGAGTGAAAGTAAACCAGAAACTAAAACGCAGGCATGAGGTGACAGCGGGGTGTTGCACGGATAAGATTAATCATGTAATAATGTTTTGCTAGCAGCGGGGCCTTTCTCTATCTCAGTTTTATGTAGGTGTGTGTTCCGTAAATTATTGTGCGTACTAACCAAGAGAATTTTCACAAAGCCCATTGTCCTACCTGCCCATTTCACCGGGGCCAATTTGGAACTACAGGTAATTAAGGTCTACCCTTTCGAATAGCCCGGACCAACGCATTAACACTCCATGAACACACATAATCCTCAAACTAGAACATATCCCCCTTGTTTTCCCTAGCTGTCACTTTAGGGTTCGCAGGTTCAACATAATAGCAGGTAATACACATTGCAGATAGATACCAAACTCAAATATATGATGTAGCAATGTAAGTTCAGTACTGAAATCATGCCACTTGGGCCCTAGTAACAAGCATTAAGCCTAGCAATAGTGCATCAACATAAGACATAAGAATTCTCAAGACAAACCCCTACATCCCGCATACCGGGTAGCAATTACATGATCAATCTCATCCAAAACCCCTCACACCTCACATGCCTACAGCAACTACTCACACATGGAGGGGGTGATGGAGCTCATGGTTGATGGAGATTATGGTGGTGATGATGATGGTGACGAAGCCCCTCGAATTCCACCTCCGGGGGTGAAATCCCGGATCAATCTGACTCCAAAATCAAAGATCGTGGTGGCGGCAGCGCTCCGTTTTGCGAACAGCCCTCCCCTTCGAAACCCGTCAGTTTCTCGTATATATGGAGGGGTACGTCGAAGACCTAGCTGGAGTGGGCCATCTGGGCCCCGCGTGTGGGGCCCCCTTTTGGCCCTCGGGTGGCCCCCTGGCCCCGTCTGGTGCTCATTCCCCTTCTTTTCCATAAAAAGTTACGTGGTTTTCGTCCCCTATGAGAAGTCGTGCGAAAATAGACGGAAAGAAGACTTTTGCTAAAAACAGCGTCAGATTCTGCAGATTTATTCAATTATGGGGGGACTCCGGAGAGAAATACGATGCAAAGTGCTTGGAAAAGTAGATGCATTTTGGGTGCATCAGATGCACGAGAAGCATTCCCTCTCAGTACAGGGGTTTTTGGCTAGCAAGGTTGGGTAGCAAGCATAAGTGTTGAAGGAAAACAAACAAATATACATATGATGAAACCAATCATGCAATCTTCATTGAAAGCCCAAGCGATCTTAACTTGTGAATACTAAGTCTACGAGCTAATAGGAAAATTCCTCTTTCTTATACTAGCATCTCAAATTATTATTTATGCTGACCCAAGATAAGTTTGCCAAAACCAACTAGATTAACTTGATGATCTCTAGAATGATACCAAATACTAATAGCAAGCTCAACCATATGATAGAACTTGAAAACTAAAATGATGTGTGCAGAAAGTAAATGATGAAACTTCTCATTAATATTTCAAAGCGGCAACTCATTTGCATTTGAACATAGGGACCTTAAAGAAGGCCCATAGTCAAGTTCCCATATCTCCTCTATGTAACCATAGTATGTGTCATTTTTTCCATTCTCGTTGTTGTATCAAAGCGGACACCACTGTTTTGGTTGGTGCTCTTCTTATCTTGGGCGATCGTGTAAAATGTATTCCCATTTATCTCGTACCCTTGAAAACTTCCAATAGTCGAAGATGGTGACCCGGCCAACATGTACAGCTGATCTTCAATAGTGGTGTCATTTATAAGATTTGTTTGCAACCAACTTCCGAAAGTCTCCATGTGTTTGCGTTTAATCCATGAGTCATCCTTCCCCGGGTTTGTGGAGCGTACAATATTCTTGTGTTCCTCGAGATACGGAGCCACGAAGATGGAATTTTGGAGCGTACAATATCATTGTTTTCTTTCCCAGCGTTCCTTTTCCCCTCAGTCTCCCCTCATGCCGCGATTCAGGAACACCAATCGTCTTAAGGTCAGGAATAAAGTCAACACAGAACCCAATGACCTCCTCTGTTCCATAGCCCTTCGAGATGCTTCCTTCTGGCCTAGCACGGTTATGAACATATTTCTTCAAGGCTTCCATGAACCTCTCAAAGGGGAACATATTATGTAGAAATACCAGACCGAGAATATGAATCTCTTCGCATAGGTGAACCAGGAGATGAGTCATAATGTTGAAGAAGGATGGTGGGAACACCAACTCAAAACTAACAAGACACTGGACCACATCCCTCTGTAATCTTGCCAGAATTTCTAGATCGATTACCTTCTGAGATATTGCATTGAGGAGTGCACATAGCTTCACAATGGGTACTCGAACATTTTTCGGTAGAAGCCCCCCTCAATGCAATCGGAAGCAAATGTGTCATAATCACGTGGCAGTCATGAGACTTCAGGTTTTGGAATTTTTCTCTGCCATGTCTATTATCGCCTTTATATTCGACGAGAAGCCAGAAGGAACCTTCATACTGTAAAGGACTTCAAAAAATATTACCTTCTCTGCTTTAGTAATGGTGCCATGTATCCGTGTGCATGTTGCTTGGGTCTTTCATACGTTGTTGATCCTCCTGTGTTTCTGACGTATCTTTTGACTTCCCATACACGCCCAGGAAGCATAGAAGGTTGACGCAGAGATTCTTTGTCACGTGCATCACGTCGATTGAAGACCGTACCTCTAGAACTTTCCAATAGGGTAGCTCCCAAAATATAGATTTCTTCTTCCACATGGGTGCACGCTTATCAGGGCCGTTCGGAACAGGTTGGCTGGCATCACCCTTCCCAAAGATTACTTTTAGGTCCTTTACCATATCGAATAAATCATTACCACTACGGATGTCAGGCTTCTTCCGGTTATCTGCCTCACCTATGAAATGCTTCCCTCCTTTCTTTCTTACGGGATGCTTGATCGGAAGAAATCTACGATGGCCCAGGTATACAACCTTTTTACATTTATCCAAATAAACACTTTCAGTCTTATCTAAACAGTGTGTGCATGCATTGTATCCCTTGTTTGTATGTCCGGAAATGTTACTAAGAGCAGGCCAATCATTGATGGTTACGAAAAGCAACGCCCGTAGGTCAAATGGCTTTTGTTCGTTCTCATCCCACACACGTACACCTGGTTTGCCCAACAATTGTAAGAGTTCTTCCACAAATGGCCTTAGATACACATCATTGTCGTTGCTAGGTTGCCTCGGGCCTTGGATGAGAAGTGGCATCATAATGAACTTGCGCTTCATGCACAACCAAGGAGGAAGTTTGTACATACATAGAGTCACGGGCCAGGTGCTATGACTGGAGCTCTGCTCCCTAAAAGGATTAAAGCCATCTGTACTTAGACCAAACCATAAGTTTCTCGCCTCTCCTGTAAAGTCCGGGAAGTCTCTCTCGATCTTTCTCCACTGCGATCCATCGCCGGGGTGTCTCAACTTTCCGTCTTTCTTACGGTCTTCTTTGTGCCATCGCAACAACCTAGCATGCTCTTTGTTTCTAAATAGACGTTTCAACCGTGGTATTATAGGAGCATACCACATCACCTTTCCAGGAACCCTCTTACGGGGGGCTCGCCGTCAACATCACCAGAGTCATCTGCTCTGATCTTATACCGCAGTGCAGTGCATACCGGACATTCATCCAAATTCTCGTACTTCTCACCGCGGTAGAGGATGCAGTCATTAATGCATGCATGTATCTTCTGCACATCTAATCCTAGAGGGCAGAGAGCTTTCTTTGCTTCGTACGTACTCTCAGGCAATTCGTTATCCTTTGGAAGCTTCTGCTTCATTAGTTGAAGTAAACTCTCAAATGCCTTGTCAGTCACACCGTTCTGTGCCTTCCAATTTAGGCAACTCCAGTGTGGTACCGAGCTTTGTGCTACCATCTTCGCAATTTGGGTACAACAACTTTTTGTGATCCTATAACATGTTGTCCAGCTTCAACCTCTCCAATTCACTTTCATAGTCTTCCCTTGCATGAGCAATAAATCAGCCAAGATCATCATCGGACTCTTCTGATGCCTGATCTTGATCATCTCCTTCTTCAGCATTGTCTTCCATTGCAGTATCACTGTATTGAGGGAACAAAGGATCTTCTTCTTCTTCTTCATTGTCTTCCATCAGAACCCCTCTTTCTCCATGCTTTGTCCAGCAATTATAGCTACGCATGAAACCTCTCCGAAGTAGGTGGGCGTGAAGGATTCTCGAGGAAGAGTGCTCCCTGACGTTCCGACAATCAACACATGGGCAACACATGAAGCCATTATCTTTGTTCGCCTGAGCTACAACGAGAAATGAATTCAGGCCTGCCATATACTTGGAAGTGCGTCGGTCAGCGTACATCCATCGCTGCCGTGCATCCATCTGCATCGTATAACTAAGTTTATCAAAAAAACATTACAATAACATATTCAATAGAGAAATGACCACAGTACATCGACAAATATTACTTTTTATGTATCAATTACAGATGAAAAAGATAAGTTTGTAAACCTCGGTCGAAGATACCATTTTCAGTGAGCTTATGTTTGGCTCGGGTATTTCGTCGAACACCTCGTGTGCATAGTAAAATAACACACACTACCACCCACCTCGGGTATTTTCAGAAGAGGCATCTGTCCCGGTTTGTGGCATGAACCAGGACCAATGCCCTTGTGCGTGCCACGTGGCCTGTGGCGAGGCATTGGTCCGGGTTCATGCCACAAACCGCGACCAATGCCTCCTTACTAACCGGTACCAATTCCCCCAGGCAATTTCTGCTGCCCCGGGCGCACAAACCGGGAACAATGCATAGAATTTGTCCCGAATTTTGATAAAACTGCGACAGATGCCTTTTCTGGCCGTGGACGAAAGGGGTTGTTTCCACTAGTGTCACACCAACGGATACAACGATAACCATCTAAAGAGAGATACTTCCATACTACAGACCATCCTATATGGTAACTTCTCTACTCATGATATGACTCTACTCAAAAGTAGAAAGATGAAAGATACTGATGTGATACCGCAGCACTCTCCCCAAGCTTGCAACAAGCCAAGGGGATGCCAAAACCAATGACGAATCAATTATTCGGTGGTGGTGGTGTCATTTGGAGAGGAGCCAGAAATCCTTTGATGATGCGACGAAGCTCAATGTTTTCCGCCTCCAGAATTGCTACCTCGGCCTTGAGAATACGATATTGTTCGCAGAATTTATCGGCGACCCGGTGTGCTTCAGCTAACACATGAAGTATATTGGGGTCTTGATCCTGAGGCACGGTCCCCTTCACATTATGAGAAGAACGACGCTGAGGGTTAATGGATCCCACAAAAGTGGGATTGCTCGTGGGTGCTGGTGCAGCCCTCCGGATCTCTTCCCTCATGTTGTTAATAATGTCTTCCCTCCTTGCATCTATCTCCTCTTCCGTCACCCATCCCGCGAAGGCAGCCTTGTTGATGTCTTGCTATATTTGTCGAAGACGACGTGAAGCATATTCCTCAATGATAAAGCCGAAGGAGGACATTGTTGACCTAGAAACTCCGGACTCCTGACAGGAAAACAGCTCGAAAGAAAAACACAACGAGAAAACGATATAGGGACCTCGGGGGATCCATGGGATTATATAGCAAAATGTTTCATAACAAAAAGAAAGTCCAGGACGAAAACGAGTCGGAGAGGGGCTCCGGGGCGCCCACACCATGGGCTGGCGCGGCCAGGAGTGGGCCCGCACCACCCTATGATGTGGAGCCTCCGGGTTCTATCTCCGCCTTGTTTCCATCTCATAATAATTCATATTTTCCAAAACAGTAAAAATAAAAGTTGGAATATGTTTCACGAACGTTTTCTTCCCAAAACTGATACCTATTCGAAAACTGACTCTGCAGTTTCTGAAATATGCTTATTAATAAACTGCTCCGGGATCATGGCTTGAATACAATCAACATTTTCATTATAAGAATCTCCAGAAATATAATGCTTAAGTATTTGGCCATTCACCACTTGTGAAGTGTTGTCTTCAAGGGAAACAATTTTAATTGCCCCCAACGATACACCTCTTTGATAACAAAAGGTCCTTCCCATCTAGAGAATAATTTTCCTGCAAAAAATCTGAGATGAGACCTATACAATAGCACTTTCCCACCAACAAGAAATTCTCTTTTAATAATTCTCTTAGCATGCCATCTTTTAACTTTCTCTTTAAAAAGCTTAGCATTTTCATATGCTTCACTCCTCCATTCATCTAAAGAACTTAAGGCAAGAAACATTTTCTCACCAGCAAGTTTAAAATCGCTATTTAGGTCTTTTACTAGCCAATAAGCTTTGTGTTCTAATTCTAAAGGCAAGTGGCA
>CM054057.1:39860823-40136365 GCA_028641055.1 Alopecurus myosuroides | reverse complement strand
CTTAATATCAAGATAATAATGTGTTCTTCCTTAAGTATGCACCGTTAAGAAAGTTCGTCGTTTCGAGACACCACGTGATGATCGGGTGTGATAGACTCAACGTTCGCATACAACGGGTGTTTTCAAGCCTAGCATGTACAGACATGGCCTTGAAACACATGCAATACAATGGTTCTACTTGGCGAGCCTAGCATGTACAGACATGGCCTCGGAACACGTAACCGAAAGGTAAAGCATGAGTCATATGAATGATATGATGAACATGTTGTTGTTCGCCTTTGCAACTACACCGTCTCACGTGATGATCGGTTTCGGTGTAGTGAATTTGGTTCGTGTAATCACTAAAGACAACTAAGAGGGATGTTGTTTTTGAGTGGGAGTTCATGGGATAATTTTAGAATTAACTTGAACTTAATTTATCATAAACATAGTCTAAATAGTCTTTGCAAATATGTTGTAGATCATGGCACCACCTACCTTCAATTTCAATATGTTCATGGAGAAAGAGAAATTAGCGAACAATGGAAGCAACTTTACCAACTGGGCACTTAACCCGAGGATTCTCCTCACCGCTTGCAAGAAGCTCTATGTGCTTGATGCACCTCTAGGTGACCAACCCGCTGATGATGCTTCTGATGAGGATAAAAATGTTTATCTGACTCAACAAGAAGACCACAGTATAGTTCACTGCGGCATCCTCTATGGATTAGAGCCAGAGCTGCGAAAACGTTTCGAGAACAGCACTGCTTATGCCACAATGGGAGAATTGAAAATGATTTTCGATACCCATGCCGCAGTTGAAAGTTATGACGCTTCAGAAAAGTTCTTTAGCTGCATGATGGAAGAGAACAGCTCCGTTAGTGAGCACGTACTCAAAATGACTGCGTACGCTGATAAGCTCATAGCCTTGGGAATATCGATTCCCATTGAGCTAGGGATACATCGTGTTCTCCAATCTCTGCCACCTAGTTACAAGAACTTCGTGATGAACTATAATATGCAGAGCATGAAGAAGTCTCTTCCTGAGCTTCTCTCGATGCTTAAAACTGCTGAAGTGGAGATCAAGAAAGAACATCAAGTGTTGATGATCAATAAGACCACTAGTTTCAAGAAAGGCAAGAAAGGCAAGCCAAGGGTAAACTTCAAGAAGGGTGGCAAATCTGTTGCTACTGCTGAGAAGAAAACCAGGCATGGCCCTAAGTCTGAGACTGAGTGTTTCTATTGCAAGGGTACTGGCCACTGGAAGCGCAATTGCCCCAAGTATCTGGCAGATAAGAAGGCCGGCAAAGTGAACAAAGGTATATATGATATACTTGTTATTGATGTGTACCTTACTAGTACTCGCAGTAGCACCTGGGTATTTGATACTGGTTCGGTTGCTCACATATGTAACTCGAAACAGGAGCTGCAGAACAAGCGACCACTAGCAAAGGATGAGGTGACGATGCGCGTCGGCAATGGATCAAGAGTTGATGTGATCGCCGTCGGGACGCTACCTCTACGTCTACCATCGGGATTAGTTATAAACCTCAATAAATGTTATTTGGTGCCCGCATTAAGCATGAATATCGTTTCTGGATCTTGCTTAATGCGGGACGGTTATTCCTTTAAGTCCGAGAACAATGGTTGTTCGATTTATATGAATAATATCTTTTATGGTCATGCACCTGAGAAGAATGGTTTATTTCTTTTGAATCTTGATAATGTTGATACACATATTCATAATGTGAATGCCAAAAGAATTAAGTTAAATGATGATATTGCTACTTATTTGTGGCATTGCCGCTTAGGTCATATTGGTGTTAAACGCATGAAGAAGCTCCATTCTGATGGACTCTTAGAATCACTTGATTATGAATCATTTGAAACATGTGAACCATGCCTCATGGGCAAGATGACTAGAACCCCGTTTTCTGGATCTATGGAACGGGCGACAGACTTACTGGAAATCATACATACTGATGTATGTGGACCAATGAGTGTATCGGCGCGCGGTGGATATCGTTATTTTGTCACTTTCACAGATGATTTGAGTAGATATGGGTATATTTACTTAATGAAACACAAATCTGAAACGTTTGAAAAGTTCAAAGAATTTCAGTGTGAAGTTGAAAATCATCGTAACAGAAAGATTAAATTTCTGCGATCTGATCGTGGAGGTGAATATCTAAGTTACGAGTTTGGCATGCATATGAAACAATGTGGAATAGTTTCACAACTCACACCTGCCGGAACACCACAGCGAAATGGTGTTTCCGAACGTCGTAATCGTACTTTATTAGATATGGTTCGGTCTATGATGTCTCTTACAGATTTGCCACTATCGTTTTGGGTTTATGCACTAGAGACCGCTGCATTCACTTTAAATAGGGCACCATCTAAATCCGTTGAAACGACACCGTATGAATTATGGTTTGGAAACAAACCTAAGCTGTCATTTCTAAAAGTTTGGGGATGCGATGTTTATGTGAAGAAGCTTCAACCTGATAAACTCGAACCCAAAGCGGAAAAATGCGTCTTCATAGGATACCCTAAAGAAACAATAGGGTACACCTTCTATCACAGATCCGAAGGCAAGATTTTTGTTGCCAAGAATGGATCCTTTTTGGAGAAGGAGTTTCTCTCGAAAGGTGTGAATAGTAGGAAGGTAGAACTCGACAAGGTTATTGAACCTTCTCTTCTTGGAATGGCGAGTAGCGCAGCACCGGAAGTTGTTCCGGAGCCGACCCCGTCAGATGAAGAGAGAGTTAATGATCAAGATCATGAAACTCCAATAGAGGAAACTACCGCACCTCGCAGGTCAACTAGGGAGCGTGCAGCTCCTGAACTATACGGAGATCCCGTATTAAACTTCATGGTAGATGGAGGTGATGACCCTGCGACATATGAGGAAGCGATGATGAGCCCAGATTCCAACAAATGGCTTGAAGCCATGAAATCCGAAATAGGATCCATGTACGAAAACCAAGTTTGGACTTTGGTGGATTTACCCAATGACCGCAAGGCCGTTGAGAACAAATGGATCTTTAAAAAGAAAACTGATGCTGATGGTAATGTGACCGTCTATAAAGCTCGACTTGTCGCAAAAGGTTTCCGACAAATTCAAGGAGTTGACTATGATGAGACTTTCTCACCAGTAGCGATGCTTAAGTCAGTTAGGATTATGTTAGCAGTTGCTGCATTTTTCGATTATGAAATATGGCAGATGGATGTCAAAACGGCGTTCCTTAATGGTGACATTGAGGAAGAGTTGTATATGATGCAACCCAAAGGTTTTGTTGATCCTAAGGATGCTGACAAGGTGTGTAAGCTTCAACGTTCCATTTATGGACTGAAGCAAGCATCCCGAAGTTGGAACCTCCGTTTTGATAAGGTGATCAAAGGTTTTGGATTTGTCCAAACATACGGAGAAGCTTGTATTTACAAGAAAGTGAGTGGGAGCTCTGTAGCATTTCTGGTACTATATGTGGATGACATATTGTTGATTGGAAATGATATAGAACTTTTAGAAAGCGTAAAAGGTTATTTGAACAATAGTTTTTCGATGAAAGACCTCGGTGAAGCAGCATATATATTGGGCATTAAAATCTACAGGGATAGATCAAGACGCTTAATTGGACTTTCGCAAAGTACATACCTTGACAAGATTTTGAAGAAGTTCAGAATGGAAGATAGTAGGAAAGGGTTCCTACCTATGTTGCAAGGCAAGACGTTGAGTAAGACTCAATGTCCAGCTACAGCAGAAGATAGAGAAAAGATGGATAAGACTCCCTATGCTTCAGCCATAGGTTCTATCATGTATGCTATGCTATGTACAAGACCGGATGTGGCACATGCTATTAGTTTGACTAGTAGGTACCAATCCAATCCAGGTTTGGAACACTGGACTGCGGTCAAGAATATCCTAAAGTACTTAAGAAGAACTAAGGACATGTTTCTCGTATATGGCGGTGAAGAAGAGCTCGTCGCAAGATGTTACGTCGATGCTAGCTTCGACACTGATCCGGATGACTCTAAGTCTCAGTCCGGGTACGTATTTATTATGAATGGAGGAGCTGTAAGCTGGAGGAGTTCCAAGCAATCCGTGGTGGCGGGATCATCAACAGAAGCGGAATATGTTGCTGCCTCGGAGGCAACACAGGAAGCAGTTTGGATGAAGGAGTTCATATCCGAACTAGGCGTGGTTCCAAGTGCGTTGGATCCAATGGTTGTCTATTGTGACAACAATGGTGCCATAGCCAATGCTAAGGAACCAAGGTCTCACAAGAATTCCAAGCATATCAAGCGTCGTTTTCACTACATCCGTGAGCATGTCGCAGATGGGGATGTGAAGATTTGCAAAGTACATACGGATCTGAATGTGGCAGATCCATTGACTAAAACTCTCTCAAGGACAAAACATGATCAACACCAGAACTCCATGGGTGTTAGATTCATCACTATGTAATATAGATTATTGCCCCTAGTGCAAGTGGGAGACTGAAGGGAATATGCCCGAGAGGCAATAATAAAGTGTTTATTATGTTATTCCTTGTTTATGATAGATGTTTATTTCTCATGCTAGAATTGTATTAACCGGAAACGTTGATACATGTGTGATTAATAAACAAACCAACGTTCCTAGTGAAGCCTCTCTTTTAACTAGCCCGTTGATTAAACAGATGATCAAGGTTTCCTGATCATGAACATTGGATGTTGTTGATAACGGGGTCATGTCATTAGGAGAATGACATGATGAACTTAAACCCTAAACTAAGTATAACAATACGATCAAGTCATTTAGTTTTGTTGTTATGTCTTACATTCGGAGTAACATTATTCCTTAGACCATGAGATCATGTTAATCACTAATACCGAAAGAATACTTTGATGACATCAAACATCACACCGTAAAAGGGTGACTATAAAGGTGGCATTGGATATTCAGAAAGTATTGGTTGAAGCTCATGGATCGAGAATGGGATTTTTCCATCCAATATGACGGATAGATATACTCAGGGCCCTCTCGGTGATATCACATCAACACCGCTTGCAAGCAAGTGATTTGATCACTAGGATGTTATATCACGGGAACGAGAAAAGAGTACTTGTCGGATAACGAGATCGAACAAAGTATAGTGGATACCGATGATCGGATCTCGGACAAGTAATATATCGCGAGACAAAGGGAAATCGTTACGACGTTGAAAGGTTCACACGATCACGAGAGTCATCGTTGAATATATAGGAGTCATCACGGTTTTCCAGACCCCGCTGTTGATTATTGATCGGAGAGGAGTCTCGATCATGTCTATAATATTCACGAACCGTAGGGAGACACACTTAAGGTTCGATGAAGCGTTTAGAGAGGATACGGAATACCGAAGAATATTTTGGGCAGCTCCGGAATTGTTTCGGGGAAAATTGAAATAGTTCAAGGGGTTTTTCGTCGAACGGTTGTTAATAGAATTAACAAATGGTTCGAGGTGCTGCATGCAAATGTTTGTTAATGGAATTAACAAATATAAATAAAGAAATAAAAATGTTTTATTTATTTATTAAAGAAAAACCTTTGGATTTTCCAAGTGGGAAATTAAGGGAATTTTGAGTGGGTTTGAGTGGAGCTTCCACTCACATGAAGAGAGGAAGGGGTGGGGGCACCCATGGCTGGCCGCACCCCCCCCTTGGGCTGCCTCCCCCTCCCCTATAAAAGGAGGGTGAGGGCTCTCTCTTCCCCACACACTTGCTCACACATTTTCCCTTCCATCCGCTGCTCCATTCCATGGTCTCCGGCTTGGCGAAGCCCTGACCGTGGGATTCTTCACCACCACCACGCCGTCGTGCTGCTGGAATTCCGGAGGGATCTTCTACTTCCGCAACCCGCTGGAACGAGGGAACGGAAGTCTTCATCGAGCTGAACGTGTGACCGATTACGGAGGTGCCGCCGGATTGCGGTGCTCTTCTTCTCGCTCGGGATCGGCGTGAGAACGACTACGCCAACCACGAGATCTTTTCTCGTACCACTTTGAGTCTTCGAGGGTATGTTATCTCAAGACTCTCTTTCTCCCCGTTGCCTTTCATCTCATAGATTAGATCTTGGCCATTTGGGTTTATCGCGTGTAGGAAAATTTTTGTTTTCTATGCTACGTTTCCCTTCAAAAATTGCAGTAATTCTATGTCAGCTAGAGATGATATATCCACCAGCTTTCTTTGATATTATGATGCATCTCCCAATTCATCTAGCTCGAGAAGCATGGTTGGCAGGGCCTGTACAGTATAGATGGATGTATCCGGTTGAGAGATACCTGCGTACGTTGAAGGGATATGTACGTAACAAGGCTCATCCAGAAGGTTCAATTGCAGAGGGGTACATACTTGAAGAGTGCATGACGTTCTGCAGTCGATTCGTTAAAGGCTCGCCTACAAAAATAAGTCAGTCCGAACGCCATGCAGATGGAGCTACAGATGAGGCACCAACAGGGATTAGCACAATGAGTGCAGTTGATTACTCCAAGAAAGGTTTTGCCCGTGAATCACTGTCTTTGGAAGCTCTTAATCAAATGAGGCACTACATAATAACAAACTGCGAGGAAACCGAGCCATATATTCAGTAAGGAAACTTATGTATTTGTTTCATATCAAGATATGCATTAACACTTTGGTTATGAAGTAACCATATATCATTTCTTTTTGAAGGGAACATATTGACGAGCTCAAAAAGAACAATTGTCCTAATCCTAAAAAGAAACACAAGGAAGATTTTGTTGGCTGGTTCGAAAGACGGGTAAGTTACTTTAGCATTTTCATAAATGTTTCTCGTAATAAAAAAAACAATGGTGTATAGTACACTCACACATATTCTATTCCATGAAACAGATCACACAACTCCATAAAGATGGGAAGGTCAACAGTCTGTTGTATACACTAGCTAAAGGGCCTGATCAAATTGCTCGTGTGTTCAACCGTACAGTACTGAATGGATATTACTTTCGTAATACCGAAATAGAGCTTGACTTGAGTACCCAAAATAGTGGCGTCGTAGTCAACGCGCAAGGAAGCACCAGCAGTACTGATTATTATGGGGTGATAAAGAAAATCATATTTCTTGACTTTCCTCCTGATAAGGAGGTTGTTCTATTGCAGTGCGACTGGTTCGACGTGCCTCCTGCCAATAGAAATCATAGTAAGGGGTATAGGAGGGACAAGTATGGAATTATTGACCTCGACACTAGTGTACACCGATTCACGGAAGACCCTTACATTCTAGGCATCCAAGCTGCACAGGTTTTCTATGTGAGAGATGTGAAGAGCCCTAATTGGGCAAGTGCTATAAAAATGAATCCACGCAATTTGTTTGCTCCTTCGGTTTTAAATGGTGCAGACCTAGATGATCTTGCAGAAGGAGATGAACGTGGTGATGCAGATGTACAGGATGTCGTCGATGCAGGAATTACAGTTCCAGAATTTACTTTTCCTGACGTTATTACTACTTGGTGCAGAACTGATGATGAAGGAACCAGCGTTGAAGTTTCAGTCATAAATAATTTAAGACCTGCTGATTTTGACGAAGACCAAGTCGAATATGATGCTGATACTGATGATGATGAGGCTTACATAAATGATGGTCATGTTGCTCCTTTGGTAGAAGATGAATTGGATGATGACCATGGATTCTTTGTGTAGGCTGTCTCTGCACTGTTTGCCTTAAAGGTTTTGCCATGAACATGCATGGATGAAAGATCGTGTAATAACATAATTTTTGTTTAAAGATTCCAAAGTTCCAGTGTTTAGAAATTTTGAATTTCCATGATAAATGTACTAGTGAAATTGCGTCTTATATGAGTTCTTGATTGATTATTAAGTACTGTCACTAGTTGCAACATTAGTAAAATGCTAAGTGCTGCAGAAATTCAGTTGCAAACAATATTAAAAAAAATAATGTGCTCACCAAAGTGAGATACTGGACCAAAAATGAAGTGTAGTCCTAAGAAAATTGCAACAGTGATCAAGGGCACGGCCCATGAGGCCCATTAAGCTAGTCTATGAATGGTCGTTGCAAAATAACTTGTTCATTTTCGCAACAGTACGGTGATTGTTGCTTTACCGTTAACCTATTACCATACGACCCAAATTGTCGCAGTAAACAATAGGTATTGCCGCAGGGTAAATTTGAGGCGAAAAACATATGGTATTGCCACACGAAAAATTTGGTTGCAATAGTTAGCTTTTTTTTTTTTGCAACAATATTTGTAACTACCGCAACACAAATAAAGATGTTGCAATAAATGACTAAATATCACCACGAATGCTTATTTCGTTGGAATACCATGTCTCTAAGGCAACAAAAGGAGTGTCTCGCGCAACGAAAATACTCTGTCGCAAAAACGCGGCTGTATTCCAACAGCAGTACAAATCGTGGCAATAGGAGGCCTCTACCGCAACAAAACGACAATTTATCGCCACCAAAATGAGTCGTGGAAATATGAGTGCCCTATCACCACAACCTGAGAGGTCGTGGTAATTTGTGATTATATCGCAACGAAAAAAAAACGTAGCTACAGATTTCGTTGCAAGAGACCGATTCTCTTGTAGTGGCACCAGCGCGCCGTGTTTCTCCATCTTCCTTATCTTCTCCTCACGCACGCATCTCCCTCAAAAAGAAAAAAAACAGCCGCACGCCCCTTCTTCTCAAGATCCCTTTCCCCCGCCTCCATTGCCGTTCGATCCCAGCCGTCTCCGGCGAGTTTTCGCGCTGCCGACCACCGTCCTCACCCTTTCTCCACCTTCTGTACCAATTCCATGGCGTGGATAAACCGAATCGCAGCCGCACCACAAATCTTAGAAGCCAAGAATTTGGGGCGTCCATGGCAACGTCGGCGGGTGGCGGTGGCGCTATGAGGCGACCGGCTTAGGCGAGCGCGTCGGGCACGTCCCCCGGCTCCAGCTCCGGCCATGGGCCAGCAACATTTGCAGGTGCTGCCGCCGGTGGGGGAGAAGAAGAAGAAGTTGGGGCGGCCGCCGAGGAACAGGGCCGTCGCCGGTCATCTCCATGTGCGTTCGTCGACAACAGAACTCTCCAAGTGAGCAGTCCCTTCGATTCCCCTTGTTTGCATGCTCGATTTCGTGTTGTAGGTCGCCCTAGCCGTTGTCCAATTTATGTGCCGCCATGAACGTGGTAGCAGCAAGCTCCAACTCGCCTCCTGTTGTGCCCCGTATCACCTCGCATACAGACCCAACTCGTTGCACACACACACACCAGCACCTCGATGCACTACCCAGATTATTCAAAGTATTCATTTTCAGGAACCTGGTTGCATACAGACCCAACTCTCTGGCAACTCGTTGCAGGAACATGGTTTAGAGTGTTCATTTTCTGATTATTCAAAGTATTAGTTGTCACACAAAATTTTAAAATTGCAGCTTTATGTGAAGTTAATAATGAGTTAGCTAAATCAATCAAATGCAGCTCCTGAATATAGAGCCGATATAGAAAAAAGTATAGATGAACCCTGGTTATCTATATTGTCTTTCCTTGACTTCTAAGGTTATGTTTTTAACTAGATAAATTAGTGTTATTCTTGGATTTCTCATTATTTTAGTGTGACAAATATAACCTTGAGGCAAATTCTTTGTGTCGTCGAAAATGCAACAGAGTTGCTATGAATACAGTATTCCAATGCATCAAAGATCCAATATTGCTCCACCAGAAATGTGTAATTTTAGGTATCATTGTGTGAGATATTGTTGCGCGTCTAAAATAATCCACGTGCTTCCTCTATAAAGGATGACCGGTTGCAATCATGTTAATGTGACATTTTTTCTTCCGTTATGTTTACCGCTGGAAATTCAAGTATATTTCATATGGCGTTTGTATCAGTAGTTGTTATTGCTGCTGAAATTAATTAACAATGACAACATTAATTATAGAAGATAAAGAGAGGGCAAGTGCTTGGTTTTTCCCGTAATGGGATCCTATTTTATTTGATAAGGCATGTGTGCTGTGATGAATATATGGTCTCCTGAAGATAAAGAATGATTTGTGCAGATGCTCAGTAAATATGGTATGGATTTTTCATAAATCCCCCCCCCCTCCCCCGCCACATCCCCATTTATTTGTTTAGCCTTAATACAAACTCCATAAATTAAATATTTGGCCAGAATATCAACTCATCCGCTACACATAGCAAAATATATAAAAAATGAAATCATAGGCCTTTTGCTTATATGTAAAA
Organism: Alopecurus myosuroides; assembly: GCA_028641055.1. Classification (NCBI taxonomy): domain Eukaryota; kingdom Viridiplantae; phylum Streptophyta; class Magnoliopsida; order Poales; family Poaceae; genus Alopecurus; species Alopecurus myosuroides. The sequence goes on along the minus strand of CM054057.1, from coordinate 40,126,154 downwards.
AAAACAAAAGAAATGTTTTCTATCTAAAGGACTGTAGCAAAGACAAGCGCGGCGAAACGCGCCAGGTTCATCTAGTTTTTAGATGATATTGGCATGAATTGCTCGTGTCTCTCTGCCTGTGTACCATCTTTACTACACAAATATGGAATTTGGGATGAATAAGGCAGCAAGGAATCAAATCAACAGCCCACTCCCATTTAAGCAATCACGAACCTACTGCTATCCTCTATGGGCTAACTTTTTGGAGTATCTGTTATGTTTTAATTAATGAAGTAGTATTGATTCAAGGTCAGTTCTTGACTAAAGTAAAACTTGCTTTCAGTTTTGTATCTCTAGCTTTCGTACCTACTGAAGACGTTGACAGAGGGTTGCAGCAACGGCGAGTCCACACGGAGTTGCGGCAACGACAAGGAAATCGTGGCCGCAACAATGACAACAATATCGGGGCTGTAGCAACGACGACAAGGACACGGGCTGTTGTGGCTACATGGACACGACATCGACACAATATCGGCGACCATTTTGTACCATTCTAGAAGTGATTAATGTAATGGTGTATTCTGAACTATATTGAATAATGACCTATATGAATGTAATGATGTATGAAAACTAATTTTGGTAACTTTTATTTGATATACTGCTGGTGTACCTGTATATATTGTTGGAATACGAATATACGGATTTTTTCCAGAAAATATACCGCTAGCGAACAAAGTATACTAATACTGGCGAACAACTGCCTTACCAAAATACCTACTGCTGGCAAACATGAACAGTTACCGCTGGCCAACATGGCCTTTCCAAAATACCTACTGCTGGCGAACACGAACGGTTACCGCTGGCCAACATGCGACGTTCGCTAGCGGTAGCTCTTCCTTACCGCTGGCCAACATGGCTTCGCCAGCGGTAGTGGCTACCACTGGCGTGGTAGCGCTGGCGAACCCATGTTGGCCAGCGGTAAGGTAATTTTGTTCGTCACTAGTAGGCTTTCTCCTACTAGTGTATTCTTGTCCAAGGATCCACCCTCGAGCACGGCCACCTCCGAGCTGACCATGGGTGAGATGAACCCGCTGAGGAGGTTGATGCAGATCCCGTATGAGATTACGTAGAGGTCGTGCACGTACTTCACCAGCAACACGTACACGGTCGCAGCCAGCAGTGTGCTTGCTCATCGCCCACCTGTGTGCTGCACCCGCATCCGTCATGGTGAGCCTCAAACTTCCATAGGGAAATATCAATGGTGATACCCCTCTCGCGCTCAGCCTTGAGCTTGTCAGGAACCCAGGCGTACTTGAAAGACCTATTGTTCATCTCAGCAGCTTCCTTCTTGAACCTCTCAATCACACGGTTGTAAGTTCATGTCCAGGCTACTCGTGATCTCTGTAGGTGCAAGATTATAACCACCATGTAAGTGAAGTGTACTTTAGAGACACCAATATATTCCGGAGAAAGACACAATATGATCACAATGAACCAAAGAAAGGCAGTCATGTTGAACTTGTAATATATTCCTAGAAAGGTTAAAACTAGCAAATATATTGTCCTGAACAGATTGCTACTTGATTACTCCATTTAAGCTATAAAAACTTCCTTCAATCATAATACTAGGATGCATCATACCAAATTACCAGAAGAAAATGAAATACTAGGATGCCTCATAGAAACTATATGAAGATTGAGAAGTTAGCTTAATTGGATTATGCGATAAGAAGCATTTCACAACAATAGATTTGTATGTAGGCATATAAAAACAGTATTACAGGGGCAGACGGCTTATAAGAGATGACAGGATATTTGCACTTAACTACCACATCTAGATTAAAAGCAGAAATGGAATTAGAAACTAAATTAGCTACAACAGCTCAGGCTCATGCTTCACCATCATCTGCCCGTCAAGCTACAGCCGCTCGGGCTCCACCCCCATCTCAACCTAAAAAAAAAATATGACAATGGGTAAGTTCAGCAGCACCATGACAAATCCAGGTGCATAAAATTGCTGCCATCCATTTTTTTCGCATCACTCATGGAAGGAGCAAGCACCAAACATCCTTCAAAAAAACGGCAATCAAAGGTGTGATTACATTATTCCCTAACACGACATCAATTTTACTGGATCTGCTTCTTGTGGTGCATCTGTGGTAAATTTACTCTCTAATTGCTTCGGCAAAGTTAAAGGCACATGAAAATCAGGGGCTGCTCTCCATACCAGCTTACTAGTGGAAGATGCAACAGTGGGAAATAATAATGTTCTAAGCAGGGTTAATCTTTTCCTCCAAGTATTATGATACAGGAGACATGACCTTAGTAACTATACAGTGTTGCAGCCTACACTAGGGTCTGAAAATTGACCGCAATTGTCATTGAAATACTACAGCAAAATCGCTTCACCTCCTCTGTCAGAACCGCCGTGCGCAACTGCAAGCGGGGATCACTCTGTCTATGAAGAGCACAATGTTGATGCAATATCGGCCCGTACAGTAGTGACAATACTGGCATGTAACAGATACACCCAGAAAAAATATGCACACTACTTCATTGCTCTTTTAGGCTGATGAAATGTAATTCGCTCCGTTGGTGTCAAGTTCAACTTCATAGATGTATGCAATGTGCAGCGTGATAGTGATACTCAGAAGCAAGCAATGTGCAGTGTAGTACAGTTATTTTTTGTACTCAGTTGCAACCATCAACGGAGGAATGGATTGATCATAAGTAGAGGAGTACGGCCCAGTAATCAGGCAGTACCTCGGTAATCAGGTAGAAATTCTCCTCGATCAGCTTCTCCTTAAAGTTCTCGACCTCCTCCTCGGGCACGACTACATGGCCTGGAAAAATTACCAGACACAGTTGAGTTAACACAGCCAACAGAAATCGCCTGGGTCTAGCAGGTGGAGTAGCTGCGATCGAGGATCCTGACCTCGCTGGGAATCAGAGACCGCCCTTCGCCTTGGTACAGCGGCTGCTTCACCGGGCTCCCTTCCTCCACGGACAGAGAAACTGGCGCGATGAGCGGATTCAGGTAAAGTCGTTGATCAACTCAAACTAGCCGCAAACTCACGGGCCCGAGAGAGACAGAGGGAGAGGGAAGGCTGACCTTAGAGGTCGTGGCGGCGGCTGAGCAGAACATGGAGGTACTCCGACCTGAGGTCTCCGGCGGAAGCGGCCATTGGGACCCCGTCGTCCCCTTGCTCTGGATGGCGGCGTCGGCTATGGGCAGGAGCGGACGGAGGTCCCGACGCTGGTTCCGTCTTCGCCTCCCACTCCGTCGAAGCTTCTGGCAGCGAGAGAGGAGGATGCATCGACGGGAATCAGATGAAGAACGGCACCGAGGGGTGAGGAGATCCAGATCGAGAAGGCGATGGGAAGAGAGGAGATGCGGGGCTTGCGGTGCGAGGGGGAGTGAGGATATAGGAAAATGGCGACGGCGGTGGGCAGAGATGCGGGGCTTGAGGCGCGAGGGACGAGTGAGGAGATCCAGATCGAGGAGGCGATGGGAAGATGGGAAAATGGCGACGGCGGGAGGCAGAGATGGCATCGGGTTATGGCTTGCGGCGCGGTTGGGAAAGTGGCCTCTTCCGAAATTTTAGCTCGGGTGGGGAAAGTGGTGGGCTTCTCCGCGTGCCTCTCCGAAATTTTTGCTTCAAATAAAGTCAAAAGCGTGGAGTTTTTGGTTTTTCCGAACAAATCTCCCATGGGAGGGTGGGTCATGGACGGCTCAGATCGCGTCCAACCGGGTGATCCGTCTCGAGGTCGCTCCTCTCTTCTCAATGGCTGGCTGTCTCGCACTCGAATCTCCAAATTTTGGACCCAAATTTCGAAAATATTCGGATTCAAAATGTTTGTCCTTGGGGGCTCTTCCAAAATATTGTCTTGCTCAATCATGGAAAATGATTAGGTGCCTTCAAAAGGTACTACAACATGGCAAGGTGGTGTCGTCGTCCGAATCACCATTGAAACCGGGCCAAATTTGAACTACACGTGCCTCGTATTTGCTCGTGATTTTTCGCAAAAATTATTTTTAGGTACTCAAGTACCTATTTTAATATAGATACACCAAGAGTTCATCAAGATTCAACTCCTAGGTATTGACGGTCATGTCCCCCGTTTTGACCGTTTTCCGAAACCGGCTTAGAAAATTCCAGAAAAATAAATAAATAACTCGAAATGATGCAAGACCTTCGCATGGTGTTATTATATATGTCCTAGTATCCACCAAAAATAATAAACTTGGAATACGACCACTTGGTTGAAAAGGCGTTCACAGAAATGAGCTATCTCCTACGAAGATTCAAGGCTTTCGGGCCAAATGACGGATGTTATAGCCACATCCATGGCATAGTTTCTTTAAATGTGCCCATATTCCACACAAACATGCATATTGGAACAACGAACAATGTTGACGAAGAAAGTTTTATTTTCCTTGAATAAAAATACCATTTTCTATTTTCGGAGTGTCAAAAACGGTTTTTTTGTGAAGCATCTACCAAAAATATGTTGCAAAAATTTACCAACTAAAATTATAAAGCTATTATGTCATATTTTATCTACAAATAACCAAATTATACTACCTCTCAATAGATCAAAATACATCTCTTTTGAAAAGACAAATTTCTGCCCATTCCGCTGAAACCGGGCCAAATTTGAACTACACGTGCCTCGTAGTTTGCTCGTGATTTTTTTGCAAAAATCATTTTTAGGTAACCAAGTACCTATTTCAACATAGATACACCAATATTTCATCAAGATTCAACTCCTAGATACTGACGGTCATGTCCCCGTTATGACCGTTTTCCGAAACCGGCTAGGAAATTCCAGAAAATTCAAAAAAACTCGAAATGATGCAAGACCTTCGCGTGGTGTTATTATATATGTACTAGTATCCACCAAAAATAATAAACTTGGAATACAGAAACTTGGTTGCAAATGGTGTTCACATAAATGAGCTATCTCCTACGAAGATTCATGGCTTTCGAGGCCAAATGACGGATGTTATAGCCACATCCATGGCATAGTTTCTTTAAATGTGCCCATATTCCACACAAACATGCATATTGGAACAACGAACAATGTTGACGAACAAAGTTTTATTTTTTCCTTGAATAAAAATACCATTTTCTATTTTTGGAGTGTCAAAAACAAGGTTTTTTTTTAAGCATCTACCAAAAATATGTTGCAAAAATTTACCAACTAAAATTATAAAGCTATTATGTCATATTTTATCTACAAATAACCAAATTCCTACCTCTCAATAGCTCAAAATACACCTCTTTTGAAAAAGACAAATTTGTGCCGATTCCGCAGAAACTGGGCCAAATTTGAACTACAGGTGCCTCGTAGTTTGCTCGTGATTTTTTGCAAAAATCATTTTTGGTACCCAAGTACCTATTTCAACATAGATACACCAATATTTCATCAAGATTCAACTCGTAGGTACTGACGGTCATGTCCCCCGTTATGACCGTTTTCCGAAACCGGTTAGAAAATTCCAGAAAATTCAAATAAAATCGAAATGATGCAAGACCTTCGCGTGGTGTTATTATATATGTCCTAGTATCCACCAAAAATAATAAACTTGGAATACAGCAACTTGGTTGAAAAGGTGTTCACATAAATGAGCTATCTCTACGAAGATTCATGGCTTTCAGGCCAACTGACGGATGTTATGGCCACATCCATGGCATAGTTTCTTTAAATGTGCCCATATTCCACACAAACATGCATATTGGAAAAACGAACAATGTTGACGTAAAGAGTTTTATTTTTTCTTGAATGAAAATACCATTTTCTATTTTCGGAGTGTCAAAAACTGGTTTTTTTGTGAAGCGTCTACCAAAAATAAATTGCAAAAAAATACCAACTAAAATTATAAAGCTATTATGTCATATTTTATCTACAAATAACCAAATTCTTACCTCTCAGTAGCTCAAAATACATCTCTTTTCAAAAAGACAAATTTCTGCCGATTCCGTTGAAATCGAGCCAAATTTGAACTACAGGTGCCTCGTAGTTTGCTCGTGATTTTTTGCAAAAATCTTTTTTTTGGTACCCAAGTACCTATTTAAACATAGATACACAAATATTTCATCAAGATTCAACTCCTAGGAACTGACGGTCATGTCCCCCGTTATGACCGTTTTCCGAAACCGGCTTAGAAAATTCCAGAAGATTCAAAAAAACTCGATATGATGCAAGACCTTCGCGTGGTGTTATTATATATGTCCTAGTATCCACCAAAAATAATAAACTTGAAATACAGCAACTTGGTTGAAAAGGTGTTCACATAAATGAGCTATCTCCTACGAAGATTCATGGCTTCCGGACCAAATGACGTATGTTATAGCCACATCCATGGCATATTTTCTTTAAATGTTCCCATATTCCACACAAACATGCATATTGGAACAACGAACAATGTTGACGAAGAAAGTTTTATTTTTCCTTGAATAAAAATACCATTTTCTATTTTCGGAGTGTCAAAAACGGTTTTTTTTGTGAAGCATCTACCAAAAATATGTTGCAAAAATTTACCAACTAAAATTATAAAGCTATTATGTCATATTTTATCTACAAATAACCAAATTATACTACCTCTTAATAGATCAAAATACATCTCTTTTGAAAAAGACAAATTTCTGCCCATTCCGTTGAAACCGGGCCAAATTTGAACTACACGTGCCTCGTAGTTTGCTCGTGATTTTTTTGCAAAAATCATTTTTAGGTAACCAAGTAACTATTTCAACATAGATACACCAATATTTCATCAAGATTCAACTCCTAGGTACTGACGGTCATGTCCCTCGTCATGACCGTGTTCCGAAACCGGCTTAGAAAATTCCAAAAAAATTCAAAAAAAAAACTCGAAATGATGCAAGACCTTTGCGTGGTGTTATTATATATGTCCTAGTATCCACAAAAATAATAAACTTGGAATACAGCAACTTGGTTGAAAAGGTGTTCACATAAATGAGCTATCTCCTACGAAGATTCATGGCTTTCGGGCCAAATGACAGATGTTATAGCCACATCCATGACATAGTTTCTTTAAATGTGCCCATATTCCACACAAACATGTATATTGGAACAACGAACAATGTTTTATTTTTTCCTTGAATAAAAATACCATTTTCTATTTTTGGAGTATCAAAAACAGGGTTTTTTGTGAAGCATCTACCAAAAATATGTTGCAAAAATTTACCAACTAAAATTATAAAGCTATTATGTCATATTTTACCTACAAATAACCAAATTCCTACCTCTCAATAGCTCAAAATACACCTCTTTTGAAAAAGACAAATTTCTGGCGATTCCGTTGAAACCGGGCCAAATTTGAACTACAGGTGGCTCGTAGTTTGCTCGTGATTTTTTGCAAAAATCATTTTTTGGTACCCAAGTACCTATTTCAACATAGATACACCAATATTTCATCAATATTCAATTCCTAGGTACTGACGGTCATGTTCCCCGTTATGACCGTTTTCCGAAACCGGCTTAGAAAATTCCAAAAAATTCAAAAAAACTCGAAATGATGCAAGACCTTCGAGTGGTGTTATTATATATGTCATAGTATCCACAAAAAATAAAAAAACTTGAAATACAACAACTTTGTTGAAAAGGTGTTCACATAAATGAGCTATCTCCTACGAAGATTCATGGCTTTCGGGCCAAATGACGAATGTTATAGCCACATCCATGGCATAGTTTCTTTAAATGTGCCCATATTCCACAAAAACATGCATATTGGAACAACGAACAATGTTGACGAACAAAGTTTTATTTTTTCCTTGAATAAAAATACCATTTTCTATTTTTGGAGTGTCAAAAACAAGGTTTTTTTGTGAAGCATCTACCAAAAATATGTTGCAAAAATTTACCAACTAAAATTATAAAGCTATTATGTCATATTTTACGTAGAAATAACCAAATTCCTACCTCTCAATAACTCAAAATACACCTCTTTTGAAAAAAGACAAATTTCTGGCGATTCCGTTGAAACCGGGCCAAATTTGAACTACAGGTGGCTCGTAGTTTGCTCGTGATTTTTTGCAAAAATCATTTTTTGGTACCCAAGTACCTATTTCAACATAGATACACCAATATTTCATCAAGATTCAACTCCTAGGTACTGACGGTCATGTCCCCCGTTATGACCGTTTTCCGAAACCGGCTTAGGAAATTCCAAAAAATTCAAAAAAACTCGAAATGATGCAAGACCTTCGCGTGGTGTTATTATATATGTACTAGTATCCACAAAAAATAAAAAAACTTGAAATACAACAACTTTGTTGAAAAGGTGTTCACATAAATGAGCTATCTCCTACGAAGATTCATGGCTTTGGGGCCAAATGACGGATGTTATAGCCACATCCATGGCATAGTTTCTTTAAATGTGCCCATATTCCACACAAACATGCATATTGGAACAACGAACAATGTTGACGAACAAAGTTTTATTTTTTCCTTGAATAAAAATACCATTTTCTATTTTTGGAGTGTCAAAAACAGAGTTTTTTTGTGAAGCATCTACCAAAAATATGTTGCAAAAATTTACCAACTAAAATTATAAAGCTATTATGTCACATTTTATCTACAAAAAACCAAATTCCTACCTCTCAATAGCTCAAAATACACCTCTTTTGAAAAAGACAAATTTGTGCCGATTCCGCTGAAACTGGGCCAAAGTTGAACTAGAGGTACCTCGTGGTTTGCTCGTGATTTTTTGCAAAAAATCATTTTTTTGGTACCCAAGTACCTATTTCAACATAGATACACCAATATTTCATCAAGATTCAACTACTAGGTACTGACGGTCATGTCCCCCGTTATGACCGCTTTCCGAAACCGGCTTAGAAAATTCCAGAAAATTCCAAAAAACTCGAAATGATGCAAGATCTTCGCGTGGTGTTATTATATATGTCCTAGTATCCACCAAAAATAATAAACTTGGAATACAACAACTTGGTTGAAAAGGTGTTCACATAAATGAGCTATCTCTATGGAGATTCATGGCTTTCAGGCCAAATGACGGATGTTATGGCCACATCCATGGCATAGTATCTTTAAATGTGCCCATATTCCACACAAACATGCATATTCGAAAAACGAAAAAATGTTGACGTAAAGAGTTTTATTTTTCCTTGAATAAAAATACCATTTTCTATTTTCGGAGTGTCAAAAACGGATTATTTTGTGAAGCGTCTACCAAAAATAAATTTCAAACAAATACCAACTAAAATTATAAAGCTATTATGTCATATTTTATCTACAAATAACCAAATTCTTACCGCTCAGTAGCTCAAAATACATCTCTTTTCAAAAAGACAAATTTCTGCTGATTCCGTTGAAACCGGGCCAAATTTGAACTACAAGTGCCTCGTAGTTTGCTCGTGATTTTTTTGCAAAAATCATTTTTTTGGTACTCAAGTACCTATGTAAACATAGATACACAAATATCTCATCAAGATTCAACTCCTAGGAACTGACGATCATGTCCCCCGTTATGACCGTTTTTCGAAACCTGCTTAGAAAATTCCAGAAGATTCAAAAAAACTCGATATGATGCAAGACCTTCGCGTGGTGTTATTATATATGTCCTAGTATCCACCAAAAATAATATACTTGAAATACAGCAACTTGGTTGAAAAGGTGTTCACATAAATGAGCTATCTCCTACGAAGATTCATGGCTTTCGGGCCAAATGACGGATGTTATAGCCACATCCATGGCATATTTTCTTTAAATGTTCCCATATTCCACACAAACATGCATATTGGAACAACGAACGATGTTGACAAAGAAAGTTTTATTTTTCCTTGAATAAAAATACCATTTTCTATTTTCGGAGTGTCAAAAACGGGTTTTTTGTGAAGCATCTACCAAAAATATGTTGCAAAAATTTACTCTACAAATAAGCAAATTATACTACCTCTCAATAGATCAAAATACATCTCTTTTGAAAAAGGCAAATTTCTGCCCATTCCGTTGAAACCGGGCCAAATTTAAACTACACGTGCCTCGTAGTTTGCTCATGTTTTTTTTTTGCAAAAATCATTTTTAGGTAACCAAGTACATATTTGAACATAGATACACCAATATTTCATCAAGATTAGACTCCTAGGTACTGACGGTTATGTCCCTCGTTATTACCGTTTTCCGAAACCGGCTTAGAAAATTCCAAAAAATTCAAAAAAAACTCGAAATGATGCAAGACCTTCGCGTGGTGTTATTATATATGTCCTAGTATCCACAAAAAATAATAAACTTGGAATATAAAAACTTGGTTGAAAAGGTGTTCACAGAAATGAGCTATCTCCTACGAAGATTCATGGCTTTCGGGCCAAATGACAGATGTTATGGACACATCCATGGCATAGTTTCTTTAAATGTGCCCATATTCTACACAAACATGCATATTGGAACAACAAACAATGTTGACGAAGAAAATTTTAGTTTTTCTTGAATAAAAATACCATTTTCTATTTTTGGACTGTCAAAAACGGGTTTTTTTGTGAAGTATCTACCAAAAATATGTTGCAAAAAAATACCAACTAAAGTTATAAAGCTATTATGTCATATTTTATCTAAAAATAACCAAATTCCAACTCTCAATAGCTCAAAATACACCTCTTTTGAAAAATACAAATTTCTGCCGATTCCGTTGAAACCGCGCCAAATATGAACTACAGGTGCCTCGTAGTTTGCTCGTGATTTTTTGCAACAATCATTTTTAGGTACCCAAGTACCTATTTAAACATAGATACAATAATATTTCATCAAGATTCAACTGCTAGGTACTGATCGTCATGTCCCCCGTTATGACGGTTTTCCGAAACCGGCTTAGAAAATTCCTGAAAATTCAAAAAAACTCGAAATGATGAAATAATTTCGCGTGGTGTTATTATATATGTCCTAGTATCCACCAAAAATAATAAACTTGAAATACGACAAATTGGTTGAAAAGGTGTTCACATAAATGAGTTAGCTCATACGAAGATTCATGGTTTTCGGGCCAAATGACGGATGTTATAGCCACATCCATGGCATAGTTTCTTTAACTGTGCCCATATTCTACACAAACGTGCATATTGGAACAACGAACAATGTTGACGAAGAATGTTTTATTTTTCCTTGAATAAAAATACCATTTTCTATTTTTGGAGTGTCAAAAACGGGTTTTTTTGTGAAGCATCTACGAAAAATATGTTGCAAAATTGTACCAACTAAAGTTATAAAGCTATTATGTCATATTTTATCTACAAATAACAAAACTACAACTATAAATAGCTCAAAAGACACCACTTTTAAAAAAGACAATTTTTTGTCGATTCCGTTGAAACCAGGCAAAATTTGAACTACGGGTGCCTCGTAGTTTGCTCGTGATTTTTTTGCAAAAATAATTTTTTGGTACCCAAGTATCTATTTCAACATAGATACACCAATATTTCATCAAGATTCAACTCCTAGATACTGACGGCCATGTCCCCCGTTATGACCGTTTTCCGAAACCGGTTTAGAAAATTCCAAAAAATTCAAAAAAAAACTCGAAATGATGCAAGACCTTCGCGTGGTGTTATTATATATGTCCTAGTATCCACCAAACATAAAAACTTGCAATAAAGCAACTTGGTTGAAAAGATGTTTACATATATGAGCTATCTCCTACGAAGATTCATGGCTTTCGGTCCAAATGACGGATGTTATAGCCACATCCATGGCATAGTTTCTTTAAATGTTCCCATATTCCACACAAACATGCATATTGGAACAACGAAGAATGTTGACGAAGAATGTTTTATTTTTCCGTGAATAAAAATACCATTTTCTATTTTTGGAGTGTCAAAAACGGGTTTTTTTGTGAAGCATCTACCAAAAATAAGTTGCAAAAATTTACCAACTATAATTATAAAGCTATTATGTCATATTTATCTACAAATAACCAAATTACAACTATCAATAGCTCAAAATACACCTCTTTTGAAAAACACAAATTTCTGCCGATTCCATTGAAACCGGGCAAAATTTGAACTACAGGTGCCTCGTAGTTTGCTCGTGATTTTTTTCAAAAATCATTTTTAGGTACCAAAGTACCTATTTCAACATAGATACACCAATATTTCATCAAGATTCAACTCCTAGGTACTGACGGTCATGTCCCCCGTTATGACCGTTTTCCGAAACCGGCTTAGAAAATTCAAAAAAATTCAAAACAAATCGTAATGATTCAAGACCTTCGCGTGGTGTTGTTATATATGTCCTAGTATCCACCAAAAATAATAAACTTGGAATATGACAACTTGGTTGAAAAGGTGTTCACAGAAATGAGCTATCTCCTACGAATATTCATGGCTTTCGGGCCAAATGACGGATGTGATGGCCACATCCATGGCATAGTTTCTTTAAATTTGCCCATATTCTACACAAACATGCATATTGGAACAACGACCAAAGTTGATGAAGACATTTTTATTTTTCCTTGAATAAAAATACCATTTTCTATTTTCGGACTGTCAAAAACGGGTTTTTTTGTGAAGCATCTACCAAAAATATGTTGCAAAAAATACCAACTAAAGTTATATAGATATTATTTCATATTTTATCTACAAATAACCAAATTCCAACTCTCAATAGCTCAAATACACCTCTTTTAAAAAGACAAATTTATGTCGATTCCGTTGAAACCGGACCAAATTTGAACTACAGGTGCCTCGTAGTTTGCTCGTGATTTTTTGCAAAAATCATTTTTAGGTACCCAAGTACCTATTTCAACATAGATACAATAATATTTCATCAAGATTCAACTTCTAGGTACTGACGGTCATGTCCCCCGTTATGACGGTTTTCCGAAACCGGATTAGAAAATTCCTGAAAATTCAAAAAAAACTCGAAATGATGCAAGAATTTCGCGTGGTGTTATTATATATGTCCTAGTATCCACCAAAAATAATAAACTTGAAATACGACTAATTGGTTGAAAAGGTGTTCACATAAATGAGTTAGCTCGTACGAAGATTCATGGTTTTCGGGCCAAATGACGGATGTTTTGGCCACATCCATGGCATAGTTTCTTTAAATGTGCCCATATTCCACACAAACGTGCATATTGGAACAACGAACAATGTTTTTTTTTCGTTGAATAAAAATACCATTTTCTATTTTTGGAGTGTCAAAAATGGTTTTTTTTGTGAAGCCTCTACCAAGAATATGTTGCAAAATGGTACCAACTAAAGTTATAAATCTGTTATGTCATATTGTTTCTACAAATAACCAAATTCCAACTCTCAATAGCTCAAAATACACCTCTTTTGAAAAAAGACAAATTTCTGTCGATTCCGTTGAAACCAGGTAAAAATTTGAACTACGGGTGCCTCGTAGTTTGCTCGTGATTTTTTGCAAAAATCATTTTTAGGTACCCAAGTACCTATTTCAACATAGATACACCAATATTTAATGAAGATTAAACTCCTAGGTACTGAAGGTCATGTCCCCCATTATGACAGTTTTCCGAAACCGGCTTAGAAAATTCCAAATAATTCAAAAAAAACTCGAAATGATGCAAGACCTTCGCGTGGTGTTATTATATATGTCCTAGTATCCACCAAAAATAATAAAGCTTGAATACGACAACTTGGTTGAAAAGGTGTTCACATAAATGAGCTATCTTCTACGAAGATTCATGGCTTTCGGGCCAAATGACGGATGTTATGGCCACATCCATGGCATAGTTAATTTAAATGTTCCCATATTCTACAAAAACATACATATTGGAACAATGAACAATGTTGACGAAGAAGGTTTTAGTTTTCCTTGAATAAAAATACCATTTTTTATTTTCGGACTATGAAAAACGGGTTTTTTTGTGAAGCATCTACCAAAAATATGTTGCATAAAAATACCAACTAAAATTATAAAGCTATTATGTCATTTTGTATCTACAAATAAACAAATTCCAACTCTCAATAGCTCAAAATACAGCTCTTTTGAAAAAGACAAATTTCCGCCGATTCTGTTGAAACCGGGCCAAATTTGTACTACAGGTGCCTCGTAGTTTGCTCGTGATTTTTTGCAAAAATCGTTTTTAGGTACCCAAGTACCTATTTCAACATAGATACACTAATATTTCATCAATATTCAACTTCTAGGTACTGACGGTCATGTCCCCCGTTATGACGGTTTTTCGAAACCGGCTTAGAAAATTCCAGAAATTTCAAAAAAACTCGAAATGATGCAAGACCTTTGCGTGGTGTTATTATAAATGTCCTAGTATCCACAAAAATAATAAATTTGGAATACAGCAACTTGGTTGAAAAGGTGTTCACATAAATGAGCTATCTCCTACGAAGATTCATGGCTTTCGGGCCAAATGACGGATGTTATAGCCACATCCATGGCATAGTTTATTTAAATGTGCCCATATTCCACACAAACATGCATATTGGAACAACGAACAATGTTAACGAACAATGTTTTATTTTTTCCTTGAATAAAAATACCATTTTCTATTTTTGGAGTGTCAAAAACAGGGTTTTTTTTGTGAAGCATCTACCAAAAATATGTTGCAAAAATTTACCAACTAAAATTATAAAGATATTATGTCATATTTTACCTACAAATAACCAAATTCCTACCTCTCAATAGCTCAAAATACACCTCTTTTGAAAATGACAAATTTCTGGCGATTCCATTGAAACCGGGCCAAATTTGAACTACAGGTGGCTCGTAGTTTGCTCGTGATTTTTTGCAAAAATCATTTTTTGGTACCCAAGTACCTATTTCAACATAGATACACCAATATTTCATCAATATTCAACTCCTAGGTACTGACGGTCATGTTCCCCGTTATGACCGTTTTCCGAAATCGGCTTAGGAAATTCCAAAAAATTCAAAAAAACTCGAAATGATGCAAGACCTTCGCGTGGTGTTATTATATATGTCCTAGTATCCACAAAAAATAAAAAAAACTTGAAATACAACAACTTTGTTGAAAAGGTGTTCACATAAATGAGCTATCTCCTACGAAGATTCATGGCTTTCGGGCCAAATGACGGATGTTATAGCCACATCCATGGCATAGTTTCTTTAAATGTGCCCATATTCCACACAAACATGCATATTGGAACAACGAACAATGTTGACGAACAAAGTTTTATTTTTTCCTTGAATAAAAATACCATTTTCTATTTTTGGAGTGTCAAAAACAGGGTTTTTTTGTGAAGCATCTACCAAAAATATGTTGCAAAAATTTACCAACTAAAATTATAAAGCTATTATGTCATATTTTACCTAGAAATAACCAAATTCCTACCTCTCAATAGCTCAAAATACACCTCTTTTGAAAAAGACAAATTTCTGGCAATTCCGTTGAAACTGGGCCAAATTTGAACTATAGGTGGCTCGTAGTTTGCTCGTGATTTTTTGCAAAAATCATTTTTTGGTACCCAAGTACCTATTTCAACATAGATACACCAATATTTCATCAAGATTCAACTCCTAGGTACTGACGGTCATGTCCCCCGTTATGACCGTTTTCCGAAACCGGCTTAGGAAATTCCAAAAAATTCTAAAAAACTCGAAATGAAGCAAGACCTTCGCGTGGTGTTATTATATATGTACTAGTATCCACAAAAAATAAAAAAACTTGAAATACAGCAACTTTGTTGAAAAGGTGTTCACATAAATGAGCTATCTCCTACGAAGATTCATGGCTTTGGGGCGAAATGACGGATGTTATAGCCACATCCATGGCATAGTTTCTTTAAATGTGCCCATATTCCACACAAACATGCATATTGGAACAACGAACAATGTTGACGAACAAAGTTTTATTTTTTCCTTGAATAAAAATACCATTTTCTATTTTTGGAGTGTCAAAAACAGGGTTTTTTTTGTGAAGCATCTACCAAAAATATGTTGCAAAAATTTACCAACTAAAATTAAAAAGCTATTATGTCACATTTTATCTACAAACAACCAAATTCCTACCTCTCAATAGCTCAAAATACACCTCTTTTGAAAAAGACAAATTTGTGCCGATTCCGTTGAAACTGGGCCAAATTTGAACTACAGGTACCTCGTAGTTTGCTTGTGAGTTTTTGCAAAAATTCATTTTTTTGGTACCCAAGTACCTATTTCAACATAGATACACCAATATTTCATCAAGATTCAACTACTAGGTACTGACGGTCATGTCCCCCGTTACGACCGTTTTCCGAAACCGGCTTAGAAAATTCCAAAAAACTCGAAATGATGCAAGATCTTCGCGTGGTGTTATTATATATGTCCTAGTATCCACCAAAAACAATAAACTTGGAATACAACAACTTGGTTGAAAAGGTGTTCACATAAATGAGCTATCTCTACGAAGATTCATGGCTTTCAGGCCAAATGACGGATGTTATGGCCACATCCATGGCATAGTATCTTTAAATGTGCCCATATTCCACACAAACATGCATATTGGAAAAACGAAAAATGTTGACGTAAAGAGTTTTATTTTTCCTTGAATAAAAATACCATTTTCTATTTTTGGAGTGTCAAAAACGGAATATTTTGTGAAGCGTCTACCAAAAATAAATTGCAAACAAACACCAACTAAAATTATAAAGCTATTATGTCATATTTTATCTACAAATAACCAAATTCTTACCTCTCAGTAGCTCAAAATACATCTCTTTTCAAAAAGACAAATTTCTGCTGATTCCGTTGAAACCGGGCCAAATTTGAACTACAAGTGCCTCGTAGTTTGCTCGTGATTTGCAAAAATCATTTTTTTGGTACTCAAGTACCTATTTAAACACAGATACACAAATATCTCATCAAGATTCAACTCCTAGGAACTGACGATCATGTCCCCCGTTATGACCGTTTTCCGAAACCTACTTAGAAAATTCCAGAAGATTCAAAAAAACTCGATATGATGCAAGACCTTCGCGTGGTGTTATTATATATGTCCTAGTATCCACCAAAAATAATAAACTTGAAATACAGCAACTTGGTTGAAAAGGTGTTCACATAAATGAGCTATCTCCTACGAAGATTCATGGCTTTCGGGCCAAATGACGGATGTTATAGCCACATCCATGGCATATTTTCTTTAAATGTTCCCATATTCCACACAAACATGCATATTGGAACAATGAACGATGTTGATGAAGAAAGTTTTATTTTTCCTTGAATAAAAATACCATTTTCTATTTTTGGAGTGTCAAAAACGGGTTTTTTGTGAAGCATCTACCAAAAATATGTTGCAAAAATTTACTCTACAAATAACCAAATTATACTACCTCTCAATAGATCAAAATACATCTCTTTTGAAAAAGACAAATTTCTGCCCATTCCGTTGAAACCGGGCCAAATTTAAACTACACGTGCCTCGTAGTTTGCTCATGTTTTTTTTGCAAAAATCATTTTTAGGTAACCAAGTACATATTTGAACATAGATAAACCAATATTTCATCAAGATTAGACTCCTAGGTACTGACGGTTATGTCCCTCGTTATTACCATTTTCCGAAACCGGCTTAGAAAATTCCAAAAAATTCAAAAAAAAAACTCGAAATGATGCAAGACCTTCGCGTGGTGTTATTATATATGTCCTAGTATCCACAAAAAATAATAAACTTGGAATATAAAAACTTAGTTGAAAAGGTGTTCACAGAAATGAGCTATCTCCTACGAAGATTCATGGCTTTCGGGCCAAATGACAGATGTTATGGACACATCCATTGCATAGTTTCTTTAAATGTGCCCATATTCTACACAAACATGCATATTGGAACAACGAACAATGTTGACGAAGAAAGTTTTATTTTTCCTTGAATAAAAATACACTTTTCTATTTTTGGACTGTCAAAAACGGTTTTTTTGTGAAGTATCTACCAAAAATATGTTGCAAAAAAATACCAACTAAAGTTATAAAGCTATTATGTCATATTTTATCTACAAATAACCAAATTCAAACTCTCAATAGCTCAAAATACACCTCTTTTGAAAAATACAAATTTCTGCCGATTCCATTGAAACCGCACCAAATATGAACTATAGGTGCCTCGTAGTTTGCTCGTGATTTTTTGCAACAATCATTTTTGGGTACCCAAGTACCTATTTTAACATAGATACACTAATATTTCATCAAGATTCAACTTCTAGGTACTGATCGTCATGTCCCCCGTTATGACGGTTTTCCGAAACCGGCTTAGAAAATTCCAGAAAATTCAAAAAAAAACTTGAAATGATGAAAGACCTTCGCGTGGTGTTATTATATATGTCCTAGTATCCACCAAAAATAATAAAATTGAAATACGACAACTTGGTTGAAAAGGTGTCCACATAAATGAGTTAGCTCCTACGAAGATTCATGGTTTTCGGGCCAAATGACGGATGTTATGGCCACATCCATGGCATAGTATCTTTAAATGTGCCCATATTCCACAAAAACATGCATATTGGAACAACGAACAATGTTGATGAAGAATGTTTTATTTTTCGTTGAATAAAAATACCATTTTCTATTTTCGGAGTGTCAAAAACGGTTTTTTTTGTGAAGCATCTACGAAAAATATGTTGCAAAATTGTACCAACTAAAGTTATAAAGCTATTATGTCATATTTTATCTACAAATAACAAAACTACAACTATAAATAGCTCAAAAGACACCACTTTTAAAAAAGACAATTTTTTGTCGATTCCGTTGAAACCAGGCAAAATTTGAACTACGGGTGCCTCGTAGTTTGCTCGTGATTTTTTTGCAAAAATAATTTTTTGGTACCCAAGTATCTATTTCAACATAGATACACCAATATTTCATCAAGATTCAACTCCTAGATACTGACGGCCATGTCCCCCGTTATGACCGTTTTCCGAAACCGGTTTAGAAAATTCCAAAAAATTCAAAAAAAAACTCGAAATGATGCAAGACCTTCGCGTGGTGTTATTATATATGTCCTAGTATCCACCAAACATAAAAACTTGCAATAAAGCAACTTGGTTGAAAAGATGTTTACATATATGAGCTATCTCCTACGAAGATTCATGGCTTTCGGTCCAAATGACGGATGTTATAGCCACATCCATGGCATAGTTTCTTTAAATGTTCCCATATTCCACACAAACATGCATATTGGAACAACGAAGAATGTTGACGAAGAATGTTTTATTTTTCCTTGAATAAAAATACCATTTTCTATTTTTGGAGTGTCAAAAACGGGTTTTTTTGTGAAGCATCTACCAAAAATAAGTTGCAAAAATTTACCAACTATAATTATAAAGCTATTATGTCATATTTATCTACAAATAACCAAATTACAACTATCAATAGCTCAAAATACACCTCTTTTGAAAAACACAAATTTCTGCCGATTCCATTGAAACCGGGCAAAATTTGAACTACAGGTGCCTCGTAGTTTGCTCGTGATTTTTTTTCAAAAATCATTTTTAGGTACCAAAGTACCTATTTCAACATAGATACACCAATATTTCATCAAGATTCAACTCCTAGGTACTGACGGTCATGTCCCCCGTTATGACCGTTTTCCGAAACCGGCTTAGAAAATTCAAAAAAATTCAAAACAAATCGTAATGATTCAAGACCTTCGCGTGGTGTTGTTATATATGTCCTAGTATCCACCAAAAATAATAAACTTGGAATATGACAACTTGGTTGAAAAGGTGTTCACAGAAATGAGCTATCTCCTACGAATATTCATGGCTTTCGGGCCAAATGACG
Organism: Alopecurus myosuroides; assembly: GCA_028641055.1. NCBI lineage: Eukaryota > Viridiplantae > Streptophyta > Magnoliopsida > Poales > Poaceae > Alopecurus > Alopecurus myosuroides. The sequence goes on along the minus strand of CM054057.1, from coordinate 40,106,441 downwards.
GATGTGATGGCCACATCCATGGCATAGTTTCTTTAAATTTGCCCATATTCTACACAAACATGCATATTGGAACAACGACCAAAGTTGATGAAGACATTTTTATTTTTCCTTGAATAAAAATACCATTTTCTATTTTCGGACTGTCAAAAACGGGTTTTTTTGTGAAGCATCTACCAAAAATATGTTGCAAAAAATACCAACTAAAGTTATATAGATATTATTTCATATTTTATCTACAAATAACCAAATTCCAACTCTCAATAGCTCAAATACACCTCTTTTAAAAAGAGAAATTTATGTCGATTCCGTTGAAACCGGACCAAATTTGAACTACAGGTGCCTCGTAGTTTGCTCGTGATTTTTTGCAAAAATCATTTTTAGGTACCCAAGTACCTATTTCAACATAGATACAATAATATTTCATCAAGATTCAACTTCTAGGTACTGACGGTCATGTCCCCCGTTATGACGGTTTTCCGAAACCGGATTAGAAAATTCCTGAAAATTCAAAAAAAACTCGAAATGATGCAAGAATTTCGCGTGGTGTTATTATATATGTCCTAGTATCCACCAAAAATAATAAACTTGAAATACGACTAATTGGTTGAAAAGGTGTTCACATAAATGAGTTAGCTCGTACGAAGATTCATGGTTTTCGGGCCAAATGACGGATGTTTTGGCCACATCCATGGCATAGTTTCTTTAAATGTGCCCATATTCCACACAAACGTGCATATTGGAACAACGAACAATGTTGACGAAGAATGTTTTTTTTTCGTTGAATAAAAATACCATTTTCTATTTTTGGAGTGTCAAAAATGGTTTTTTTTGTGAAGCCTCTACCAAGAATATGTTGCAAAATGGTACCAACTAAAGTTATAAATCTGTTATGTCATATTGTTTCTACAAATAACCAAATTCCAACTCTCAATAGCTCAAAATACACCTCTTTTGAAAAAAGACAAATTTCTGTCGATTCCGTTGAAACCAGGTAAAAATTTGAACTACGGGTGCCTCGTAGTTTGCTCGTGATTTTTTGCAAAAATCATTTTTAGGTACCCAAGTACCTATTTCAACATAGATACACCAATATTTAATGAAGATTAAACTCCTAGGTACTGAAGGTCATGTCCCCCATTATGACAGTTTTCCGAAACCGGCTTGGAAAATTCCAAATAATTCAAAAAAAACTCGAAATGATGCAAGACCTTCGCGTGGTGTTATTATATATGTCCTAGTATCCACCAAAAATAATAAAGCTTGAATACGACAACTTGGTTGAAAAGGTGTTCACATAAATGAGCTATCTTCTACGAAGATTCATGGCTTTCGGGCCAAATGACGGATGTTATGGCCACATCCATGGCATAGTTAATTTAAATGTTCCCATATTCTACAAAAACATACATATTGGAACAATGAACAATGTTGACGAAGAAGGTTTTAGTTTTCCTTGAATAAAAATACCATTTTTTATTTTCGGACTATGAAAAACGGGTTTTTTTGTGAAGCATCTACCAAAAATATGTTGCATAAAAATACCAACTAAAATTATAAAGCTATTATGTCATTTTGTATCTACAAATAAACAAATTCCAACTCTCAATAGCTCAAAATACAGCTCTTTTGAAAAAGACAAATTTCCGCCGATTCTGTTGAAACCGGGCCAAATTTGTACTACAGGTGCCTCGTAGTTTGCTCGTGATTTTTTGCAAAAATCGTTTTTAGGTACCCAAGTACCTATTTCAACATAGATACACTAATATTTCATCAATATTCAACTTCTAGGTACTGACGGTCATGTCCCCCGTTATGACGGTTTTTCGAAACCGGCTTAGAAATTTCCAGAAATTTCAAAAAAACTCGAAATGATGCAAGACCTTCGCGTGGTGTTATTGTATATGTCCTAGTATCCACCAAAAATAATAAACTTGGAATACGACAACTTGGTTGAAAAGGTGTTCACATAAATGAGTTAGCTCCGACGAAGATTCATAGTTTTCGGGCCAAATGACGGATGTTATGGCCACATCCATGGAATAGTTTCTTTAAATGTGCCCATATTCCACACAAACATGCATATTGGAACAACGAACAATGTTGACGAAGAATTTTTTATTTTTCGTTTCATAAAAATACCATTTTTTATTTTCGGAGTGTCAAAAACGGTTTTTTTTTGTGAAGCATCTACCAAAAATATGTTGCAAAATTGTACCAACTAAAGTTATAAAGCTATTATGTCAAATTTTATCTACAAATAACCAAATTCCGACTCTCAATAGCTCAAAATACACAACTTTTGAAAAAGACAAAATTTTGCCGATTCCGTTGAAACCAGGCAAAATTTGAACTACGGGTGCCTCGTAGTTTGCTCGTGATTTTTTGCAAAGGCCTGCTCGCCGCCGGGGGATTGGAGACCCGCCGTGATGCGTGGACTTCACCAGGAGGTTTGGCATGACGAGGCGCACCATCCTCCCCCACTGGCATTTGGCAGGAGCAGCCAGAACAAGGACCTACGAAGGGCAATCACCACGAGTGAGAGGAGAAGAAACCGATTGGGTGCTCGAGGATTCAAGGGGATAAATAAAGAGCGACAGGGAGGCCCTGAATGAATGGCTCAACAAGAAGGTCCTCCATGGTGAGCTGCGATCGATTTCAAAAATGGAGCAAGAAAGGAAGGGGTTATACGCCTTTGGAGTTCGACTGGAGATGGAAGGAGGTGGAGAGACACGATTGAGAGCCAGGGGATGGCATGGATAGGCCTACCATTGGAGCTCGCCGTACCTAGCCCACGGAAACCATGGCGGCTCTCGTGCGGGCATCAAGGAACGAGAGATTGTTGTCTGGGGGAGGAGCATGACCAGGAGATCCTCTAGCCAGAGAGTAGAGAGGTCAAGAGGGAACGAGGAGGAAAGGAGATGTGTCAGCTCGTGCAAGGTCGCAGGTGTTCGATAGCGAGTATAGGAGGAAGGAAACCAAGAGGGGACGAATGGAGATCACAGGCGTGCTCCTAGAAGGCTCGTGGAGCTAGTTGACAAGGCCTCGATGATCGGCATGCGACCTAGGTATTGGAATGCGAGCGACGTGTCGTGCATATTGGTACGAAGATGGAGACAAGCAGGGATGGATGAGGCTTCGCTAGGGAGTCACAAGATGCACGTGGAGCCTTCTGGCGCAAGGGCTCCTCTTGGGATGCAAAGTGGTGAAGGATTGAAAAAGAGAGGGTGATCACTACCTTGACCACTAGTTGGTGGCTGTCAGAGAGAGAGGTAGGGGTTGGTAAACCACGTCTAGGAGGGTGAGAGGGATGTTTTCTACCCCTCAGCACAAGAGAGAGGTAGAGAGAGTGCAATGATTGGCCAGGACATGCATGAACCCACTAGTGACTAGAGTGACCAGTGAGGGGTTTTGGTTGTTTTCTCCACATTTTTTAACATAAACCATGTACAAGATTATGTACATTTGATGAAGAATGAAAAATGTAGTCTAGGGGTGGTTTTCTCAAGGTTTTCTAAAAACACTTGCTTCACAAAATTATGGAAATTCAAAAAGTGTTGAAACAATTTTTAAATATTTTCTTCAAACTTTATAAATGAACTTACAAATATTTATTTATAAATAAGTCTCACATGACCATAGGCATGTTGGCTAATTTTTCCTAGATTTTAGGAACAACTTTTCTTCACAAAATATTTAAAAGTCCATTTATGTCCTTTTGGAAAATGAAAAATAATAAAAATTAAAAATCTTTTAAACCAAAAAAAATTAGTTGGTACGAGAGGGAAGAACAATTAAATGGCCATTCAAAAATAAATGGACCACATGGATTTGATGTATAAGTCATGATATGACAAGGGGAGGTTGATGGAGCTAAAAAATAGATAGAGGGAATTTTAAGAAGATAGTCAAAATGCATCAAGATAATACGGGTATGATCAATATTTTAGGGATGCCTTCCAAAGGACTTTGAAACATGATGCAAAATAGTTTCAATATACAAATAAACAAATTGTATGGGAGTTATAGATATGAACATTAGATCCATGAAGGTGCATTGATGGATAGATCATGATTTTCAATTGTGGCAGGAGGCCAAGGTTGGATGATTTAAACAGAATAGAAGATGAGAATGAAATAGGATAGAATATGATATTGATGGTTGGTTTTGTTATTTATAGGTTTTATTCACTTAAAAAACACACATTCATAAAACAAAATAGATATACACATTTCAAGGCAAACACAAGATAAGATCACACAATAAGCACATAATTAGTAACAAGACTTAACAAGTTCACTCAAGCAAGTGAATTATTCAAATCAATTTCCAGAATATTTTTCTCATGTTTCAATAAGTGGTAGGGATCAAGCAACACCATGACAGGAGGAGTTTGTAAAAAGGTTCAACTCAAAGTTTGTTATTTCCAAAACAATATAGTCCATTCTTATGGTTTTTGCAAAGAAGGGAGTGAGATGGGGTTTTTGAAAGACTTACAAAAATATCTTGGCTAAAAACATGTAGGAGAGGATTAACTCCAAAATACTTTTCATATAGTTTTGCAAAATACCTTTTTTGTTTTTCTCAAAAGCCTGGCCTTTGATTTGTTGTTAAAACCAAACCATTATCAAAAGGGTTGCCAAAATAGAGTGAGGGGTGAAGGTGATAACTTTTCTTGCCATGACTTTATCACAAGGGTTAAGTATTAATAATGTTAAGATCATTGGGTTTATTGTTAGGTGTTAACAAACACAAACAACAAGCACAATAGAAAAGAACACAAGCATAAATCAAACATTTGAAAAGGTTTTTGTTGGCCCTGATTTTTGGGTTATTGAAAATAAGTTTTTCCCGTCTTCTAAAAATTGGGTTGTTACAGCACCCAACGAGGAGGAGAAGGTATTGATAAATAGTTTTAAGCAAGGTCTCAATGTAAACACTATAGAGCGAATTTTTAGTGATTTTTGTAAGGGTAAGTAAAGCTATAACAAGTAAATAAAAATAAAAGTAAATAGTTGCTGCAAGTGTCCCAATCCATTTTTGCACAAAGGACAAGCCGGTGGTGTTTCTTATAATGACTAAAACGTTCTTGAGGACTCACAAAAGGTTTCATAAAGTTATTTTCATCACACGCCACTGATCAATATTAATTCTTTTGGTAAATGTTATGTGGGTAGACCTATGCTAGTGCACTGTACCATCCAAGACAAATGCACACTTACAATTACACTACTTGCAAACGTACGCAATTAAAAGATAGTAATTTAGAAATAAATCTAATAGTAGCAATAAACTCCTCGTATCTAGTACTCTCTTATGTAAAGTCTTGCGAACCGGGGTTCATGTTTCTGTCACTCTGGGAACCCTCCATAAGAAATCCAATACACAATGCATTCCTCTAGGGACGTAAGGTGAAGTGCTATATAGTCGAGTTTCACATAACACCATTAGAGAAATAGCAACATAACATCAATATCAAACCGGTAAATATAATTTGACAAATCATGACAACTAATAACGAGAGTTCTCCCATGTCCTCAAGAACTAAATGAAATACTCACAATCTGGATCATGATAACAGGTAACATATATAATGATGAATACCAATCTGGCCATAAAGAGTAAACACCGATGATTCTCGCAAGCATCAACTACGAAGGGGTAATCAAAGACGGCTAAGAGATCTAATCAAATATTACGAGATAGAACCCTAATTGTTACAACAAAATGAGATTAGGATTATGATGCTGATGGTGCTAATGGTGGTGATGATGTTGATAATGATCACGTTGATTCCCAGAGTGATGACGATGACGACGCTAATGTTTTCCACCTCTGGGAGGAAATTTCCCTGGAAGAATCTAATCGCCAGGAAGGTTTTTTTTTCTCTATCTTGTTTCTGTCGCGAGAGGCGGCGAAACAATTTTATGAAGTGGCTCCCCGAAGTTTTTTGTCAGGGAGAGTTAGTGCACCAAAGGGGAGACGCATGTGGGGCTTAGGGCCAAAACATGGGCCCCAGGCGTGGCCTAGGGGCCACTCCCGCCTGGTAGCCACCTGGCTCCCCTCCGGGCCCCTTCGGGATCCCTTGGTGATTTTAGGAGAAAACTCCTTTTGTGATTTTTCTAGAATTTTCTAACATACGGAAGATATCCCCTCTTACAGGTGTTTTTTCTCTCTCAAATCCGACTGTGATAAATAAATTTGGAAAACCGTAAAACACATAGAAAACCATAAAATAATATAAGTATTGCACTCTAATATGTAATATATCAATGAATAGAAGAGAGTTAACATATTAAATAGTGATCCAAAATGGACGGATAAGACCGCTACGAGATGTAACTCACAGGGATATTGACCTTCTATCTCGATGAAGGTGACATGTCCACCTACTTCTTCTATGTTCATTCTGAGGATTCTGACGACACCGATGATGATGAGTAGCTAGTTCGTGGTAGCTAATGAAATCTAGCTATATTTGTCCGAACTTTTAGATTATATGGTATTGATGATTATTGGTTGTTATGTTATGTAATAGTGAAAATTCAATAATTTTGAAACGTGCTTCTAGTCAATAATAGATACGAAATTGTTTATTTTATTACCGCAATTTCTCTAGGATAGTGGCGTGGCATATGACAGAAACGTCGACGATTATTTCACTCACCGCTAGACACCTAGATAGTACTGACATGGTGCTCCACGTTGCTACCAGTTACCACCGACGTGATAGCAGTGACACGCCACTAACATGTTTTCCTACTAGTGTAGTGCATGCCACAATAAAGACATACCACTTGTTAGTGCCAAAATATTAGGGCGTGTCCTACTAAGTCCAATACCACGGGTATGTGTATTACTAGTGGAATGGTAGTGCCACAAATAGGTTCAGCTTGGTGGCATATCAACTCATGGCCAACGCCACTATTAGTAATGAGATTAGTGGAATGTCGCGCAATACCCATAACACTAGTAGCTTATGCCATGACCGACTGATGGGTCAGCGAACTATTCTCGTACTATTTTACATTTGCATACACTACTTGTAATCATTTACAAATAATTGGTAACACGGCCTTATTTTGCCGTGCTACTGCTATTTTCTCAAAGTATCAGTGGTGTGACATTATTTTGGTGTGCTAAGACTAGCTACCACCTATAAACACTTTACTACTAGTGATAAGCAGCCCGATCTTTCTCCCACTAGCAACGTGGGACTAAATTTAGTCCCACTACCACTTTATGTGCATAGCATGCAACCAAGCTTAATAAGCCTTTGAGCTTCAGAATTGGTTTGTCTAAATGTTCATAAAAATCGAACAGTGTCTTCAGAAATAAATTTTTACGGTTTGTTAAATCTCAGTTGACTAAGAGTTGGTTAAATCTCAGCCAACACGCTGACCAGAATTGTATCAGTTTCCGTGCTGCTCTATGAGTTAGATATGGGTTGCAAGAGATATTTTCCATTTGCAATAGATCAAAGATATCCTTGCCAATGATATCACCCGACTGAGATTTAGTAAAACTAGTAAAGTGCCCGTGCGTTGCAACGGGATAATATAATATACTTATAGCAATTTATTATTATGTTCCAACGAGTAATAAACTTCATGTCTTACCAAGAAACATGATTATGCATTGCAACAGGTTTCGAGAATTTCTTTCTGCGCTGATGAACAATAGTCACATAGTATCTCAAAAACATTAAAATATCACTCCATAAAAAGTATAAATAGACATGTAGGTGTACCCATATATTTAAGCACTTACAAAAAATAGTTACACAATATTTCAGAAAGATTAAAAATATCACTTCATAGAAAGTATAAATAGACATGTATGTGTATCAACATATTTAACCGTGTCTTTGAATTTAAAAGTGAAGTATAAAAAATATCTTGTATTATTCATATTGTTTCAATCTCCTATACATAAGTTTCGTGCATTAGGGACGTTCTAAGTGACAACTGATCGAGTTAAAAAAATTAAGAACGCACCTTCACCTTGTGATCTATATTGGTCTCTAAAATCAATTTTGACCTTTTATTTTATTTGTTTTAACACACCATTCAGAAATTGGCCATCCCAAACTTGTGGAATGCACATCTAAAATTAACTTGCGGAGCGCAATATAGATGAGTGAACATATAACTCTGCACTATTTTTTTACCTTTGTCTTTTTTACAGGATGTGCAATTACTGTTCTTGCGCTTTAGTTTTGTTAGTCTCTTAAATACCATTTCGCCATTCAACCATGACCAAATGACAATTCTGCGTCATTCCGATCAAGAGTAGGTCTTAAGGCAGGAGGGAAGCTTCTTCGAGACCTACTCCTAGACTGCGATGCAGTTTTGGACCGTGTCACACTCCGAAGAGTATCTTCTTCCCCATTTGGTGCAGCAAATAACGGCTTATTTCGGTAGTGGAGATGTGTAGTTTCATCGGAAGCAGAGAAAATTGCACATACCACCAAGGTTTGGTGCCATTGTTGCACATAACACAGAATTTAAACTCGTTTTGCAGCGAACCCCAATTTTTTGTGTAATCGTTGCAACAAGCCCAAATAATACATTTAGTGTCTTATTACGTGTCTGGCATATTGGCCCTTGACACTGCACCGTATTTGTATACCGTTGAACACAATTATACGACATCTTTTTAAAATGTATATACAAAATATTTGGCCATCCACGTATATGTATGAAATATAAATATTAGGCATACGTATCTAGCGTAATCTGTTGGGATTCACCCAAGTAACGCATACGCATGAAAAAACTTCTGCCAAGAATGCGAGTTGCATCCGCTAAATTTAGTTTTTTTATTTCTCTTTTTCTCACGGTATACTGTTATGCACTAGTGGAAACAGGGCCTTTTGTCCCGGGTCGTAAGGGCCAGTTGTCCTGGTTGTGCAACCGGGATGGGCTGGCCGGGACAAATGGCCCGTCCCATTGGTCCCGGTTGTGCCAGGACCCGGGATGGTAAGGATAGGCCACGTGGCGAACCTGGGCCAGGGAGTTCGTCCCGGTTCGTTCAAGGGACCGGGATGGATACTTTTTTTGACAAAAAAATATATACAATCCCGAGCCCGATCTTTTGGGCTCCTGTCTCCCAATCCCGAGCCGGCCTCCACTTCCCCAACCGCGTCCAGGCCCACGTCTTTTATTAAGCCCACTGGTCACATTTTTTTGTCAAAAGGGCCCACTGGCCCGCGTCTTTTATTATGGTCAGTCAACGGTTCGAAGGGCCCACTGGCCAGCGTGGTCAGTCAACTGGTTCGTAGGGGCCACCGGCCAGCGGCCGTTGGCTGGCTCGCCTGGTCCCTTAAATTAAGACTACAGGACGGTCAAAGGGCCAGTCGCCTCGTCTTCCCGCCCCGCCTCGGCTTCCCGCGCCCCTAGTTCCCCACGCGCATTCATGGCCGCCTGCAACCGCCGCCACGTCCAGGCCGCCCGTTGGCATGCCAGCCCACCCCGGGTCCTTTTTAAAGGTCCCCCGCCGCCCGTACAACCCATTCACCCCGGCCGCGCCCAAGGCAGACCAACCATAGCCACCATGTCCCGCTGGTTCGGCAGCGGCTCCGGCAGCGGCTCCGGCAAGCGCCCCAGGAATGAAGGCGGCTCCTCGAGCGGCGCCGGCCGCGTCCCACCACCGCCGGCGGAGGCCTTCGGCTACGGCCCTGGAGGTGTCCGCCTCGGCGGGGTGCCGCGCGTCCCCGCGCCACCACCGGCTGCACGCCCGCCGCCCAGCGCCGCGCCCAAGGGCAAGAGGTTCCGCCGGTACGTCCGGGTGGACGAGGCCGAGTGGCACTGGAACAATGCCACTCCGGTGTTCTATGCCGACGTCCACCTCCCGGACGGCTGGCACCTGAACCCCCAGCGGATCCCTGTGCCGCCGGTCCCGACCGGCCAGGCGCTGCTTGAGGAGGTCGACCGCCGGCGCGAGCTCCTGCCGGCCCCCGTCCGCAGGGAGGGCGCGTACGCGCGCAGCTCCCCCTACTGGGCCGCCTGGCTCGAGCAGGAGCACGAGCTGCGCCGCCGCTCCTTCATCCCCGCCCCCCACGAGGCCAACGTGGACGACTACCCCCCGCCAGCGCCCGGCCGGGAGAGGGAGCTATGGCTCCTCGTGGACGAGCCGGAGGACTTCTCCGGGGAGGAGGACCCCGAGCTCCGGGCCGCCATGGAGGAGGCCTGCGAGCGCTCCCGCCGCTCCCTCGTCGACGACGAAATCAAGCGGTGGGAGCGGGTCGTGGCCGCCGCCGCCGCCGCCGACGCCGCCGCCGCCGCCACCCCCTAACGAGCCTGCTATCCCCTGGTGGCAGGCGATGAACGCCGAGCTGGAGGCGTCCGAGGACCAGCCGGAGCCGCAGCCGCTCCCACCAGGCCTGGAGTACGGCATGACCTGGGCCTGGACCGGCGGCATTTGGGCGCCGGGGTCGCCGGAGCAGGAGGAGGAGCTGCCCCCTCCGCCGCCGCCGCCGCAGGAGGTGCTGCCCCCGCCACCGCCGTACCCGCCTCCGATGCCCCCGATGCCTGCACCCCCGGCCCAGGCGCCGCCTGCCCACCTGTGGCAGCCCCCCCTACCACTGCCTCTCCGACGACGAGGACGACTAGATCGGCGCCGGTCGCCTGTGGCCGCGCCGCCCCCCTATTCTATATAGACAACGCCCCTAGCTACCCCCCCCCCACAAGAAACGGCCGGCCGCCTGTGGCCGCGCCGCCGCCCTTATGCAATTACGGCCGGCCGCCTGTGGCCGCGCCGCCCCTATGTAAGCAAGGCCCTGGCCTTATTTTTAATATAAGTTGTGTTCCCCCTAATCTACTGTGTCCCTACCCCATACCCGCCGGCGGTCCGCCGGCGGGGTCTGACTAATCGTTCCCGCCTCCGGCAGGGCTTCGCCCAGCCATGTCCACTCGTACCTGTCCCTGGGGTGTTCGTTCGGCCTGGAGAGAGGGCCGCGATTTTTATACACCTGGGCCTCTAGTCCCGGCCCGTGCAACCAACCGGGACTAGAGCCCCTTTGGTCCCGGTTGGTACCACGACCCGGGACCAAAAACAAATTTCGAATTTCGGTGGCACCCCTGCGCGCCCAAAATTTTTTAGCGCCAAAATTTGAAAAGGGTTAAGTTTGCACATTAACAACTTCTATATACTTTCAAATTTGACAAAAATTCCAACATGAAAAATGCTAGAATTTGCAAATCTAATTTAAATCTATTTTTCGTTTAACTAAATAATTATTCTAACCATTGAAACTATTAATTATTTTTTCATTTCTATATAATTTGAATATAAAAATGTTACAATTTTTGATTTCTCTCGTGATCTTCCTAATTCAAAGCGAGTTGTACCTTATTGACACGGTGAATTTGAGATCTTCGTCTACAACAGAAAAACCATAGTTTTCCTTCGAAGTTTTACTCTGCACATCCACACGTATTTCCTCTTTATTTCGACCCCCGCTTGAAAACATAGTAACTTCCGTGTACGCTATCATTAGTGAGAGACTTCACGTCGGCAATCTCAATTAAAGTGTCAGTTTGTGTCTGATCCCACCAACCCCTCAAAATCCTCCTATTAACTTCACCTATCTCAACTGAAATCACTGTCTTCATGTGGATGCCAAGCCTGTGCAAAGCTATCTCTCCTCCTCGAATACCGGTGAATAAGGACACCACATTAACACCATTGGGAAACATGTTCTTCAACACCGACAAGTGGCAACCCACAGTATCAATTTGGAATGAATTGCATTCCGTGTACGCTATCATTAGTGAGAGACTTCACGTCGGCAATCTCAATTAAAGTGCCAGTTTGTGTCTGATCCCACCAACCCCTCAAAATCCTCCTATTAACTTCACCTATCTCAACTGAAATCACTGTCTTCATGTGGATGCCAAGCCTGTGCAAAGCTATCTCTCCTCCTCCAATACCGGAGAATAAGGACACCACATTAACACCATTGGGAAACATGTTCTTCAACACCGACAAGTGGCAACCCACAGTATCAATTTGGAATGAATTGCATTCCCTGTACGCTATCATTACTGAGAGACTTCACGTCGGCAATCTCAATTAAAGTGCCAGTTTATGTCTGATCCCACCAACCCCTCAAAATCCTCCTATTAACTTCACCTATCTCAACTGAAATCACTGTCTTCATGTGGATGCCAAGCCTGTGCAAATCTATCTCTCCTCCTCCAATGCCTCAAATTAATATGGTGTGCCTGCAATATGTGCGCGGAATATATGACACCCATAAGGCCTATCGATGTAAAGCAGTCAGTCAAAACTTTTTTGTGTTGTTTATGGTGGTTAACTCCAATGAATAACAATCGCTTGTTCTATACCGTGTGTCAACAGATACTACATCTTAAAAGTAGTTATAATCCTGCAATATCTGTCAGGATGTTATCTGTACTATCACTTCGAAATGTATTCGGATATGGGTCATAGTTGTCAGCTATTTACCAGGAAGCCCTTCGAGATGCTTCCTTCCACATGGGTGCCCGCTTATCAGGGCCGTACGGAACTGGTTGGCTGCCAGCAGCCTTACCAAAGATTACTTCTAGGTCCTTGACCATATCGAATATATCATTACCACTACGGAGCTCAGGCTTCTTTCGGTTATCTGCCTCACCTCTGAAATGCTTCCCTCCTTTTTCCCTTAAGGGATGCTTGATCGGAAGAAATCTACGATGCCCCAGGTATACAACCTTTTTACATTTATCCAAAAAAACACTGTCAGTCTTATCTAAACAGTGTGTGCATGCATTGTATCCCTTGTTTGTATGACGGAAATGTTACTAAGAGCTGGCCAATCATTGATGGTCACGAAAAGCAACGCCCGTAGGTCAAATGGCTTTTGTTCGTTCTCATCCCACACACGTACACCTGGTTTGCCCCACAGTTCTAAGAGTTCTTCCACTAATGGCCTTAGATACACATCAATGTCGTTGCCAGGTTGCCTCGGGCCTTGGATGAGAACTGGCATCATAATGAACTTGCGCTTCATGCACAACCAAGGAGGAAGGTTGTACATACATAGAGTTACAGGCCAAGTGCTATGACTGGAGCTCTGCTCCCCAAAAGGATTAAAGCCATCTGTACTTAGACCAAACCATAAGTTTCTCGCCTCTCCTGCAAAGTCTGGAAAGTCTCTCTCGATCTTTCTCCACTGCGATCCATCGGCGGGGTGCCTCAACTTTCCATCTTTCTTACGGTCTTCTTTGTGCCATCGCAACAACCTAGCATGCTCTTTGTTTCTAAACAGACGTTTCAGCCGTGGTATTATAGGAGCATACCACATCACCTTAGCAGGAACCCTCTTACGGGGGGGCTCGCCGTCAACATCACCAGGATCATCTGCTCTGATCTTATACCGCAGTGCAGTGCATATCGGACATTCATCCAAATTCTCGTACTTCTCACCGCGGAAGAGAATGCAGTCATTAATGCATGCATGTATCTTCTGCACATCTAATCCTAGAGGGCAGAGAGCTTTCTTTGCTTCGTACGTACTCTCAGGCAATTCGTTATCCTTTGGAAGTTTTGGCTTCATTAGTTGAAGTAAACTCTCAAATGCCTTGTCAGTCACACCGTTTTGTGCCTTCCATTTCAGCAACTCCAGTGTGGTACCGAGCTTTGTGCTACCATCTTCGCAATTTGGGTACAACAATTTTTTGTGATCCTGTAACATGTTGTCCAGCTTCAACCTCTCCAATTTATTTTCACAGTCTTCCCTTGCATCAGCAATAACTCGGCCAAGATCATCATCGGCCTCTTCTGATGGCTGTTCTTGATCACCTCCTTCTTCTGCATTCTCTTCCATTGCAGTATCGTCGTATTCAGGGAACGAAGGATCTTCTTCTTCTTCTTCTTCATCGTCTTCCATCACAACCCCTCTTTCTCCATGCTTGGTCCAGCAATTATAGCTGGGCATGAAACCTCTCCGAAGTAGATGGCCGTGAAGGATTCTTTCGGAAGAATGTTCTCTGACGTTCCGACAGTCAACACATGGGCAACACATGAAGCCATTATCTTTGTTCGCCTGAGCTACAACAAGAAATGCATTCAGGCCTGCCATATACTCGGAAGTGCGTCGGTCACCGTACATCCATCGCTGCCGTGCATCCATCTGCATCATATAATTAAGTTTATCAAAATACATATTAATTAAGAGATGACCACAGTACATCGACAAATAATACTTTTTTATGTATCAGTTACAGATGAAAAAGATAATTTGTTAACCTCGGTCGAAGATACCATTTTCAGTGAGCTTGTGCGCGTCTCGGGAATTTCGTCGAACACCTCGTGTGCATAGTAAAAAAAAACACACTAACACCACACTCTCTCACACCTCCAAGCAAAAAAAAAGATGGAAGGAGGGAGGGGCTGGGGCAGTATATATAGGGGAAGGGGGCATTGGTCCCGGTTCGTGGAGTGAACCGGGACAACAGGTCATGCGCGTGCCACGTGGCCTGTGGCTAGGCATTGGTCCCGGTCCGTGGCAAGAGCCGGGACCGATATACCCCCCACGAACCGGGACCAATGCGCCCAGGCGATTCCTGTTGCCCCGGGCGCACGAACCGGGACCAATGCAGGGCATTTGTCCCGGATTTGGTTGCAACCGGGACAGCTGCCCCCGGCCCCCTGGACGAGAGGGGTTGTTTCCACTAGTGATGTTACATGATCCACTACGACTCCGTATTTATACACCATATACCACAATTATAGCAATTTTAAACATGTATAAAATATGTGGGCATCAAATATAGGGTGCCCAAATATTGTGTATATGTATTTTTAAAAGATGACATATAACTGTTTTTGATGGTATATAAATACGGTGCAGGTGCAGTGTCATGGGCTCATATGTCATGTATTAAGGAACTAAATACGCTATTTGGGCTTGTTGCAATGATTAGACAAAAAATTGGTGTTTCCTGCAAAACGGGTTTGAATTATGTGTTAGGTGCAACAACGGCATCAAACATTGGTGTTATCTGCAATTTTCTCATGGACGTACACGCATTTATATACTCATAAGAGAGATTGGGCTTGCCGAACTCCTCCGGGACAACATGTCGAGGCCGCCGCTGCTCTACGTCATTATCTGAACAAACGCATATGAATGGTGCAGGTCCATGGAGTAGGGGAACAGAAAACACATCATTACTTTGATTCAATCATACTCCTGAAAGCATATATGTGACAGAAAAAATAATGCACATTTCATAACCTTAAAATCATCTCAAAGAGCACGAGTATGGAAGAAAAGGGTAAATCTACATAAGCATAAGCTATATCATCCAATATTTTTCAATTAGTATACCATGTAAATCTGATGCATACAAAAAAAAAAAAAAAAAAAACTCGATTGTGCAATGCCTGAACTATAGTCTAGTTGTTTCTGAATTAAGGATAGTGGCAGAGTCATACTATTTCCATTTCTCCACCACTTAATTTTGTAATTTTGGTATGCTCCTTCGATTGTGAACTTGTAGATACGAATACACACTTAAGTGTTCTCTTCAGGCCATCCTGAAATTTTAGAAAAGATATATGAATATCTAATACTGGACATTAGAGAGAGTAGGGAATTTAGCTACAGCTCACCTAACAAAAAATACATCGAGTTGGTCCTTGCGGAGCGGCGGCACGAGCGGCCGCATCCTTTGACTGACTCGGCTGCTCCCAGGTCCTAGCTATGTAGCCCCTGGCGGTGATGGTCCATAGGCTTCGCGTCATGGACGAAGCGCTTCAGGCTGAAGCAACAACGGCCGTCGCGCCCAGACCTGCAGCGGTGGCCACCGGCGCTCAGCTCAGACCACACGACGCCCTGCGTAGCCAGGTGTTTTGTTGGGTAGACGGATGGAGGGAGAGCGGATCCGACGGCAATTGACTGGAAAACTGGTCGACTCCATCTTCTTGGTTGTCGCTCTGAACATGTCGGCAATGGTGGAAAACCGTCCTCTCGGCCGGCTCTTGAAGTAAGTGCATGGGTCTTCTATGAGCAGCACAGATGGCGGCCGACAGATCTTGGCAGCTGCTTCTACTCCGTATCGGAGCCGACAGCGAAGGCAGCGTCCACACCGGCGGGATCCGGGAGGCGATGAAGAGACGGCGGAATCCGCTGGCAACGAGGCTGCTGCAGGTCTCTGTGGGCAGATGGAGAGGATCCCTGGACTTGCATGGGTCAGACAGCGAACGTGGTTATGTGGGAAGATCTTTGTGCAGGAAGAACTCGGGTGTGAGGAACCACGGCGGCACTTCTAGATCTACGGGAATCAGAACGAACAACGCAAGGAAACAGGAGCATGTAAAACTATAATTGTGTAGTTTTTTTAAGGTCTATAATTGTGTAGTTAGTGCTGATTGATTAGCGTAATTAGTGCTGATTGATTGGAGGAAAAACCGTTCGAGAAAAGGAGATGCGGGGGCCTCGGAGGGAGTTGGACGAAGGATGAGAGAAACGCCCTGAAGATGTACAACAGAACACAACGTTTTTTTTTTTTTTGAGAATAGAGAAGTTGGGATTTGTTGAGTAAATTAAGGAGAGGAGCACACGATTTTTATGGTTGTGCGGAACCTTTTTTTACGAGAATACTTAGGGCGTTGGCATATTCCTCGTAATTATCTAGAAGTGGGATAGTTAGTTGCGCGGTGGCATTTGTCCCGTAGTTTATTAGACGTGTGACACCGCCTCACCGCCACTGTAACCGTTAATAGTAAAGATATCAACTAACTGAGCTCTAGCCATGCCCTTCTTTCTATTTGTACCTACTTTTCTTACTCAATCGAAAGTAGTACTCCGCTCCAATTGGTCATGTGGTTATTTGGAAAACAGTGAACACGGGAGTAGTTCTTTCTTTTAGCAACATTGTGGTAATTCTGTTATTTACGAACGGCAAACACAAACAGAATGATTAGTGCCCCACATCTTCTCCCTGTGAGACGAATTACACCGGCAACCACAGGCAAAAATATATTGTTAACATGGAAATATACTATACAATAAAATAATGTTGCGACTTACAACACAAGACATCAATTTATGTTACTTGATTTAACATATTACTTGCATGGTTACACCAGTCCCTCGTGTGTCCATTCATAGCAGGAGTGTGCTCAAGATCCGGCCGTGGGCGGTTTAGTCAACTTGTGTTTTTGAATTTATTGATCTTCCTCTAAGAACATCTCTCAATCTTGTCGATATGATGTTGCATATATCTCCCAGGGTATCTGGAAGAGAAAAACCTTTGTTGGTAGCTTGTCTCACGGTGCCTTGATCAGGAGTAGCATCTCTATATAATTCCATCGCTTTCTCCATAACTTGAGGTTCTGACAAACGCTCCATCCTTTGAATGAATGAAGGATATTCAGAGTCGAAATTCTCAAAAACAGTTGACGGTCCATCAATCTTCGCTTGCTTCCATAGACATTTGAGTGCATTGTTTGGGTGGAAACCAGCAGCACCAAGTAGTAGCATTCCAATGTGATCTGCCTCTAACTCGCTCCTACATACGAGTAAGCAACATGGGTCATCATAAGAGGGATTGCGACATAATTGTGGAAGTAGATAGCACACATTTGTTTCAGGGAATAAAGAACTCTCAATCTCTCATTGAACATTACACACTACCTGGTGGTCAGTTACGTTAATATGTACTCCCTCCGTTCAACAATAGATGACTTCTATTTGTATATGAGTGAATGCATGTGGACACTAAAACATGTCTAAATACATCCACTTCTAAACAAATGGAAGTCATCTATTGTTGAACGGAGGGAGTAGTTGTTCATGGCTTGGCTAACTATCGGGAGCTCAGTAGCTGTGTGCATCCACTGGATGCAGAGGCTGGATTTTCCGTTTCAAAAAAAAACTATCGGAAGCTCCATGTTGTTTAGAAGACTAGCGATTTTCTGCACTTACTCGATCAGTTTATACTAGGGAATCGAAGCTTTGGAATACGAAGCCGAGAGCTAGCTGGAGGAAGCTAGCTTCCTATATATATCTTAGCTCCAGTTGATGACAACAAAGTTTGCCTTGACATTGCGGCAGTAAAGAATATATATGTTGGCCCCCGATCGAAGAGCCTTTGTCTTATTTTACGATATGGTTAACCAATGACGGAGCTAGGAGGATCAACCAAAGATATCTATATTTTATAAACTTTATATTTGGATAATTACGCCTAGTAAGTCGCACACGTACTAATGCAGTACGTAGACCTGAATATTGTGATTTTACCATATAGCTTATGGACCCACCGGTGCAATGGCACGGTGCTTAAGGAGCATGCCGGTCTGTGACGTGACTTCTTCTCCTCACGTTTCACGTGAAACCCCTGTACTCTTTTTTCCTTTGAGGTAATATATTCAGGTGGGGATCCTCTCCCCACCGGTGATTGTTTCAAAAAAAAAAAAAATTTAGCCTACATAATCAAGCAAGGAACACTTGGTGTAAATTTTGTATGCGCCTCAAGAAGAATGTAAATCAATCACCATGAACAATAATTTTTTTTCAAAAGCGCGTACATATATGTACACATACTTTCGAAAGGAACGCAACCATAGAAGACCTGGGAACCACTTTGTCCACGCTATGTCTGCCTTGTGCCTGGCAACGACATGCCCAACCTAGAAAACAAAATCCACCGGAAATTAAGCTCTGAAATCTCCCACAAATAAACTCAACTATTCAAACCTACCTCATGTGCAACATGAAAGGCAATCTCAGCATCGGTGTTGAAATGCTGCAGCAGTCCGGTGTGCACTATAATCTTGCCGCCGGGGGTGCACGCGACATTGGCGTCCTCGTCTTTGATAAGGATCACCTCCCACTTAAGCCCGTCCAGATGTCTTGTTTGTGGCTGTGCAGCCCGTGTATTGGTCACATCCTTGTGGGTGCCGATATCGAGGGTGCGATAGGTGGCGCGAACGACTTTCTCAGCAATGAGGCGTACACGGACGCTGTCTGGATGGAGCGGGTGGACAATCTGCGATTGCTGTGCCCATAACTTCTTGTCCTCGATGAAGTCGGAGTCCGAGAGCTCGATTTCGGGCTGGGGAGAGATGAAGACCAAGTGGGTGCGGTTTGTGTAAGGCACAATCTCACGATCGTACCGGCTGCAAACGGCCACCGCCGTCGCACCGGTGGCAAGAGAGGCCACCGTAGCGACCTTAAAAAGCTTATGGTACCATCGGTCGACGCCGGGGACCGGGCCACGACCTGAGGTGCCATAGCGCCGGCAGAGCGCCGGCGCGGGTGATCGACAAACATGACGAGATAAGGAGGTTCGGATAGAGCCCAAAATATTCGGCCGCTCCACGGCGGCGAAGCGACTGTAGTAACAAGTGGTCAGCGCCGCCTGAGACGGGACAGATGGCAGGGTGCGGACGGCGCCAGCGGGCCTGCAGGCTGAGGAGGAGGCGGCGAGAGCTTCTTAAGCAGTTCATCATCTTGCAGGTTTCTTCGGCTCCTGTTTGGAGATTCAGGTACGCTTTGCCTACGTTATTATAGAGCAGGGAGACATCCGACCCATCCTATGGACCAATACCGACTCGGACTCATTCGTGATCTCGTTGTGACTCTCGTTCGGCCCACAGGCCCACAAACATGCTATTGGCTTGCTACGGCCGCTCTTCCTTAATTTCGTTCCCATTCTTTCCGGACTATATTTCAATTACTTTATTTTATTTTTTGCACCAGAGACCATTGCTCATTTCCAACATCACAAGTGAAAGAAAAAAAACAAAGTGGAGTGGAGCAGATTCTGCAATACAAATTGTAGGTATGTTTTGTGATAACCTCGTCCGCGGCGTGTCTGCTACAGATCAGAAGCATGTGGAGCCACCCCTCCAACACTTGTAGCCGGGTTCCAAAGTAGTAGTCGGCGGAGCTTCAAGAGATATATATGGCGGCAAGGGTGATGGGGGCTCGTTTGATAGAGGAAGGGAAGGATACGTACGGTGGAGGTTAGGCTACAAAGGTAACAACTCCGAGCGATCTCCATTCCAGAATAATTATTGGAGTAATTACCAGGGCAATAATCGGGGAGGGGATCGCTTCCAACTGAATAGTAACCAGTATCAATAGTATCATCGTCCCGCAATTTGTGAGGAAGGATTTTCAGAATGATTCAGGGGTTAAAGATTAGAGGAATTCGGGAAACAATTTTGCAGGTTTATCTAACAACTTGGATCCGGGACAAAAGAGTGTGCAGGATAAGGAAACTCCACCTAGCTAGTGTGGCCGTAGTTTCTTCAGCTGAAGATCTATCCAAAGTTACAACTCCTCGGTATGCTTCTGTAAGCCCTATCTCACATGTAGCACATGGTGGGATGGTGAGCTTTTTTTTTGAAATGGGAGCATAGCCCCAGCCTCTGCTTCGTGGTGATGCACACAGCTGTAGCTTTTTTATTAATAGAAAAAGGAAATAAGCATCCAGTTTATTACAACTCACGCATCATCCAGGTTGGATACTAAGATCAACTAGAGAAACACACATAGCAAAATTCTAATACAACTCATTGAATTCTTTCTCTAAGAAATGTTCTAAAAGGACACCTTACTAAGAATGGTGAGCTAGGAATCTTTTCTCTAACAAATGTTCTAAAAGGACACCTTACTAAGAACTGCAAGGGAAACATTTAATGTGTGAATTGTGGCAAATGGCATCCATCTAACGGGTGCATTTGGCTTAAACACAAGAAACCTACCACAAACTTGGTAGGATTGGAGGCAATGGTGGTGCCTATTTTATGGTTGATCATGCTAAAGAGAGCATGTGAAGATAAGGGGATGGCAATCGCAGTTGTCAAAGTGTGGAAAAAAGTTGATTTAGAGGTCAATGCTTAACTGATGGAGAAATGCCTTGGAAAAACTTACCCTTGGAAATGGGATTGGCAAGACAAAGAAATAGCCAACTCTAATTTCATGGTGAATTTCCCAACAACCAACATAATAAGTGATGTGGCTATCTATGACTGGGTGACTCTAAGACGGGTATATATTATTAAAATTAATGTGAAGCAATGGTCTCGGGAAAATATGCCAACTGGCAAGTTGCACCTTATTTGGGTGAAAGCAAAAGGGTGCATAAGGGACTAAAGAACTATCATGGTTTATGTGAAGTTGACTCTACACTAGGCAATTTTTTTTGAAGTGGACATGGACACCTTAAAGAAAAATGGAGAGATCAGAATTCTTGTTGGAGTGGTGGACTTCAATAAGATTCCCCCAATGGACAAACTTACCACCAAAAATCTACTACATCTAGTTGTGGTTAGAACAATTGGTGGAGGAAGGATGGATTAAATAAGAGGACAAATATATCCGAACTTTTCTTAGGTGAATGATAGAATGACTCAAGAACTTTTTTACATAGGAGCTAAGAAAAGAATACTAAAGAGAAAAATGCCAAAGCTTTAAAGACAGATGGATGTCAATGAAGTTCAAAAATGAAAAGGGTGATATGCAATTTGAGTAAAGAAACCAAAATAAAAATTGATGATCATGTACATCTAGATAGAGGAAAAGCTCTAGCTACTGATATTGGGAAAATGCACACTTGAATATGGAGGGTCTAGTGACACTCTCAATGAAATGATGTCTTGGAAGACCCAATGAATAAAACTAAGAACAAATAAAAGGTTGATTCATCTGGCACTGAACAAGGTGGTTCTACTGTTGGATGTATGCCCAAAAGGAAATAATATTTATACATATGTTTCTAAATTTTATTCATATTACTAGGCTATAACTGACGTGGATCCTGAATATGTGATTCAGAAGAACACTCACCCTCACGTGTAGTAACATGAACACATAAATAAACCCTAGTCTTGCCTTTTACTACTAATTCATTGGATGTTTGATGACTATGTTTTCCTGCTCATGGAGATTGTTTTTGTCAACATCAATGAATATCATATTGTTGGAAGGAAATATGGCTGGGTATTCCCTAAGTAGATTGAAATGCTAACATATTCCACTAATACATCTTTGTCCTTAGAATCATATCACATCATGGTTATTTCACAATGCATCCTTTGACCGTGAGGTTATCGGGATAATATATTCAAGAGGTTTTACTTTGGTGCTATCATGGGTCACACCTTAAACTGGGTGAACACAAAAGTAGCTACTGGATAATTCTAAAGGAGTATGTTATCTCGATGACCTGAGATGGGAATTACTCCTCCGTAAAAACAAAGATACATACCTAGGCCCACTCCGTATTATTGATATCCATAAGTTCTACAGAAAATGCGTGATGATGATACATCATGTGTGATATCATAATACGGTAACGAGACAGAGGAAACTTACTGGATAATGAGATGAGACAGAGGTATTAGTGAACCAAACATTGTTTCACAAGCAATACCGGAATCAATAGTATCGGGTAAGTTCGGTATATTGAGTATTAGGAGATTTCTATAATAACCAACATGTTCAAGAAATTATTCATTTAGAATGTGCGAGCCAATATGGGTGTCCGCGGACCCGCTATTTTGATTGTTGAATAGGAAAGAGTTTCCAGTTTCATGTCCACACACTATCGAACCTATAAGGGAAACACCCTTAAGTTTTTAGGCTTATTTTTGTGTATATTAGTAGGTCCGGATCAACTAGAAGTATCACCAGAATAGTGTTTCTGCATGATAGATATATTTTATATATCAGGGAGAAATTATAACGATGGCATGACATGTCCCGGAGTGATAGAAACATTTTCTATTACTACCGTAATTTATTTCGAAGTTATTATGAAAGAGAAATATAAGTTGCACGCTTTACGGAGCAAATGCAGGGGTATGAGATATCCCGGATCTTGGAAATGTATTTATGACATTGTTAGATAATATTGATTATTTTGTCTATAGGGGTTACGGGGTTTCGTAAGAATTTTGAGATATTTTCCATATATGGAAGCAGTGTCGGAGGGGAGCAAATGTCCTCCTCGGGGTAAACCCTAATCTCAGGAGATGCCATGTGGGACCCATGCACTCACAAAGTGCACATGTTTTCCATACGAATTTTCCTGAATTTATTTGAGAAATAAATTATTGGGAAAAAAAGGTAGGTGGGATTGAACTACACTTGGAGTCCAATCCGATTCCTCCTAGGAGGGTGGTGCGGCCAAAGAAAGGAGAGGGAAACCGACCACCTCTTCTTTGGAAGGTGTCCTCCGTGCTCCCACTATGTAATCCCCACCCCTCCTCTCTTTTAAGACAATACAATTGAACCTTTTGGCCTTTCTCTTTCTCTAGAAGAAATAGAGGACTAATTAGAACTTCTAATTAGAGCAGTTGTAATTTATTAGAGATCTCTCTAATAATTATAAGAACTAATTAGAGATTCTAATTAGAACACCAATAATATGATTAGAACCTATCTAAATAATTAGAATACTAATTAGGGAAATCTAATCATAACCCTTCTAATTTGTTTAGAGATCTTCTAATTGGATTAGAGCTTCCTCTAATTGGATAAGAGATTCCTCTAATAGAATTAGAGCTTATTCTAATTTGGCTTAGGTGATCCTATCCCAAATAGACATAGCTTCTAATTACTCTCTCTCTCTCTCTCTCTCTCTCTCTCTCTCTCTCTCGCTCGCTCGCTCTCTCTTTCTCCCTTTCTCATGTGTTTAGAACTCCACCTTCGGATACGGTTGCAACGCCAAGTCCTGGAAGGTGAAGCGCTGCAGAATTTTTCGCGACGTATATGTGCATACTCTCAGATGGGTAATACGTGAGACCCTCAGTCTGCTGGACTACGGTGCTGGATACGGGAAGTCAGCAACATCCTCACTAACAGCCTTGTGCGTGAGAATCTTCTACAGGCTTCATCGACATCATAATCCACACCTCTTCCACTTATATCGTGTTTGGTACACGATATAGAAACTAGATCTTTGAATTTATATTCACTTTTATCTTCATAGATATATCTTGGTGGTTGCGTAGTAGTTTGGTGAAATTTTGAAATTCCCGTTGTGCAACCCAAAAGTTACCAGTTTAGACTCATCTGTCAGCATTGGTACCAAAATGTAGAATGTGCAAGAAGGGAAAATAATAAACTAAGTAGTGGGCTTGTAGTACTCTCAGATGTAGAAGAGAATACCACAAGATTCAGTTGCAGGCTGGCTGCTAAAGGGGGTAGTGATTTATGTGCAATTGAGAAAGATAAACTTATCAAGTCTAAGAATGATTCTGAAGCTATTAGAGGTAATTCTTTCACCAATGTTTTCAATTCTACTATTGACTGCTTAATGCCCATATCTAGACTAATTTGGATTTGTTTAGGAGTTTCTATGGAAATTATAGATCACATTAACACGCTAGAGTTAATTTATTTATAAGAACTGAAAGTGTTGAATGTCACCAAATTGGAGACAATATGCACACACGTATTGAGGTTGTCCCGTGGATTTGTTGCATTTGCCTCAAGCAAATACAAAAGGATTAGATGAAAAATTATTCAAAAAAGCTTGCTTTCAATATCTTTGCTAGAAGTTATCGGTTTGAAAATATTAAAATGTAGATTCAAATTCATATGAAAACTAATCTAATTAGAAAGTAAGGTAAAAAACTGTAAATTAGGATTAGTCGTTTTATATGGAATAGTAGAGGGAGTGGGCATGTGGAGAAGAGATCATATATTTATAATAACATCAAGGAGCATAGAGTAGACTCTGTGGGAATCCAAGTAACAATGAGACATGACTATTTGATGGATTTTGTCTCCAAAGTTAAAAAAATTAAGATAATTCGAATATACATCTTGAATTGTTTTGAAAAAATAACATTAATTTTTCTTAAAAAATTCGAATTTTTATTTCCGAAAATTCTACCGGCGCGCGGGAATGTTTGTGCACCGGTGCTAAGTTTATTCCCCCGACACAATGATTATGCACGCCGACGCTAGCTTTTTACAGCCAGCGTGACTATCGCCTGCGCGGCCCTGTGTGCCGGCGGTAATCCATTTCTCACAAGTGTAGGAGATCGATCGTAGCTTTTTGATAAATAAGAGTCTAGAACCTAGGGAGGAGCAGAAGGTTTTGATAAACAGTTTGGAGCAAGGTTTCCCTCAAAACACTACAGAACAATTGTTCAAGTATTTTGTTGTAATAGCAATAATGCGATTAGAAGTAAATAACAATGAAAGTAAATAGTTTCTGCAAGTGGCTCAATCGTTTTTATCACAAAGGACAAGTCGGTGGCGTTTCTAATAATGACTAAAACGTTCCTGAGAACACACGTGAGGTTTCGTCTAGTTATTTTCATCACACACCATTGGTTGTTATGACTAAAACGTTCCTGAGAACACTTACAATTACACTACTTGCAAGCATCAACAACAAATACAAGAAAGTAATTAACATATAAATCTAACTGATGTTCAGGATATCGGCCGATATTGCGATAAATCGGCCGATTTATCGGTTACCGGTGTCTGGCCGATAAGATAAATTGGCCGATATTTCGGCCAATATTCCGATATTGCGGCCGATATTCCGATATTTTGGCCGATATCCCGATAAATCGCCCGATTTACCATTTATCGGGGATCGACCGATAAGTTCCTGATAAGCGATATCTTGAACATTGTCTGTAGCAATAAACTCGTGTTATCTACTACGCCCTTATGTGAAGTATTGCAAAATGGGGTTTAGGAATCTGTCACTCGGGCGAAGCAATCCAACATAAAATGCATTCCTCTAGGCCCATAAAGATGAAGTGTTATGTAGTCGACGTTCACATTGCACCACTAGAGAAATAACTACATAACTTAAATATCAAATCTGTAAATATTACTCAACGAAACATGAATACTAGTTGCTATACTTCTCCCATGTCCCGAGGAACTAAACGATCTACTCACAACACGGCACATGGATCATGATAAGAGGTGATAGATGGATGAATAACAATCTGGTCATAAAGTGCAAACAACGATAATTCTCACAAGCATCAGCTATGAAGGTTTAATTCACACCGGTAGAGAGATCTAATTGAATACAAGGATATAGAACCCTAAATGTTACATCGGGGTGAAGTTGGATGATGAGGATGATGGTGGTGAGGGTGATGATGGTGACGATGATGATCTTGATGATGCATGGTGCACTGACGGTGACGGTGGTGACGATTCCCCCCTCTAGGAGGGAATTTCACCGGCGGTGCCCAAATTTTGGAAGATAGGAAAAACTTGGTTATCAATAACCCAAAAACCAGGAGGAAACAAAAACTTTTTGAAATGGCAGTGATTGAGTTTCTCCTTCCTACTTCTTTGGGTATCATTGTGTCATTGAATTTTTTGCTTTTATTAACACCCCAACATCCATTCTGAACCTAATCTTATGACATATACCCTTGGTGGTCCTGACATGACAAGAAAAGCCTTCTCATATATATTTCCAAAAACCTTATTTGGCTAAAACTCTATTTTCCCAAGATGGTTTGTTTTAAACACTAACAAAAGACCTTTTTTTGAGAAAATAAAAGAGTAAGCTTTTTCGTTTAATATTTGGACATATACAAGTATGAGAGCTCCTATTTTCCAAACACCAAATACTTTCCACCTATTTTCCAAAAACCAAATACTTTCCACAAGTATGAGAGCTCCTATTTTTAAACCATTGAGAATTCTACTAGTGGGAAATATATTACCTATATACCTTCTTACCATCAAAACGTCTTAAAAATTAGCAAGTCACTAGAAAATGTTTTTGAAACATCTTGTCATGATACCCCTAAAGAAATCATCTCGTAAAATTCTGAGTGTTAAGTAGCCATTGATTGCTAATTTGAGTTAATGGATTATTGGATGTCAACAAAGGCTATTTCTCTAAGTGTTGTGTGGAAGCAATTGAGTGCTTTCGAATTTTCATTTCATGAGTGGTGGACTTTGTGTGACTTAAAATATATTTCTTGATTCTTGTGTGATGATTGGTTAATAATTTGAATAATTTCCTATCTTTCAACTCTGTTTGAGAATCCAAATTAAAATTCTAACTCTAGCGGCTATCTTAAAATCTGTTGAAATATTCTCACTTTGTGAGCATGTTTTTTAGTCAAACAAGGATATTTAATTATATATATATTTTATTCGTATCAAAATAGGATAATAGTACTTATGATCATACCATGAATGAATTTTTTGGGATATCAAAAACCTTATTATAATGCTCCAAAGAGGCTATGTTGGAACACTGACCCGTGAGAACAGTTTCAACATACCATTTTGCCTTATCTTATTTTCAATCTTAGAAAAATTTCTTGGATGGGTATTTTGCATGTCCTCCATATTTTTTTATCCCACTACACCTCTGAATCATTTAAAATATTTATTTTGGTCCTTAAGGTATTATTTGGTGCAAATCCATATGGTAAGATGTTTGCAGTTCTCTGAAAACTGTCGTTTCTTGCTATTTTGAATTGCATGTAAAATAGCCAAAACCTTCTCAATTAGATGGATAAATGTGACCACTATGATCCCCATGTAATGCTCTTCTCAACCTTGCAGTCCTCAAAATATTTCGAATCCATTTGCGCACCTTGCACGCATGTTTTTGTCAGCAGAAAAGTGTTCAGATTTCCAGACTTGGCCAAAATTGAGTTAACAGAAATCTCGAAATAGGCTTTCGCCCTGCTATATTAATAGCAACCACCCGATACAAGTTCTGAGACCACTGCTGGGGCAAAACAGCACATTCACGCCCAAAAGAAAAGAAAGAGAAAAAGAAAAGAAAACAACGCCAACATAGGTGGATCAACGAAAACAAAAGGGACTCGCATCCGTTGCGCTCTCTCCGGCAAAGTCCCACCACTATCCTAGTAGTCTGAAATGTCGCGTACCAAACAACACCTCCGAGAAGGAAACAACGACGACGTTGCTGTTGTCCGGACAGGTCCTAGGATTTCTCCCGGTACGCTACAGGTAGGGGGAAGAGGTACACCCGACGCCCTTCAGGAAGGAAGGGCGACACTCCAAGCGCCACCGCGTCGGTGTCACGAAGACAAGGATTTCTCCCAACCTCGAAACCCACACCCCTAGACAATCCGACATGCTCCACCCAGCTTGTCACCCACCAACAAACGCCACCACGGAATTGAAGTCCCCAATGTCGTATCACCAGGAGAGCACCACACGACCGATCGAACCGAGGAGAACCCGCCATAGACAGGACGACAGTAGCACAACCATGTGGGAGGGATCGACCTCCACCGCCGTAGACGGTAACCGACCGGACGCAACACGTAGGAGCACACCACGCCACATTGGAGCCGGAGGGCGGCTGTAGCACAGCCACATGTAGGACTACCTCCACCGCCATCGGCGGGTGCCGACCGGACGCGGTAGCAAAGACACACCAGGCTGGGCAAGCCCGGCCGGTCCCTCAGAGGGTCCGTGAAGTCTCCGCCACCACGCTGCTGCACGTAGGCCGACGCCGCTGCTACCCTCATGATCGGCACCAAAGGCCCGGCCGGACCCATACGGGTCCGCGAAGCTCCCGACGCCACACTGCAGAAGACATGTTGTCATCGCCGCCGCCGCTCCGTCACAAGCATCCTCGTACCTCAGTCAAACCGGGTAGCCGGGTCGAGCTTGGTCCCGCACCAACCCAGATTGGGCCCATAGGGCCCAGATCTAGGACTACAGGGCCCTGGCAGAACCCTAGCCAACCGCACCACCAACCGGCGGCGCCGCCGCTGCGCTCACCTCCGGCAGCCGAGGAGAAACGGAGAAGGTGCGCCGTGCCGCCGCCGCTGCGCCATGTCCGCCGCCACCACGCCGCCTCCCGGCCGAGTCCGAGCCGCCGCCGGCCGAGGTGCACCGCCGCCAGACGGGCAGAGCCCCGCCTCCACCCATCCCGGCGCGGGGAGGGACGTGCCACCGCCGCCGGCGCCGCGCGGGCCGCGCCCGGCGGGCTCTGCCGACGGCGGCGACGGGAGAGGGAGAGAGGAGGGGCGGTAGGGGAGGGGACGGGGACGCGCTCCGCCGCCGCGCGGGGGCGGCGGGCACACGCGAGGGGGGCAGAGGGAGGGGGCGGTGGCTGGCCGCGACGCCGGCGGCGGCCGGAACCCTAGAAGCGCTCGGGGGTGTTGGGGTCGCGAGCGGTTTTGGTCTTGACCTTTTTCACTAGTCCTACCTCTCACTACTAGAAAACTGAGCATTAAAGAATGTTAATAGAGGCGGTTTTACTCTTGAAAACAAGAACATGCTCGGAAACGCCACCCCTCAGACAGTTTGTTTATATAAACCGCCTCTAAAGAAAAATCCGACTCCAATATGATGTAATCTGTGACGGGAGAAAATAAGTTTGCTTCCCAAAATACCTAAGATGGTTGGACATAATCGCAGTCGGACTTTATCATGGACAGCCTCGGCATTTTCGTGCGTCGGTCTGCAAAACCACCTGGCTCATAGTTGTATATTTTTAGAGTCTGTGTATTTAAAAAAATGTTGAGCTATGGAGCTGGCTTTGATCACGATATCTCCCACGCTACATCTTGTTGTTCGTAATATGCAATTATCGGGTCTTCCAACTTTATTTCAAGGTTCTGTTTGAGAAGCTGTAAAAACTGAAGACGGCGTGCGAATTTGACATGCATACGATCTTGAGAACTAGGGAATACAGTTGTAACCGCGTGATATCGAAGTCCTGAACGTGAATGCAGCTCATTATTTTGGAATACGGACCGACCAGAATGATCCAATAAATCCAATCCCCGGCTGCTTAGTTCCTTCATCGATCTCGCCCGGCCCTCTTCTTCGTAGCGCGCACACACACTCCCTCTCCAACTCGCACTACCATAGCCATGCAGAACAACAGTCCCACTGGCGAGTCCAGCGGGAAGATTCCCTACTTCCTTTCAATCATTCGATCAGGGCATTGACGCCAAATTCTGTTTCATCAGAGGATCCTCATTGGATATATTTTCATGATGGAATGCCGCCACCGCCGCTGGCATCCGAGAGTGGCTTGGAGGAGGTGGTGGAGGTGGAGGAGGATGAAGAGGAGGAGGAGGGGGTGGATGTCATTGCCGTAGATACGGCCGTGGACCACGTCGCTGCTGCGAAGGATGTTTTAGCCCCAGTTCCTGCCGCGGAGCAAGCCATGGGACCCGTCTCCGTGTCCGAGATCGTGGGCACTGCCGTCAACTCTGGGTGCCTAGAAGGGCGTGGCCCACATCACTACCGCGGAGGAGGTCGTGGGCCCCGTTGATGCCACCGTGGGCAGCGAGGAGACGGGCAAGGCCGTCGTCTTTGCTAACTCCGAGTCGAGTGAGGCATCCGCCGCCGAAGGGAAGGCGACAGCCCTCCGCAAGAGTCGTCGCAAAGACGGTGGCGTGGAGGAGGCTTTAGACAACAAGAGATGAGCAGCATAGTAGGATCAGTAGTAGCTAGTGCTACCTAGCTAGTCCGTAGATCACAATTTGTAATGTTGATCTTAAATAATCAAAGAAAATCAGATCTCTATTTTTTTTTGTAAATTGTATATTTATTTTTGGTATTTCTGTTGGCCTAAATTATCATCAATTGGCAAACAACAAAGTGCAGATAGATTATCACCATGATAATATGGATGATGACCATTAAGCACGAAATATCTCGTTAACAAACTTATATTTAACTACCTAGCTAGAAATGTCTTCTCTGAATATAGACATTATAAAAGAAGTGTGTACACATATAACTTTAAAATATACAACTTTCTAAGTAATAATAAATGACGAATACTCCGCCTCCGACATTGATCAGTGCTTATAAACTTGAACTGCTTCTACTCCCTTGTTGCCGACCTTTTCGAAGATAAGCTTGATGTACAACGGCTTCACCTATGTCCTAATGGCGAAGATCTCAGGTCGGGCAATGTCCGCGAATGTGCGGAATTCGGGCAAGTTCCCAGTGAACTTGATATTCTATTTGTTGTTTTCATATCTTCCTATAACTTCGATGTTCCTCAAGCATGGACAGGAATAGCCTCTCGTTAGCACGTTATACCCTTGTATTTCGCCAACATTGACAACATGATCGAAATGACATGAACCGTAGGTAAGTAAACATTATGTGATATCATGTTGAAAATTCGTGAATAAAATTATTACCAGTTTCTGTAAATCCTGAGGATGTTCTATCCTGTGCACGAAGAACTAATGGATCTGAAAGAACTCGTCAACATTCAATGGCCTAAACGCTTCCTTGTATATAGCAAAATGTATCGCATTCATTTATGAAGCAGTGATGTCATATGGGTTGTCCAACAGGGCTTTTCCAAGCCATACTTCCCACTATCACGAACCTCCCAACACTCTCATCAGAGAGGCAAATCAAAAATTTGAAAAATATAAACTACTCAATGTGTAGAATAAAAAATAACATAAAACGAGTAGCGTACAAGGCGGTTGAACGAATCGTCTGGTGACATTGTTTGCATTTGTCACTTGTAGATGAAACCAACCTTCCTGTACATCATGTATGAATGTGATAAAATCATCTTGTTTGACGAGATAAGCTTCAAACAGTCCTTCCCAGTTCGGTCCACATATAATAGTACAACCTAACCCCTTTTCCAAGTAGAACTAGTACTCAAATCCACGAGCACTCATAGCAAGCAGCCATCGCTGATGAGCACCAACAACCATCATGGTCTGTGTACAATCACCAGAACCGCATGGCACATTCTACATTTCATATAACAAAAGAGCATATAAGAATACAAGTATGTCACATTCAACAGGATTTTATAGTTAGTGCTTATAATTTCTTGGTGATTGCGAGGTTTGTTAATCTTGACAATGAAAGACAATGCTGAACCATTTTTCCTGTTTACGCTCACAGTAGCCTACAAATTATCGGGATATATCCACCTTGTTTCAGAAAGATTTTGCGCATTGGTTACTATGTATGTGTGCATGCTTCCTGTTTACTCTCACAACAGCCTGCAAATTATTGGGAGTATGTTAGTGTTTGATTTAGCTAGTAATATTTCTTGGGCAGTTTAGCATGGTCGTCAGCTTGTCATGTTAGTATTTGATTTATTGTGTCTCTTTTGTGAGGTGGCGCTAGTTTTGCTGGTGAGAAAGCTGCTACTCAGTTCAGATTTCTAACCAATTTTCTTAACTTTCAGTGTTGAAGAAACAAAGAGTCAGTCTGATCCGAGTTGCTCACTTTGGCAGGTACTTATGCAGAATGTCTGGCATATACACTCTACATATTCTAGGATGTACAGAAGAACCGTACTGGGGCATCCAAAAACATCTCGAACTATACTCCACATCGGTCAGGCACGAGTCCGTGAGGCAGGTCTCGCAGCCATTTGCCGTCGACGTCTGTGGGTGGCCCGTGGCTACGTACTGACGGCGATGATGCGTCACCATTACAGTATCATGACGTCACCTTGTGTTGCCTGTGAGATAATAGCATAAAACTACCACTTTTCGTGTTAGATTTCGGAAAACTATCAAGAGACGTTTCAATCGCACGAAACTACCACATTTTTCGCTGATTGTCGCAGAACGCACAAACCTGTCTCTGAGCGCGGACCCAGTTCGCAGGATGGAGCCGTTAACGCCCGTTAACGCCGTGGCGCGCGTGTAGAATAACGGTGCTGCCCAGTACGAGCTAGGGTTTCAGTCGCACAGGTTCTTCCTGTCCTCTCTCCTCTCGCACGAGTTCCTCCTCTTCCGGCCATGGCGGCGGCCACTCTCGGCGGCGATTCTGTCGGTGGCCAGGCGGGGAGCGGCGCCGATACGCCCCCTCGCGTCGATGCTGCAGAAGGCGTGGTCGTGGGCGGGGCCTCTCACGGCTACTCCCCCGTCGAGGGTGGGCCGCATCCGCTGGAGGCGAGAGCTGCGGGAGCGGCCGCCATGGCGGTGCTGTCTTTTCTGGCGAAGAGCTCATATCAGTGGTGCTCTGCTTTGGGCCCAATCGAGTAAGTCCCCATCTGTGAACCACATCTGTAATTTTTTTGCAATTTTAGCTAGCACAACATTAGAAATTTTAGCTAGTAGCCAATTGGACAGTGTAGGTTTGATCTATCCCTAGAAAAAATCACAGATTTGTAAGTGCTGTTAGTAGTAATTATTCCCCCGTTTCTTTAACTATTAGTAGTATTTATTCCACTGTTAGGACTGAAACCATAGGTACAAATATATAGGATTAAAACCTAAGCAGTGTTATTATTTGTCTGCAGTCTTGATGATGAGATTTGGGTAGTGAGATTTCAATTCCCTAGGCTAGATAACTTGGAGAGGACTCTGAGCAGAAGTGACATTACAGTGTTGAATCTTTTAGCAATGATAGAAGGACATGGCTATGGAATTAGAGATGGCATGTACTATGTTAAAGAAAAGGGTTGTGGACATGAAGGAATGGAGCTAATTGACAGCATGGAAAAGGTGGAGGAAATGTTAGCTCTGTATGAGCTTGAGAAGATGCTGACTATAACAGTTCTTAAGAAAAATGCATTATGGCCAGTGGGATTTAACTTAGAAGAGGGTGAGTCTGCACAAATTACTAAGCCAGTAGTATTGTTAGTGGACAAGGAAGGTGTCAACTATATTTCCTCAGATGAAGAAGGACTTTATCCAGTTGTTGTTGATATTTCAGATGTGGTACATCTTGGCACACAACAGAGCTGCAACTTTCATAAGATGATGAGAGACCAGGACATATTAGCTGATGATGACAGATCATCTGATGATGATTTTTATTATGACAGAGGTGAGGACAACCCTAAAGAGCACAACAGAATGGTAGAGGAGGAGTGGGAATTAGTTAGGAAAATCCAGAGGGAGAAAAGGGCTAGGGAACCTGATGAAGAAAAAACTGCTATCTTGGCAAAGCTCAGTCTGCAGAAAAAGCAAAGGGGGGACAGTTTGTTGCACTATGAAGGGGATACAGATGTTGAAGAGATATTTAAACCTGAAAAAGAATCCAGTGAATCTGGTGGAGAAGGTGATGACACAAACTATTTTTCTGTGAAGAAAGCGTCCAATAATCCAGGGCCAACCTGTAGGTCCCACTATGAGCCTGATGATCCATACATGCCTGAGTTTCTGCCCTCAGCTAATGAAGAGAACAGCCCAGATGAACTTGGTTCCAGTGATGATGATGGCATGGTACAAAAATTTCAGCTAGCTAGTGGGAAGAAGAGGAAGAAACTAAAGAAATTTCAGAAAACTAACTGGTATAATCCCAACAGATCTGATGCACAAATGCAGTTTTCTATAAAGTTGTGCTTTCAAGATGTGTATGAATTTAGAGTAGCTCTAAGGAATTTCCACATAACACAGCTGAGAAATTTTGCATATCACAGGAACACCCCTACTAGGATAATTGTCACATGTACAGAAGTAGGAAAAGCCCAGGGGTGTCCATTTTATCTCACGGCTTCCATCATTGCACATGAGAAAACTTTCTGCATAAGGAAATTCAATAGTAGGCACACTTGCACAACTCATGGAGAGAATACCAGAGTGACCATAGATTGGTTAGCTGCAAAGTCTGTGGACACCATAAGAACAAATCCTAATACTTGTGTGGAAACACTAATTCAGAATGCAAAGAAACATTTTGGAGTGGATGTTCCAAAAAGCAAAGCTTACAGATCTAGGAAGAAGGCCTTTGATGCTGTCCTTGGTGATCAGCAGGCACAATACACAAGAATTATGGATTATTTGCAGGCCATCATTGACACTAACCCAGGAAGCAGATGTATTGTGACTACTAATTTAGTGCTTGGTGATCCTATTGCAAATCCCAGATTCCATGGCTCATTTATTTGTTTAAATGCTTCAAAGGAGGGATTTCATAATGGTTGTAGGCCATTTATTGGTAAGATATCAGTACCATGTAATGCAATTAATTCTTCCATTTGTTTCACTATGTCAGTGGCATAATTTAGTGTATTTTGTTGTGTGTCATGTAGGTGTAGATGGTTGTTTCACTAGGACAGCAAATTCTTGCTGCAACAGGAATAGATGGGAACAATAACATATTTCCCATTGCATTTGGAGTAGTTGACAAGGAAGATAATGCCAGCTGGTTGTGGTTTTTAACACAACTCAGATATTATATTGGAGAGAGTAGAAAATTTGGAAGATACACAATAATATCAGATAAACAAAAGGCAAGTGTTGTTTGTATCATTTGTTTTACTGTCCACTTGCTCTTGCATTTATTTTAATAAATGTTGCCCATTTGGATGTTTACGGACTGCTCAATGCCATATCCAAGGTGTTCCCAGATTCTCCACAAAGGTTTTGTTTAAGGCATATTTATGCCAATTTCCAGAGAGCTGGATTCAGGGGCCCAGAGCTGAAGAAATATATGGATGCTGCAAGCTATGCCTACACCAAGAATCAGTTTGACATAGCAATGGAAGGTCTCAAGAATGATTGCTTGGAAGCATACAACTGGCTTGTGCAAATTCCAGCAGCGACTTGGGCTAGGCATTTGTTTGATACAAACTGGAAGACAGACCTTATAGTTAACAACATAAGTGAAGTGTTTAACAGGATGATTCTGGATGTCAGGAACAAACCAATTCAAACAATGCTTGAGGGGATCATGACCAAACTAATGGTCAAGTACAGTGGGACAAGGGAGAAGCTAGAAGAATCCAGGTGGGAAATCACTCCTTTCTACACAGAGAAACTAGAAGAATCTAAGAAGTGGTCTAGAGTTTATTCTGACGTTAACAGTGAAGTTGGACTATGGCAAGTCACCAGTTCTAGTGGCAGGATTGTTGCAGTAGATCTTAGGGTAAGGACTTGTGTGGGTGTAGGAAGTGGGACTTAACTGGTATTCCTTGTAACCATGCAGTAGTTGTAATCATGAAACTGAAACAACACCCAGAGGATTATGTCCATGATTTTTTCAAGAAGCCAATGCACAGAGAAGCCTTCAAACATACCATATACCC
Organism: Alopecurus myosuroides; assembly: GCA_028641055.1. Taxonomy (NCBI): domain Eukaryota; kingdom Viridiplantae; phylum Streptophyta; class Magnoliopsida; order Poales; family Poaceae; genus Alopecurus; species Alopecurus myosuroides. The sequence goes on along the minus strand of CM054057.1, from coordinate 40,070,495 downwards.
TGTATGTGACCCTTCTGACTGGATTAGGACAAATACCCAGGATACTGAACCACCAATCTTCGATGCTAAGCCTGGAAGAAAGCAGGTGAAACAAAAGGAAGGGACAATTTGAGGTGCCAGCACCAAGAGATTCTTCCAGGATGACCTCTGTCACTTGTAGAAACTGCAATGTGGTTGGGCATAAGTGGCCAAGCTGCAAAGTTACATTGAAGCCAGAGCTGCAAATAAGGAAAAATGCTCACCAGGTATCTTCTCACATGTTTATATCTATCCAGGCTAGCAGACACAACCTTGGTGAGGGTTCATCTACATCTGGTGCTAGTAGTACAGCACCTCCAACCCAAGGATCTACATCAGCACCTCCAACTCCAGTAGCAGCTACATCAGTTCCACCAGCAGCAAGATCAACTTCACCAGCACCAAGAGCAACTTCAATAGCACCAAGATCAACTTCAGCAGCAGCAGCAACATCAGTTCCACTAGTAGCAAGATCAACTTCACCAGCACCAAGTCCACCTACATCAGCACCTTAGCTTCAGGTCCAAAACCATTTTCCGCTCCAAGAAATTCCAGTGCTTCACAACCGGGCACTAGTTTCTTAGGCAAAAGGAAGACAAAGGTGACAAGTAGAATGCAAGGCTATCTCAATGCTGGGAAGCATAGCAGCCACAAATGAGTGCCGGTTATGTTTTAGTTTGTGCAAGACTATGTTGCAAAACTTGATGTCTGACTATGCTATGTTATGTGTCAAAACTATGTCAGTTTGTGTAAGACTATGATATGTAAGAGACCATCTGTGAGTTCATCATGTCATTTCAGACCTTTAAATCTTGTCAGATGATGATTCTGCCATTTTATTACGTGTTCTCATAAGCTAGGCCATTCTAAACCTTTTGATAGCACCCAAAATGGTCATTTTGGTAGACTAGGGCCTGCTAGAGTTGTCGACAACTTCTCGACAACCCAAACTGATCCATTGGATAGGCTATGGTCTGCTAGGGTTGTCGAGAAGTTGTCGACAACCATTAGTGATCCCTTTGATATACTACTCTATGTTTGTCGACAACTTCTCGATAAGTTCTCGACACCCAAAGTAATCATTTTGATATAGTATACTCTGCTAGGGTTGTCGAGAAGTTGTCGACAACCCATAGTGATCCCTCTGATAGAATAGTCTATGTTTGTCGACAACTTCTCGACAACCCATAGTGATCCCTTTGATAGAATAGTCTATGTTTGTCGACAACTTCTCGATAACATCTCGACAACTTGTCGACACAACACCAATAACCTAACTATGATAATGCAGAGCATATCAATCATTCCAGAGACAACTTTAGCATACCACAAGCAGAAATAACAACACAAACCATGCATCACACATCTAATTCAAACATAAAGGTTCAACTCAACTTCAAATGTTCCATTACAATCCAAACTGACACGTTCATCTCACTGAAATTAAACTAACAATACAAACATTCATAGGTTCATAGTAGCATCAGAGGACATTACAGATTACTCATCTGTAATTTCCTTTATCTTCTTGAGCTTTTCCTTCAAAGCCTGGATAGCATTCACCATCTTAAATATCATGTACTCTAATTTTTTCTTCTCAGCTTTCAGAGCAATGTTCTCAACAGCAATTTTTTCCTGGTTCACCTTCATCACATCAGCTTGAGATCTCTGTACCTGCTTCATCTCTCCAATTTCTTTCTCTTGTGCTTCAATTTTCTTCTTCAGCAAATCAATTTCCTTCTCCTCAACCACCTTCACCTCAGATGTCTTGCATATCCTGCATGTGAGTATCATAGCAGTACTTGTTGACATCCTCCACAAGACTTGAGAGTACTGCTTCTCAAGTTTGTGCTTCTCTAAAGCCAGATCATGGATAAGCTGCACATGATCACACTTCTCAACAGCTCTTTCACTCTTGCTATCATAAAGCATTGACCACAGTCTTCGTAGTGCATTATGGGCTGTTTCTGGCCATTCACCATCAACCCAAGAAACAAAACCGTAGTTCTCCACTTGCTGCAAAAAAATTACACCATATGTGTTAATAATAAATCTTCTCTGCCATGCTACATAAGAACAATTCCTAGGCTTCAGCTACATGTTTTAGACAGAGATATAAGAACAGATATAACTACAGCGACATGTTTCAGATATCAATGTAAGAACAGAGATTACTTACGTTCAGAACCTAACGCAGATAGAATCTACAGCCAGTGTTGGATCCTTGGAATGCCACACACCTCCTAGGCTTCAGCTTGTGGACGCGGCACACCGCAGAGCAATCAGTTGCAATGCCAAAGAATGTGAGGTCCTCCACGGTATCAGGAGAAAGATCCAGAGGGGCGATGTCCTATTCGGCAAGAAATCGATAGTTCATCGACCAAATCGAGCTAATTTTCCCATCTACGAGCTGAGCGAAACCTAACCCAAACCCTAAATCGAACAATGGTGAGCACAGAAAAAGCTTACAACTAGCACATCGTTGGTCGACGACGAGCTTTCGTCCCAGCTCGGCATGGCGGCGGAGGTGACGGCCGGCAGCGACGGACAGCGGCGGGGGCGGCGATGGCGGGAACGGCGAAACAGGGGAAGGGAAAGACGATGCGGGGCTGGCGAAACAGGCGAGGGGGGTTTTCTACACGCACCTGACATGCGGCGTTAACGGGCGTTAAGAGAGAGATTTGTGTGTTCTGCGACAACCAGCGAAAAATGTGGTAGTTTCGTGCGATTGAAACGTCTCCTGATAGTTTTCCGAAATATAACGCTAAATGTTGTAGTTTTGTGCTATTATCTCGCTGCCTACCGCAAAATACAGTGAATTTTTACATAAATAACCTTTTAACGCAGAAAATTCACACTCTAACCCCTCGAAACAAATAATTCAAAAAATAACCGTTTAGCTTAACGCCCGCCACCACGAGGGACGTTATGCTCTATGCCTCAACGTCTCAGATGCGCGGCGTTATTGACCGTGACACCGTGTCTACGTGGCAGCACGTATAATGCCCCAAGCGTTGATCTTGTCTTTTCCTGGAATTGAACAATACGCTATACCGCAGATACGTGTGACCCGACGGCTAGCTACTGCTGCGCGATTAATTGGTCAGCTGCCATATGCAGGTCTGCACCATGCAATTGTGTGCACCCTACAACGAGGAAGAAACACTGCTCATCAACCTTGTCGTTTATGTGTCGTTGCAACTTGCAAAAGTAACGAGAGCGGCCTATTAGAGCACGGGCAACAGTGAGCTTGTTATTTTTTGGGGGAGGGGGGATTTAATTTTTTAATATTTTAAAAAACGCTGACCAAAGGGGACGGATCGCTTCCTTGGGTGTCCGTTGTTAGAAGATGAGACTGTTCAGCAACGATTTTCCGCGTCAGATAATACCCCGTTTAATTCGGTCCTCATTGTGACTCGAACCCGGGTGGATTGGACGCACACTCGCTGCCTCTGCCAGTGAGCTAGCACTCAATTCTCATTAAAAAAAATAGAAAAAACCTGGATGTAGATATGGTACTCCATTTTATCAGTGTGCAAGGAAAAAAAAAATTATATTCTAGGCCCAGTGTAAGTTTTAAAAGGTTCTAAAATTTGGAGTTGAAAATTTTGCGGAATTGTAGTGTACATGGTTGTCATTCAGGGATATTATTCAACTTTTCTGAAACATGGAAATCGAGTTGTAGAAATTTCAAAAAATCGAGCTAAACATCCCTGGAGCTAACAGATAAAAACGTACAGTATTACGTTTGGATGAGCACACATAAAACTCTCTTAACAAAGTAAGCCGACTTGGATATGGTTGCATGTCCACGTGAGGTGAAACAGAACCAACAAAAGAGACATGACGACCAGAGCGGCACCCGTGTGCCCGCGTCGCGTGTGTCCACCGCATTCAGAGAGACGTACGGTCGGCTTTCTCCGTGCGCCTATATATGCGTGCGTGTGCACGTACGGGCAGCACCAGATGCTCCCGGGCCGGGACACACGCCGCGTGGGGACGGCATATAGCTTGTGTCGTACCAGGGTACGAGTCTCACCTCTTTGTTTTACCTAGAAGCTGTACTCCCTCCGTTCCAATGAATAAGGCGTGCACGCTTTTCTAGATTTGTCTTTGACCAAGAATTAATCCATATATATAATAATATTTGGTATAAAATCAATATCATTAGAAAGTGTTTTTCAATTCGAATCTAACAATGTCAAATTTGCACTATATAGTCAAGATATTGTTACTCAAATCTTTTGGTCAAAGTTTGTCTTGAAATGCGTGTGCGCCTTATTCATAGGAACGGAGGTTGTATTATATTTCAACGGGGAAAAAACACATTCTACATAGAGGCCATGTAGAAATGAAAAAAAAAATACAAAACAGAAGCAAAATTAGCACCACGGAATTTGAAACAAAATTTGATAAACGCAATTGCTCACCTCGCCACCATGTCGACGAGATACACATCAGCGTGGCTTAGATAGCATCGTCTATGACTAATCTGTTTGGACGGTGCACCCCCCATACAAGCGGCGGAAGATCTGTCGCATTCGGGCATGGAAAACGAAGAAGAGACACATATGAGGACCATCGATATACTTGTGTTATACTCCCTCGCAATTGAAATGTAACGTATTAAAATATAAAATGTTTTGGCGAATCTTAAATAACACGTACCTATACATGTTTTATTATAAGATGCATATCAATCTAAACACTAAACATATTGTCTGAAAAACGCTAAAACATATTATATTTTGATATCGAGGGAGTAATATTTATGATGACGGAATCAAAGATGAGTACTTACATACTCAAGCTTACTACATACTCACTCGGTTTATAGATACGTATACCGTTAATTTTTAACCTAAGTCAAAAAAATTATAGCTTTACCAAATTAATGCAAATTTAGCATTTTCTAGATACGTGTTTATAAACCGCATTCCACTAAGGTGGAAACACTTTCCCCTAGGGCCCACCACCTCCCGCATTCCCCTATGGTGGTTAGCGTGCGTGCCCATCGACTACCGCCCCCGCCAGCAGACCTAGCGGGGCCGCCACCACCCGCCACAAGCTATAGCCGAAAGAGCATCTCCCCAGTCTTATGGCAGAAAGTTCCTCCCGCCACCCGTTAGGGTGGGAAGGGACATATGTCACCTTTCTGCCTTCCCACCAGGTCTTTTTTTGGCAAAAGAGTTGAAAAAGAGTTATTTTTTTATAAATGCATTCGATCGAGGGGTCATATTTATGAAAAAAAATCCGAATGCGGAAGAGAGGTCACGAACCTAGACTTGAGTAGATCTATCGACACTAGGCAGGCAAGGACATAGCGTGCAAAACAACGCACGCACCGTTGGAAAAAAAAAATCCATTGTCAGACTATCTCCGTACGTGGCCATGTTTGGTAGCCCCTTGCCGTTGTACAGTACGTCCGTTCAGAAACGGAAGAGGGTACGATTTGGCTACAGCTAGGACTGCTACGGGAAAAAAGATGAACTGGCCTTGTAGCTAGAAACAGCGGCGACTAGCTTGTCACAGAGTTCAATTAATGGCGTCGCCGCAGGCACGCCGGCGCCGTGAACGTCGTCAACTCTTTTGCATCGGAAGTAGTGCTAGCAACTGCCGGGGAGTGGCATCCCGACAACACAGAGAACGGAGTTCCGAGCCACTCGACATGCACGTCCATCAGATTCGTGCATGTTCGACTTGATACGTGCACCGAATCTAATGAACCCAACAAGTTGGATCGAGTTTGGCAAGAGAAAACATGTTGGACACGCGCGGTTGCCTTGTCCTGTCTCCTGTAGTCCTCGCGGGCAGATAGCAGGAGAAGCAACCGTGTCAATCGACCGCCCCGTCCCGGCATGCCAACAGAATACCCAGCCGCCAACACGCTACACATCTCTTGTTATAAGGAAAAAAAAGACGCTCGGCTTTGGCCTCTCTATTTCTTCACGTATTTTCTACTCCCTCCGTCTCAAATTAAGCATTTTTGTCAAACTTTGCAACACTTAATTTAAGCTGGAGGGACACTCCTGGTGTGGTGTCGTGTGGTGTTGCGTTGTACGAGACACCGATAAATTCATCCAAGACGGGCGTATCAAACTTTGGAGCTAGAACAGTTAACTAGCTCCTTCCGACTCAAAATAAGTGTCATTAAAATAAGTTAAAAATAAATATATCTTGTACTTGAAAGAATACATTTAGATACATCCACATCATCAATAACATTATTTTGAGACGGATGGAATAGTAAACAGTCATGCGTGCAGCTTTCCGGGCGGGTCGTCTGGAGCAAACAAATTAGTCGGATGTGCTCGCGTGTAAGCATGTCCGCGTCTTCTACAGGCCATCAACGGAATGCCGGTGCTCAACAATACCTATTCTCTCCGTTAAAAAAGCAAACCTCCTGGCTCGCACCTGTTCATTGATTTTCAGTATTCCGCCGACAGAAATACCCCGCAAATTCTACTTCCGGTCAAGATCCGAATTCCGGAATTCTTTGGGCTCCCCTGTCCGCGTATATGCTACCGCGGCTGCGGGGCCCTGGCGGACAAAAGGTCTATGGAAGTATAGCTAACTACTATAGGGTAGCTACATACGTATAATCACTATTAGAAAACGGGTCTCTAGTTCCGGGCCGTTAGGGGTTTTAGTCCTGGATAGAAATTTAGGACTGCTGAATCGGGACTAGAGGCACTCCTTTTATCCCGTGTCTCGTGGGCCACGAACCAGAACTAAATGCCCACCACGCGGCCGCGTCGGCAGGAGGACCTTTAGCCTGGGTGGTAACACTGGTAGAAAATAGGGCTGTAGTCCCGGTTCGCCAGGGCCTGTAGTCCCGACCCAGCAACCGGGACTAGCAATGCGCGACTAAAGACCCCTCCCCCCCTATAGTCCCGCCATTTACGGACCGGGACTAAAGGCCCGTCCACGTGGGCGCCAGGGATCCGTCGCGGCGGAGGCCCTTTAGTCCCGGTTCTTGTGGCCAACCGGGACTGAAAACCTGCGCAGGTTTAGGGTTTTAGGCCCCCTAAACCTGGTTCCTTTTTAATTTGTTTTGTTTTATTTCTTTTATATTTTATTTTGTGTTTTATTTTAATTTTGATGAAGTTTCAGTACACATATATATATATATTTTACGATACTATATACATGCATATATATATATATATGAAATTTCAAACAAGGAGAATTCAATAGGAATATATAATATATATTCAATATCGGGTGACCATATATACAACCTCGAACAAGTTTTCATATTACACAATTAAGATGGATGACCATACACAAATTCGAACAATTAATTAGATAGCTTATGCGTATAATAGTCATCGTCGGTGGACGCATGGTACTCTCCTTCCTTATCGATGACATGCCTAAGGAAAAATCCTGCTATTTCCTCTTGAATTGGTCGGAAGCGAGCTTCTGGAGTAAGCGCCCTCCGCAAGTTATTGAGACCCCTCCGCGTGGCCTCGTCCTTCTTCCTCTCAGAGATTTCTTTCCGTATGTTCTCACAGACATAGTATCCACATAGACCGGTCCCCGGTGGCTGCTTATCCACTCCTTTGACCACATTTTTAAATTTTAGCTCATTTTTGAATCCACCGACATGTCCAAGTGAGAACTGTCTCCAAACTCTACATTGCAAATAAAATTAAATGAACAAGGGAGTTATTAGCTTAGGAAATGAACAAAAGAGACCGATCGATATAGAGCGCAAATGATTGAAAAATAATTACCTTTGCATCATTTTTCTCATGTTGATCCAAAGATCTGTATTTGAATTCATAGAGTCAAAGATCAAAACTATGGAGTCCTGAAGATCAATTTTTAGCAGAATCCAGTGGAACCTGCGGACACGTTAGATGCACAGTCATGCATAACTTATCGATTAGACATACCATGCATGGAGTAAACAAAAGACAATGGGAACATGAGAGAAACACTCAACCAAAAAGGTAAGGAAATAGAATATATCTTTTGGATTCATGCTTTTTAAAAAAATTGTACAAGTCTTTCTCCACTTCTTTGGGGTGACGTTCTAACATAGTTCCATTAATGATTTGTGGGTCAATGAACCCAACATCATGGATGAGTCTTATTTTGCATTACCAAATCTTCAATCTGCATAATAGCGTATGCAACAATATAGTTAGGACTATATATATATATATATATATAGTGTAGGCAATGAAGAACGAGATGACGTAGAAATAAATCACTTACAGAACGTAGCAACTCAGGATAGATTTGTCGAGCTCACGCAGATTGAACAGCTGGAACAATTCACTCATCTCAACTGTTACAGAGTACTTTTTAGTGTGATGCTCCTCTGTATAATCCACATACACAAATTCTTTGTCGGTCCATGTTATGAAATGTTTGTACCAACGTAGCAGAGCTTGCATTAGTGGTGGTAGATCCTTTTCCTTCGCAGGCTCGACGAGAGGCCCTTTCTTCTCATATTGTAATCCTACCTCAGCCACTGGCGCATCGTCTAGGCCTAAAAAGAGACGAAGAGATATACCGGCCTCGGACGCATTTTGCATGGCAGTAGGTACAGTCAATCCCATTTCTGCCACATCATTTATGACCTCGGGGTCCTGTTCCGGAGCGGCTTTCACTATGAGCGGGGGGATCGATTTTTTACTCTGCATCCCGAGCTGGGCAACTTGTTTCCCGCTTTTTTTCATTTTTCCTTTTCCTTTCTCCTCCTCCACTATTTTTGCTTTCTCTTTCTCCTCCTCCAATATTCCTGCTTGCGCACGAAGTTCATTATCATAGTCTTTAGGCAAATTCTTCTCGGCTTGGGACGGTGTCGACAAAAAACCCGTAGTCCAATAGTCTACAATCGGAGGGAATACTTCCTTGGGCTCAGCCTCCTTTAGCGCCTTCAGTCGGCCAATCCATTTGTCAACGTCAGCCTTCACGGCCAATTTGGTTTCAGCATCACTAAGTTTCCAAGGCCTTCGGGGGAGAGGCTTCAGTGATGGCTCCGGTACCCGTGTGGTCTTAGCTACATAAGGCTCCGGGTTAATAGACCAAGAGCAGGTTCCCTTGCTGTCCGCCTGCCTCTGTTTCTTCGCTGGAGGAGGAATGGAGGGCGACGTCTGCTTATCCTCCAGAGGAGGAATGGGGGGCGACGTCTGCTTTTCCTCCGGAGGAGGAATGGGGGGAGACGGCTGCTTTTCCTCCGGAGGAGGAATGGGGGGAGACGACTGCTTTTCCTCCGGAGGAGGAATCGTGGGCGACGGCTGCTTAACCGCCGGAGGAGGAATCGTGGGCGACGGCATCTTACCCGCCGGAGACGGCGTCGAATGGCGTGAAGGAGGCGTAGGTGAACCAGCACCACCACCACCACCACCACCAGCACCTGCACCATCGGAGGGGGGTGGACTTGTTAGCCTTGGCGTCTCGCCTGGAAACACTATGTACTTCTTTTTCCATAGAATGAACTGGCGCTTGACATCTCCAAGTCTTCTCTCCCCTTCGGGTGTAGCTATGTCAATCTCCAGGTCCTCAAACTCTTGGACTATGTCTTCCACCGTGACTCGAGCATAGCCATATGGAATGGGGTTGTTCTGATGGAGTGCTCCAGGTGTAGATGGTAAAGCACTGCCGGTAGCTACCTTCATGGAAATGTTCCCCACGGGATAATGCAGATCACATTCTTTCATCTCCTTTACATCATCCACGGGGTAGTGAGGCTCCGGTGCACGACTCTCGATCATCGGTGCATTAGCACCTGCAGTCGGGGCCTCCGTGGAAGCCACGCTGCTTCTCCGCTGATGCTGGCTTCCGAGATCCGCGGCATGTTCTTCATGGGGCCCTGCAGCCGCCGCTTTTTCTTTCTCAAGTATTCCCGCCACGATCTTCTTCAACTCATTAAATTCCGCTGCAAGATTCGACAGTTGATCTGCAGCCCGGTCCGTACCTCTCTTACGGCTTCTGTAACAGTACGGGTCACCCTCCTGGGAAAACCCTACTTTCCACGGCAATCTGCCTTTGCCTCGTACATGTCCTCCGTGTTCAGGATTCCCGAGGGCATGGGTCAGTTGGTCTCTCTCTCTGTTGAACGTGATCACGCCCTGTTGAGCTGAGGTCATTGTGTCAACAAGGTCTTTTGTGGGAGCAAACTTTTTCTGCCGGTGAACACACTCCCCTGTCTCCGGGTCTAGCGATCCCCCATGCCCGTACCACCACATTTTGGCTCTTTCGTCCCATCCCTCTGTACCTAGACGGATTCCTCTTGCCCTCAGGCCGTCCTCCATTGCCTGCCACTTAGGCGCCGAAACGCGGTATCCTCCTGGCCCCATAACATGATGGTACTGTTTCTTTTCCGCATTAGCCTTATTTTTTGCCGACATTTCCTTGAAATGCTCCGATTTATGTTGCGTCACAAATTCTGTCCAATCATCTCTCAGTTTCTCATGTTGTCCAGTGAAAATCGGAGTCTTGCCCTTGCTGACATATTCACGGAACAATTTTTTCTTGAAGTTCCGGAATGCTTCGGCCATCTTCTGAAAAGCGAACTCTTTGACTATCCTTCTCCTCTCACGTCCACCCGGAACGTCCTGACCGAATTCATCTTTTTTGTTGTATTCCGGAGGTAGAATGAAATGTGCAATAAGCTTTCTAAACATAATCTTTTTCGTTCTCTTGTCGACATAAGTGAAACCAATACGTGCTTTCTTTGGCTCCTTCCATTCCTGGACGGTGATCGGGACGGTGTCTCTAACAATGACTCCGCATTGGTTGATAAACTTTGTGGTGTGCTGTAGGGGCTTGCCGATTACACTGACTGATTCGATGGTATATGTTTCTCCATCTTTCATCGATTTGGATTTGCCACGCTTTGTCATACTAGATCCGGCCGAGGGCTAAAATAAGAAAGGGAGTCGCGCGCGTTAGTGCATATGTATTCACATTTCAGTAAGTTTGTATCACGAGAGTCCCAATGTATATATATATATATACCTCGCCGGAGGTGGTTGTTCTTTGCAATTGGAGATCGTCGTTTGTCGACGGTTGACCTCCGTCATCAATGTCCATTCCTTCAGCTCCTTGATCATCGACAATGTCCGTTCCTTCACCTGTTTCATCACCGACAATGTCCGTTCCTCCACGTTCTTGATCATCAAGGTTCAGATAAGAAGAGACTACATCGTCTTGTTGCTCATCTTCTGGGCCCGGCACATAATGGGTCTGGTTGGCTATCATGCCGTATATAATACATTCAGCCTCCTGCTCTGTATACGGCAAGGCTCCATTGTCCGCCATATGTCACTCCTGCAGACATGCATATAGTAAAAATTAATTAAGTATATAGGAGACTTAGCAAATATTACACCCTCTATCTCAAATTGTCTGCCATATGTCACTCCGGTGGAAGAACGATGACCACCGGAGGGGGAAAACCATACTTTAGAGGTGTGTCCAAGATTAGTTTCTCAAATGACTTGGAGAACCCCATAGCTACGTTGCATTTGCTTTTCTGGTCATTTTGGTATATTACACTTAATATTCTGAATTTATTGAATTAAAACTTATTTTCATTATTTTTTTGACTTAGGAATATTTAGTGTTAGTAGAATTAGCAAATATTAGTACAAATATATTTTTAGGGTTAGTAGACTTAGGGTTAGCACTTTGCAAAAAAAGAGTGCAGCCCAACTTTTGACTTAGGAATTTTTTTGACTTAGGATTTATTTTAACTTAGTAGGAAATTTTTTGACTTAGGAATTTTTTTGATTTAGGATTTATTTTAACTTTGCAAAACTAGAGTGCAGCCCAACTTTTTTTTTTTTGAGAATCCGAGTGCAGCCCAAGAGCGTTTTTTTTCTCCCCCGCAGGCCGTGACGTCAGCGTCTCTGTTTCCTCCTCCTTCGGCGAGGGCCACGGCGCCACTCTCCTCTCTCCCCCGCGAGCACGGGCACGGCCACTCGGCCACGCACCACGGCACGACCACGGCCACGGCCACGGCCACGGGCACGGCCACGGCCACGCACCACGGCACGGCCACGACCACGGGCACGGGCACGGCACGGCCACGGCCACGGCACGGCCACGGCACGGGCATGGCCAAGCACGCACGCACGGGCACGGCCAAACCCTAAACAGATCCTCCGGCGGGGGCCACGGTCGTCGTCGTCGTTTCCGATCGTCGTGCACGGTCTAGAGATCCTCAAGAACGCACGGGCGGGCACCTACCGGAGACAGAATCGGCGAGGGCGGCGGGCAGCAACCGGAGACGGAATCGGTGGGGGCGACGGGCAGCAACCGGAGACGGAATCGGCGAGCGCGGCGCGGAGAAGACGAGATGTGTTTGGGAATTTTTGGGGGAAGAGAATATATAGGGGCAGCCTTTAGTCCCGGTTGGGGACACCAACCGCGACTAAAGGCCCCCCCGCGGACCTTTAGTCCCGGTTGGTGTCCCCAACCGGGACTAAAGGGGTATTTTTTTCGCGGCGTTTTCGTTCCCGCGCGGAAAGAGGCTTTAGTCCCGGTTCGTGACAGTAACCGCGACTAAAGGTGGTTTTTCAAATACTTTTCCTTTTTCCAATCTTAAAGTACAAATAATATATCAGAAATTTTTGAAAAATAAAACTAATTCTTTTTAAAATCTTAAAAATACAAATAATATATCAGAAAATTCAGAAAAATAAAACTAATCATAAAGATTCACACACATCTTGAATATATATATAGATAAAAAAGGCAGTACATAATGGCTAGAGTGGATCTAAACCTAAACGGAGAGCATAGATGCATGATCTGATATCTGCTAGTCATACTCTTGCCTAGGCCTATAGTACATGTACTCGTAGTCGTCGTAGTCGCCGCCGCCGTCGTCGTCACTATCGTCTGACGGTGCTCTGCACTCCCTCGGAGGATCACGACTCCAGGACTGGGCCTGAGGGTAGCGCAGGCGGGGGATATCGCCGGCCCTGATGTAGTCCATGACGCTCTGTAGAGTCCGGCCGGACCACCATAGCCGACGACCGGCCTCGTGAAAGTTCCCAGGAGGCAGGCCGTCCTCCTCATACCTGGCGAACGCCCTCTCACGCCGATTGATGAAGAAGGCATCCCAAGTATGCTGGTTATCGGGATGCCAACTGGGATTCCTCCGCTGCTCCGGCGTGAGCTCGTGATAGTAGTGGTTCGTGATGGCCGCCCGACGCGCCACACCTTCAGGAAGAGGAGGGACCGGCACTCCTCCGGCGCTCAGCATCCAACCGGCGGGAACGTTGTAGCCGCACGGGCAGGGGTAGTTCGAGGCAGAAAGTGCCTCCGCCTGGATGAATGTTAGAGTGGGTACGGTAGAAGCCATGAGAGAGAGTGGTGAGTTTGTATGTGTTTATGCCAATGGTGTGGCAATGCATATATACATATATATAGCGAGAAAAAAACATCCCTTTAGTCCCGGTTGGGGACACCAACCGGGACTAAATGGGTTAGGGTTTTGTTTGGACCAATCAGATAGAATCACACGGATCGTGTGTTTCTTTAAAGCGCTTGTGAGTCGTTGGATCCGGGGTGTGTTTCTTTCGAGCTGTTGTGAGCCGTTCGATCAGGGCTACGGTGTGTTTCTTTCGAGCTGTTGTGAGCCGTTGGATGAGGTGGTTTCTTAACCGTTGGATCAAAACCCTAGCACAACACTTTGTGAGCCAGAGGACCCTATATATAGCCCACCTTCATACACCGGTCAGTTCATCGAGCAAATATAAAACATCCGGATTCGCCATCATACGTCCTGTCGTGCATTTGGTATGCATATTGCACCCAGTAGCCACGGTGGGGCTGTATGATGGCGATACCGATTGTTTTGTTCTACATCCCCCTTTAAGGTTTGATACATCATATATTCAGTTTATCGAGCAAGTACAAAACATCCGGATTCTCCATCATACGTCCTACCGTGCATTTGGTATGCATATTGCACCGAGTAGCCACGGTAGGGCTGTATGATGGTGATACCGATTGTTTTGTTCTACACCCCCCCCCCTTTAACACATCCATGGATGCTATGGGTCAGTGTTCACTTTGAGCTCGGTTAGTAATGTGCAACTATTTGCTTGGTTCTGTTAGGGTGGCGCGTGGCGCGGGAGTTGCGACGCGTGGCGCGGGAGTTGTGACGCGTGGCCAGGAGGGCGCGGTATAAACTGTCGCGCCTCGAGCGCGTCTTCTCCTCTCCACGCACCGTCGCGCTTCCACAATGCCTCCGAGGAGGAACAGCACCACCGGCTTTCGCGGCGTCCGAGCACGGCAGAACGGAATGTTCAGCGCAGATATCCGCTGGGGGGACGACCGCATTCCCCTCGGCTCCTTTGCGACGGCGGCGGAGGCCGCCCGCGCCTGTGACGCGGCGGCCTGGCGCCTCAACGACTGCCACACTGTCTGGGAAGCGGAGGCAAGGGCGCCGAAGCCGCAGATCGTCACTGCCGCCGACCACCTCCACCTCCGTCACCGCACGTTTCAGGGCCTAGTCGACGCCAGGGAAGAACGCTTCGTCCGCGAGTATTACCGGAACAACCCGGGGGAGGAGAGCGCCGACGAGGAGCTCTGGCAGACCCGCGCGGCTGAGCGGGCGGAGCGCCGCCTCGAACGCCACCTCGCGTTAGATGCCGCTCGGGAGGCGAGGACGAGGGCGCTGCAAGAGCTTCGTCGGGCCGACCGCGCCGGCGAAGTCTGGGCCTCCGACGATCCGAGGTGGGGGCCTATCTCGGACATACCATCATGCACCTCCGACAACGACGAGGAGGTCACCGACGAGTTCGCCGACGTCGATGACCCGGAGGAGGTCACCGACGAGTTCCCTGACGACGACGACGAGGAGTAGTGTTCGTATGTTCTCTCTTTTCAATAAAAGAATTTGTATTCCGCAAGGTTCGTATGTTCGTATGTTTTCTGTTTTTAATAAAAGTTATGAAATCAGATATTTTATCTCACAAAGTTTTGAGACATTTAAGTAGCTTTCTGTTTTCCATGCTTTCCACTCGTTTTCTCAAATATTTTGCAAAGGAGTTATTCTTAAACACATCAGAGATAATATAATTCACATGATCCATTCAAAAAAGTTTGGTACACAATAAATTATTACACATCAATTCTTCCCTTGTGTCCCTGCTTTCTTACGATCTGGCCGTATCCATGGAGCATCCTCATCATTTAACTTAATGCTTGGGTCAGTGTTGACTTTGAAGGGCGGAATTTCACCAAACATATTATAATCTTCTGACATGTCTGTCTTGTCCTCCACTCCCACGATGTTTCTTTTCCCTGAAAGAACAATGTGGCGCTTTGGATCATCACATGATGTACTGATCGTTTTATTATCTTTCCGTTTCCTCGGTTTGCTACTCATGTCCTTCAAATAGAAAACCTGAGCGACATCTTTGGCTAGGACGAATGGTTCGTCAAGGTAACCAAGATTGTCGAAATCCACCATTGTCATTCCGTATTGCTCGTCCACCTTTACCCCACCTCCTGTTAGCTTGAACCATTTGCACCGGAACAAAGGGACCTTAAAGGAGGGTCCATAGTCAAGTTCCCATATCTCCTCTATGTAACCATAATATGTGACCTTTTGCCCAATCTCGGTTGCTGCATCAAAGCGGACACCACTGTTTTGGTTGGTGCTCTTTTTATCTTGGGAGATCGTGTAAAATGTATTCCCATTAATCTCGTACCCTTGGAAAGTTGTTATAGTCGAAGATGGTGTCTTGGCCAACATGTACAGCTGATCTCCAACATCATTGTCATTCATTAAATGTTTTCGCAACCAATTGCCGAAAGTCTCCATGTGGGCCTTTCTAATCCATGATTCAGGCTTTCCCGGGTTGTTCGAGCGTAAAATATTCTTGTGTTGCTCGAAGTACGGAGCCACCAAGCTCGAATTTTGCAGAACTGTGTAGTGTGCTTCAGTCATAGAATGACCGTCCATACATATCGTTGATTTCCTTCCGATCGTGCCTCTTCCACTTAGTCTCCCCTCGTGCCGCGATTGAGGAATACCAATCGGCTTAAGGTCAGGAACATAGTCAATAGAGAACTCAATTACCTCCTCATTTCCATAGCCCTTTACGATGCTTCCTTCTGGCCTAGCACGGTTACGAACATATTTCTTTAATACTCCCATAAACCTCTCGAAGGGGAACATATTGTGTAGAAATACAGGACCGAGAATGGAAATCTCTTCGACTAGGTGGACCAGGAGGTGCGTCATAATATTGAAGAAGGATGGTGGAAACAGCAACTCGAAACTGACAAGACATTGGACCACATCGTTCTGTAACCGTGGTAGATCTTCTGGACTGATTACCTTCTGAGAGATTGCATTGAGGAATGCACACAGCTTCACAATGGCTACTCGAACATTTTCCTGTAGGAGGCCCCTCAAAGCAATCGGAAGCAATTGCGTCATAATCACGTGGCAGTCGTGAGACTTTAGGTTTTGGAACTTTTTGTCCGCCATGTTTATTATTCCCTTTATATTCGACGAGAAGCCAGACGGGACCTTCATACTGCTCAGCATTCAAAAAAAATGACCTTCTCTTCTTTCGTAAGAGCGTAGCTGGCACGACCTTGAAACCATTCCGGATGCCGGTCATCTGGGTCTTTCAAAAGTTGCTGATCCCGCCGTGCTTCCTTTGTATCCTTTGTCTTCCCATACACGCCCAAGAAGCTTAGCAGGTTCACGCAAACATTCTTCGTAACATGCATCACGTCGATTGCAGAGCGGACATCTAGGACTTTCCAATACTGTAGCTCCCAAAATATCGATTTCTTTTTCCACATGGGTACGTGCCCGTCAACTCCCTGCGGAACTGATTGTCCGCCAGGTCGACCCTTTCCAAAGATGACATTCAAATCCTTGACCATATCAAATATCTCAGCTCCAGTACGTTCCGCAGGCTTCGGCCGGTGATCTGCCTTGCCATTGAAATGCTTGCCTTTCTTTCTTACGTTATGATTTCGGGGAAGAAATCGACGATGACCCAGGTACACGTTCTTCCTACAATTATCCAAAAATACACTTTCAGTCTCATGTAAGCAGTGCGTGCATGCTTTGTATCCCTTATTTGACTGTCCCGAAAGGTTACTGAGAGCAGGCCAATCGTTGATGGTTACACATCCCACACAGGTACACCAGGTCTGCCCCACAATTGTAAAAGTTCATCAACTAATGGCCTTAGGTACACATCGATGTTGTTGCCGGGTTGCTTCGGACCTTGGATGAGCACTGGCATCATAATGAACTTCCGCTTCATGCACAACCAAGGAGGAAGGTTGTAGATGCATAGAGTCACGGGCCAGGTGCTATGGCTGGAGCTCTGCTCGCCAAAAGGATTCATGCCATCAGTACTTAGACCAAATCTTATGTTCCTTGCGTCAGCTGCAAAATCTTTGAACTCTCTGTCGATCTTTCTCCATTGCGTTCCATCAGCGGGGTGTCTCAACTCCCCGTCGGACTTACGGTCCTCTTTGTGCCATCGCAACAACTTGGCATGCTCTTTGTTCATGAACAGGCGTTTCAGCCGAGGTATTATAGAAGCATACCACATCACCTTGGCGGGAACCCTCTTCCTGGGTTTCTCGCCCTCAACATCGTCACCAGGGTCATCGCCTCTGATCTTATAACGCAATGCAGTGCATACAGGGCATTCATTCAAATCCTCGTATGCACCGCGGTAGAGGACGCAGTCGTTAATGCATGCATGTATCTTCAGAATCTCTAAACCTAGAGGGCACACAACCTTCTTTGCTTCGTACGTACTGGCGGGCAACTCGTTATTCTTCGGAAACATATTCTTCAACATTTTCAGCAAATTTTCAAATGATGAGTCAGCTACACCTTCCCGTGCCTTCCATTTCAGCAAATCCAGTGTGCAGCCCAGCTTTTTCAGACTATTGTCGCATCCTGGGTACAGCGACTTCGTGTGATCCTCTAACATGCGATCCAAATTCTCCCTCTCCTTGTCAGTTTCGCAGCGTCTCCGTGCATCAGCAATGGTCCGACCAAGATCATCAGCGGGCTCATCATGTGCCTCTTCTTCACCTTCACCAAACCCTTCCCCACCTTCAGCATCATCCTCCATGAAGGTATCACCGAAAGCGTCATGATAGTTGAAATCGATATCATCCTCTTCTTCATCTTCTTCCATTCTAACCCCTCTTTCTCCATGCTTGGTCCAACAATTATAGCTTGGCATGAAACCGTGCCGAAGCAGGTGCATGTGAACGACTCTTGAGGAGGAGTGACCCTTCTCATTCTTACATTCAGCACATGGACAGATAATAAAACCTCGCTGCTTGTTCGCATTTGCCACTACGAGGAAATCTTTCAAACCCGTAGTGAACTCGCCGGAGAGTCGGTTACCGTACATCCATTGCCGATTCATCTGCATTATTATTATATAAAGTATATAATTAACCATCATGCATTTGTTAAACTAACTAGCTGGAAATAATACAAATCATGAAAGGGTTCAAGTTGCTAACCGCGACCGCGGAGGTAAAATAAATGAAAACGATCAAGTGCGGCTCGGACACTTAATATCATGTGTGTTTCATGCTATCGGGCATTTCATCGAACACCTAGTGTGCATAGTAGGAACCAAAAGCATACCCACCACCCCTTGTGAATGTTGTGAGAGCAGAAGTGACACCAAATGTGGTTAAGTGCAGCGAGCTGAGTTCTATATATAGGGATGGGCCTTTAGTCCCGGTTCACCTGGACAACCGCGGCTAAAGGCCGTGGGGCCAGACAGATGACATATTAGCCCCGGTTGGTCTGGACAACCGGGACTAAAGCCCCTCCCCTCCGACAGCTGTGGACCGAGCGCGCTGGGCCCAGACTATTGGTCGCGGGTCTCGTCCTGAACCGCGACTAAAGACCCCTATGGTCGCGGGCCGATTATTTTGGGGACTAATGGGGGCGTACCGAAGGCCTATTTTCTACCAGTGTAATATGAACCGGGACCAAACATATTATCATTTTTTTGAGATTTTGTTTTTCATTTAGTCTCTAATTATTCTCGTTTAGTCTCTATTATTTCTAACTCTAACCATTCTCGTTTAGTTTCCATTATTTCTAAGTCTAATAATTATGTTTTCATTCTCTAGTGACAATTCCTAGTCGGTCACCTATCCTCAGACCACTCCACTCTCGGCACGCTTAACTTCTTAGTTTCTTCCCTCTCAGCTACCAGGGTACAAATCATGTTTTACTACAATAGTACGATGTCAATCATGTTAACCTTTAAACTATGATGTCGCACGTATTTATTTTGTGAATCCAAAAAATTATTTATTTAAATAAGAATAAATAAGTAATAATAATCATGAATTTAATCTGTCGAAATTGATTATTTAATATGTCAAAAATCGATTATTTAATATGCCTTTTCATTTAATATGTCCAAATTGATTAGATGATATGTCAAAAAATAAATAAGTAATATAATCTTGAATTTAAATAATCATGAATTTAAATAATAATTATTTATTTTGCCTTTTCCATTTAATATGTCGAAAATTGGCAAATAATATGTCTAAATAGAAAATTGGCAAATGGTTAAAGGTTGGCGTCCAATTTGTAAATAAATTATTTATAGAATTTACTATATATGTTAAATTATTCCAAATGGTACTATAATTTTACTATATATAGATATGTTAAAGTTTCAGGGGCAGCGGTTTGGCACCCAAGTTCACCTGCTCCTGATTCTTCTCCCTCAACTTGTGCTGCCTACTTGGGAATTTTTTTCTTAATATCAGCGTACACCTCGTCGATCAAGCAAGCTACCACATCAGCCATCGGAGTCTTGGGATACTGAAGCTGGAACGGGTCCTGGATATCAATAAGGCAGTCGAATGGTATCTCAATACCCCAAGTGTGCAGCATCTTCAAGTTGTCATTCGTTGTATCAATGCTAGCAAAACGTATGCCATTGTTGACATGGAAATCCAGGAGTTCTTGACAACTTTTGTCACTACTACAACAAAAAAGATGGAACAAATGTTAAATACCGTTGCAACAAGTATATTCTTTCAATGCAACAACAAATGGAATAAAAGTTAAACATCGCTGCAACAAATTTATTCTTTCAATGCAACAACAAATAGATTGCTATCCTTCATAAAAATGGATCTCTCCTATGAATTAAAGACGAGGAATAGCTCTTCCCATATATGAATCAAATGAAACTCTTTCCCATATAGGATTCAAATGGACACATGTTTCTATATGAAGCAAAATAAGCTCTCTATTTCTAATAGGATTGGCCACATGTTACTATCCTATGCAATTTTCTATCCTATATAAATCCAAAGAAGCTCTCTTTCTAATAGGATTCAAATGGCCACACATGTTGCTATCCTATGCAATTTTCCTATCCTATATGAATCAAAAGAAAAGAGGAGAACCGAGAAGAAGAGTGGAGAGCAACACTAGTGGAAAACGGGCTAGTAGTACCGGTTCTAGAGCCAAATTAGTACCGGTTGGACAACCGGTACTAATTAATCGGTACTAAAGCCCACCAGCCTTTAGTACCGGGACGCTCATGGACCGGTATTAAATGGGCCATCACGTTGCCCAAGAGGAGAGCATGCAGTCCGTGCCGGTACCAAAGTGTTTTTGTTTTTTTTTTCTCTTATTTGATTTTTTCCCGAAAAAATCATTTTATTTCCATTTTATTTATTTCTATTGTTTAACCACTTAAACTCAAATTCATCACCCACCATTCTTAATTTCAATCCAATTTACTCTCTTATACTAACACTTCCCGAAGAGGTCACCCATCCTCACACTACTCCCGCACTAGCACGCTTAACTTCGTAGTTCCATTCCAATGAGCTGCCTACAAAGAAGAGATACTTGCCTGACAACAGTATGTTATCAATCCTATTAACCCATAGACTATGATGTCACACACATTTATTTTATGAATCAAAACAATTATTTAAATAAAAAGAAATGAATCGTTAATAATATTTTGAATTAAAATATTCTTAAATGAAAATAATAATTAACTTATTTGTCTTTTTCCATTTAACATTGAATAATTCATATATGCAATTCCGTAGATTTAAATTTCACAAATAATATGTCTAAATCGATTAGAAAAATGAGAGAAATCCAAATACGAGACATCCATAAGCTAACTCTTCTCTGATCTAGTACTTTTAAGCTCTAAGTCATGAAACTACATAGAGCGAAGTTGATACCGGTGAAGTAGGTCACACCCCGAAGTGCAGTGTCTGTCATGAAACTCCCTAGAGAGATGTTTCTCACTGTGGATCTCTATTGAAATAGGTAGTTGAGTACCTAAAAATGATTTTTGCCTAAATTTATGAGAAAATTGCGAGGCACCTGTAGTTTAAATTTGTCTCGTTTCAAACTAAATCGGCAGAAACTTGTGATTTTCGAAAGAGCTGGATGAAAAAAAATCTTAGAAAACAGATTGTTTATTTGGTTATATCACATGTCCTAGCATGTTAAAATGGTAGGTCCTTCACAAAAAAAAACCATTTCTGACACTCCTAAAATGGAAAACGGATTTTTTATTCAGTTAAAGAAGTAAATTCCTTCGTCAACATTGTCTATGCTTTCAAGATGCATGTTTGTGTGCAATATGGGCTCATAATAACAAACTATGCCATGTATTTGGCCACAATACCCGTCATTTGAACCGAAACCCTAGAATGTTAGGAGGAGATAGCTCTTTTTTGTGAACACTTTTTCAACACAACTGTCGTATTCCAAGTTTACTATTTTTGGGTGGATACTAGTACATATGTAATGACACCAGGCGAAGGTCTCGCGTTATTTAGGGTTATTTTAAAATTTACTGGAATTTTCTCAGCCCGTTTTAAGAGAAAGTCAAGATGGCGGACATGAACGTTCTTAGCTAGGGGTTGTATATCCAGCAACTCACCGTGGGTCTCTATTGAAATAGGTAGTTGAGTACCTAAAAATTATTTTTGCCAAAATTTATGAGCAAATTACGGGGCACCTGTAGTTCAAATTTGTCCCGTTTCCACCTGAATCGGCAAAAACTTGTGATTTTCAAAAGAGCTGGATGGAAATCTTGTCTTAGAAAACGGATTGTGTATTTGGTTATATCACATGCCCTATCATGTTAAAAAAATTAAGCCCCCAAGTTTTGCAATATGTTTGTGGTAGGTCCTTCACAAAGGAAAACCATTTCTGACACTCCGAAAATGGAAAATGGATTTTTCATTCAGTTAAAAAAGTAAATTCCTTCGTCAACATTGTCCGTGCTTCCAAGATGCATGTTTGTGTGCAATATGGGCTCATTATAACAAACTATGTCATGTATTTGGCCATAACACCCGTCATTTGAACCAAAACCCTAAAATGTTTGGAGGAGATAGCTCTTTTTTGTGAACACTTTTTCCAACAGAACTGTCGTATTCCAAGTTTACTATTTTTTGTGGATACTAGTACGTATGTAATGACACAAGGCGAAGGTCTCGCATTATTTAGGGTTTTTTTGAATTTACTGAAATTTTCTCTGCCCCTTTTAGGAGAAAGTCAAGCCGGCGGGCATGACCGTTCTTAGCTAGGGGTTTTGTACTAATAAACCAGTCCTATGATGCCTTTCTAATGGGGTTGAAAAGAGAGAATACATAGATCATAGAATTAATGACATCCATCATAGAATTAATGACATCCATCATAGAATTTTTAGTATTGTTGAACACAATATATCTATATATCATAAATCCCAAGTACAATATAGAATTAATGATATCGATATATTTTATAGCATATTTTAGATGTCTTAGTGCTACAATTTGGTATTTACAAGAAAAATGCCCCATAAATAGTCGATAAGTTAACGATAAGAGATATCCTGAACATTGCATAGATCACAATGAAATATTCTCACATCATACTTAAACTTAAAATAAACATAAATCCCAAACACAAGAACATAAATTCCACGTACTCACATCATACTTAATATTAAACATGAACATCAATCCCAAGCACAAGAGCATAAATCCCAAGTACTATATATAGAGATAGATCACAAGATCGACCCCCAAGAACTACACACTAGTAGTAGTCGTCTGAATCATCCTCATCCTCATCATCATCATCAAGAGTTGGTGCTTGCGTTACGAGGTGACGCTGCCCATGGTTGACCACTCGAATAATGCGGTACAACTCGTATGCAACGAAAGCATCTATGGCGGCATACTCAATGTTCTTGCGGTGAAGTGGGGTCGTCTCCCACTCATTGCGGTTCTCGATCTTGGTCTTCATATCATCGTAGAAGTCGTCGTTCAAATCAACTGCCATATGAATCATTGAAGTCCTATTATGCCGAGGCCTCAATATGTCTTGGAGATCAATGTGGCAGGCAGCCGGTATCTCAATTTTGAAGGTTTTCCTCATGTTGATCTTTTCATTATTGATATCAATGCTAACAAAACTAATGCTGCTGTGGCAAAGGAAGTTCATGAGAGCTGGACACTCCTTGTCACTACTTCAACAACAAATTAGAATGGAACAAATTTTTACTTAAGAATCATAGCAATAACTTACGAATTAAATATATATGCCAATAGGAAAATTAATTCACTACTATATGTCATTTTGCTATCCTATGACGTAAATTAACTATATGTCATTTTGCTATCCTATGCAATTTGCCAATATGCATTTTGCTATATATGTCATTTTGCTATCCTATGGCGTAAATTAACTATATGTCAATTTGCATTTTTCTATCATGGATTTGACAATTTGTAACAAGAAAAATTAATTCACTATATTCATTTTCATATCGAATTCAAATGGTTTCTATCTTATGCAATTCAAATGGTTGCTATATCCTATGCAATTCAAATGGTTGCTATCCTATGCAATTCAAATGGTTCATATAGATCAAGAGCCCCAATTTAAATGTACCTTGCCCAGTTCGCGACTCCACGCGCGCGGGAGGCAAACCATTTGACCTTTGGTACCGGTTTTTTCCACAAACCGGGACCAAAGGTGCCTAGCGCCAGGCGAAACGTCGCCACAGTGTCCCTACCACACCCATTTGGTGCCGGTTCTAGCCACCAACCGGTACCAAATAGGCCCGCACCAGGCGAAGGGTTGCCACACATCTTTGGTCCTGGTTCTAGCCACCAACCGGGACCAAAGGTGAGGTTCAAACCGGTATTAGCCGGTGCCCAGCGCCCTTCCCGTTCTAATCGGTACTAGACCACCGTTAGTACCGGTTCGTGATTGAACTAGCACTAAAGGTAAAATCTTTTGGCTATTTTTCTACTAGTGCAAGAGGAAGAAGTTTGTGTGACCTTGCCCATTGGAAGACCATGACATGCTTCTTGTGAGAAATTTGGATGACGGCCACATCTCGTTGATTGGCCGTGTACTCGTGAACAAGGACAAGAAAGTTGTGGCCATCCTCGCGAAGCCATCGCTTCAAATCGACAAGAAGACCCGGGACTCGGGGCACTCTCGTTCGTGTATGAGACATCGAGAGTCTTGCCATGTGCGGGCACTTCCACAAACCGAATACATATGGAGCCATGGTGGAGAATGGGGAAGAAGATAGGAGAGCAAGAGGAAGAAGAAGAAGAGAGGTCACGCGGTTACTGTAGCAATTAGGGCGATCATCTGTGTTTTTTATCCCTCTCTCAATGGAAACGGTTTAGGCCTTTAGTCCCGGGCCGTATTATGACCCGGCACTAAAAGGTCTCGAGCTAGGCGAACGGTTGCCAGAACACTTTTAGTCCCTGTCCGTATTACAACCCGGGACTAAAAGGGTTCGAGGCAAGGCGAACGGTTGCCGCCACCCTCTCTAGTCCCGTTTCAATACGTCACCAGGACTAAAGCCCAGGAGGAGAGGCCATTTTCCTACTAGTGAGTGTTGCCGCTGTAGGAGTAGTATCCACTGAATTAGACAACAACACGAACATACATTCGTAGGGTAGGATGCCATGCGATTCTCGCTCGCCAGCTTGTTCACTTTCTCAACCCAAAGGCTCCATCTCCTCCTAAGTGTGTTTATGCCTTGTCATGGGAGTACTATACACTACAAGAATAACTAAATACGCCGACGGCATAGCTATACGCCGACGGCCAAATATCGGTGCCGTCGGCATAGACCTGAAAGAGGCAAACCCAAATTGCGAAAAAAAATCGAGCCATTGCCGTCGGCCTATCTTTGTTTTTGAGCTACGCCGACGGCATTAGCCTAGCTCTGTTTTTTTTACTTAAGCACCATTTTGAACATAACTTTTACATTCAAACTCGGATCTCGATGTTCTTTAGCTCGTTTTGAAAAGGACAAACAGATCTACATCATCATGCATATTGTTCAGTCTATATTTTACAAACAAATTCCAGGAGCAAAGGCGAAACTAACAATAAAGGTGAAGGGTTAGGGCCGGAGAGGGGCTCCGGAGCGTCGGAATCTAACAAAAATCTAGGTGGTGCAACACCAAGTGGGTACAAGTGTGTTTGGATTTTAGATGTCCAAAATTAAAATCCGGAATGTTAGTGGCTTCACCGTAATCAGTTTCTCTCTACTGATCGAGTTTCTGAACTTATAGGTGAAAACTCCCACTTCGGTCGAATTAGAGGGAACTTTGTGAAGACTTGGAGTATAAATTTGTTTTGGGTGTTCCTAGGGGCTACCCTATCACAACCAAGAAAACATTTTCACTTTTCTACCCCCATTTGACGCATGTAACAGGTGTATTCGTATAAGTCAGGTTTTTCTCCAGTAGGGCTAGGCTTTCGCTAGAGAGGGGGTTTTCGAACTTCGATATTCTTTCCTAAATCTTGTTTTTTACTTGATTAACATTTAAGGATAAAAAACCTTCTGATTTAGTCGACAAACAATATTTATCCATACCTCTTTACTCTATGCATTTTGTGTTCGAAAAACAGGAACATCATAATCATTCAGCAGCTCAATAAGAACAACTTCATTTGATGGGCCCATTTAGCTCTAGGATTACTCTTCATGGGACCTAAAATCAATTACTCCACTTAGCTCATAGGTACATTCATGATAGCTAAATTTTAGTACGCTAATGTAGAGTACACCTTAGTTTGCATATTGTGTAAGTAATTGAAAAGCAGTACCTAGTTCTTGATGATGCTCGTCAGCCCCATGATCACCATCAATATCATCAAATGCTTGTGACTGCGCATGGTAGCATCGCCGGTCAAACGAACTAAAATGATGGGCCATCTGCATTGGAACAAAAATGCAAATTATTAGCAATGGTACACCACTGGTCAGGAATTAAGATTGCAATAAAATAGAATGGCCTAGCTCTGAAATTATAATGAGAAACATGGAAACACACACATCGCATGACTCAAGATTTTTGCCCCTCACGGTTCCAGATTCGATTGTACATAATCAAAGTAAATAGTACTAACTAGGATCATAGGTGGCACTGCCCTCAGCTTCGAGGGAGAAATACTACCTCCTCATCATGGTAGATAGCAACGGCGATGAAGATGGCGGTGGAGTCGATGGAGATGGCTCCGGGGGCACTTCCCCATCCCGGCAGGGTGCCGGAATAGAGATTTCTGCCCCCCGAAACTTGTCGGCGGCAGAGATACGGAACTTTTCATGGAAGGGGGCAAATATATTTAGAGTTAATGCTTCGTGGGGACTTTATAGGCGAAATGGCAATGGCGGTGGGCGCCCATGGGGCCCACACCACCTGCAAGCGCGACCAGGGGGCCACCCGTGCGCAGCCATGGTGTGGAGCCTCCATGGCCCCCTCCGGGTCTCCTTTGCATTCCGTTGATGTGTGAGGAATTCTAAGACTTTTGGCTTTTGTTTCTTCCAATTCGTACAATATTTTCATAACAACTTTTCTGAAACCAAAAACAGCAGAAAACATGAACTGGCTCTGTGGCATCTTATCAATAGGTTAGTCCATGAAAACATCCAGAAAACGTAGGAAAACATGTGAAAACATAAAGGTATTGGATAGAAACAAGCATGGAGAATCGAAAATTATAGATACGATTGAGAAGTTATTTCTTTCTCCCACTGGTCGATTCAACCTTGGTTTCTTTCTAAGGGAAAACTTGTTTCTGTGCTCTCAATACCTTCCTCTCGGGGTCTCCCAACAAACGTGTGTTACATGCACATCAGCGGTCCTATATTTGAGTTTTTGACAAGCGACAAAAAAGCCTGACAGTCTCCGACAAGCCTCCCAAACATTAAATCTGCTGCTCAAGGGGTGCCCCTTTGTGGCACAAATATCCGTTCTAGGGTCAGTACCAATCACCCTTGGAGTGATGTGGTATATGGACCCAGGACAAGAAGTAAATCAACCAAAATCCAGTGATTGGGGCTTTTTTGAACAGTAGAGGTGTGGGCAAGAAGAGTTTTGCTTTTTCTCTTAGATGAGCTGGATACTTTGGAGCAGCTGGAGGAGCAAAATCTGCTTACTGGTGAACAATATATGAGGAACGGGGTTGTTCAAAAATAAATTATGCTTATCCTTGAGTAGGAATAGAAATATTGATTCAATATGTCAAGTGAGAAGTGGTTGTTACAGGGGGACTTGAATACATCCTACATTCATAGGATTGCAGATGGCAGAAAGAGGAAAAATAAAATGTATTCTTTATCTAATGTTGGTGTTGAAATTCAGCGCACTATGGCCCTTTTGTGCCATGCAACTGAGTATTATAAGTCTTTGTTTGGACATAGCCCAAAATGTGAGATTACTTTAGCTGATGATGTTTGGAGTGAAGAGGAAAAATTATCTGTGGATGATATACTTGCTTTAGATGCCCCCTTTTTCCGAAAAAGAAGTCAAATATGTTGTGGACCAGATGGAAGCTAGCAAAGCTCCGAGACCTAATGGGATTCCTATTGAGTTCTTCCAGGCCTTTTGGCCCTTGGTTAAAAATGAATTAATGAAAATTTTCTATGATTGGTATGAGGGGAACCATCCTCTTTATAGATTGAACTTGGGTATGATCATCTTGTTACAGAAAACTCCTGATGCAGATACAATACAGAAATATAGGCCCGTTTGTTTGTTGCAAGTTTTGTATAAAATTCTTACAAAATTAATTACCTATAGACTTGAGCCCCATATGTCAAAACTAGTGTCTATGCATGAAATTTAACATGTTGCTAGGAAAAAGAACCAACAGGGGTTGGTGTTGAAATTGGGTTTTGAGAAAGCTTATGATAAAGTAGATTGGGAGTTTCTTCTAAATTGTCTGTCTCGGAAAGGGTTCAATTTGAGATGGAGGAGAATCATCAAAGATATTGTTCAAGATGGGACTCTTTGTGTCAAAATCAATAACACCATGGGAAGAGATTTTCCTAGCCATAGAGGGGTAAGGCAGGGGGGCCCTTTTCACCCTTCCTCTTTAACCAGGCCGCTGAGAACCTATAAAAAATGATCCTACAAGCACAACAAGTTGGTTTAATTGTGGGTTTGGTTCCCCACCTAGTTAATAATGGAATAACTATCCTTCAATATGCAGATGAAAAAATTATGTTGACTCAGGATGTGAAAGCTTAGGTAGTTCATTTAAAACTCATCTTGTTTCTGTTTGAGGTCATGTCAGGTCTTAAGATTAATTTGGACAAGAGTGAGGTGATGATGGTTCTTAAGGATGACATTAAAAATCTGGAATATGCTGAAATGTTTGGCTACCAATTGGGTGTTTGGCCAATTAAGTATGTGGGAGTCCCTATGTGTGGCTCTAGATTGCAGGTAGCTGAGTTAAACATTGTAGCTGATAAACTCAAAAAGAACATGGATGGTTGGGTAGGTAACAACTCCTATCTAGGCGGCAGAGTTACTCGCATTCAGTCCTCCTTAGGGGGGACTGCTATTTACTTAATGTCTATGTATTTGCTACCACTGCCAAATCGTGAGTATATGACTAAGATAATTAGGAGAATGTTTTGGCAAGGGACTTGAGATAAGATGAAATATTATATGGTTAAGTGGCAGGTTGTATGCAGACGCAGAAGAAAAGGTTGTCTCGGTATTAAAAATCTCAAAACTTCAAAATATTTGCCTACTTTGCAAATGGTGGTGGACATTGGAGAAGAAGGATGGGATGTGGCAACAGTTGGTAAGTAATAAATATAATATTGTTAGAGGTATCTGGTCTATCAAACCTAGACAGAGTGATTCCCCTGTGTCGAAGGATCTATTGAAGGTAAAAAAATTCTACCTATTAGGCAAGAAAATGTGTGTGGTTGGTGGAAATGAAACAATTTTTTGGCATGATGCTTGGCTAGGTTATAACCCCTCTATGGGGTCTTCCCTATGCTATTTGAAATCCGTAACCAACAATAAAAAACTGTGAAAGAGATGCATGATACTGGGTGGGCTCCTTCCTTTAGAAGGTGGTTAACCCCAGCATTGCAATGTCAGGTGAATAATCTTAGGAGTGCATTAAGCACTGTGTCCTTAGGGAATGGAAAGGATATCCCAAAATGGAAGTATACAAACAATGGAATCTGCTCTGTCAAATCTTTGTATAATAAGTTGTCCTCATCTGCGCCTGATAGGACCTTTAGGCATCTCTGGAAATCAAAAATTCCCTTGAAAATCAAGTTATGGCTTTGGCCAATCTGGCATAATGCTATTGCCACAAAGGAAAACGTGTTAAAGAGAAAATGGGCAGGGAGTTCTGTTTGTAGGTTTTGTCATGCGAATGAATCCATCATCCACCAGTTCTTTGAATATCCTGCTGCGAGTTTTGTGTGGAGCTCGGTGTGCACTGCTATAGGGGAAACTGCCAGACCCTCGGGCTTTACCCATTACTTTTGGTGGATTGCTAGTTATTTCCCTACACTCACAAACTTACATGTAGTTGGAGTACCAAATTTATGTTGGGCTATTTGGAAACTTTGGAATAGAGTTTGTTTTGAAGGCAAATTGATACCGTCTCCCATTGAGATGGTGTGTTATATGTGTGTTTCTCTTCGTTACTGGACAGGTTTACAAGCAGATGCCGACAAGAAGATACTCGAGCATGGGGCATACCGGATTCACGGGGTAGCGCTCAGGGCTTATGAAGCGTCCAGTGCGATATCTTCTGGTGGAACTTTGGCAGATCAAGACGCTGAAGATGATGAAGATGTCTCCATTTAAGCATTTAGTTCCTATGTTGCTTGTGGAAGATCATGATGTTGTGAAGAGGCCATACAAGCTATTGGTTGTCACAAGCTGGGTGCTTCCCAAATTTACTGTTGGCTATTGGTGGTTTTTGGGGGTTGGTAGCTGACCACTCCGGTTGTGGATTTTGTTGTTAAGTTCTCTTGGTTGTCTTTTGGACATATGGGCGTAAGACTGTGTTGGTCGGTGATTACTTTTGAACTCCCTCACTAGTAGAAAACGGCTTTTAGTACCGGTTGGACAACCGGTACTAATTAGTCGGTACTAAAGGTCCACAAGCCTTTAGTACCGGTATGTTACGGACCGGTATTAAAGGGGCCTTCACGTGGCCCAGGAGGAGCCCACGGGTCCGTATTCCTTTGCTACCGGGTACTAAAGGTTTTTTTATTTATTTTCTATTTTTTCCCAAAAAAATCATTTATATTTCCATTTTATTTGTTTCTATTGTTTAACCACTTAACCTCACAATTATCACTAACCATTCTTAATTTAAATCTAAATTACTCCCTTCCACTAACACTAACCGCAGAGGTCACCCATCCTCACACTACTCCAGCACTAGCACGCTTAACTTCGTAGTTCCTTCCCTATGAGCTATCTATAAACAAGAGATACTTATCTGACAATAGTATTCTATCAATCCTATTAACCCATACACTATGATGTCACACACATTTATTTTATGAATCAAAATAATTATTTAAATAAAAAGAATAATATTTTGAATTAAAATATTCTTAATGGAAATAATAATTAACTTATTTGTCTTTTTTCCATTTAATATTGAATAACTCATATATGCAAATCCGTAAATTTAAATTAGACAAATAATATGTCTAAATCGATAAAAAAATGAGAGAAATCCAAATATGAGACATCCATAAGCTAACTCTTGTATGATCTAGTACTTTTAAGCTCTAAGTCGTGAAACTCCCTAGAGAGAAGTTGATACCGGTGAACTAGGTAACACTCCGAAGTGCAGTGTCTGTCATCCAAAACCCATAGCACACTTGTACACACATGTTATGACACCCTCTATCTTGTGATGGGATCCCAACCCCATTGTAGAAAAACCAGGCTTATACGAATAAAGCCGATACCGGCGTCGAAATAGGGTTAAAAAGAGAGATTACATAGATCATAGAATTAATGACATCCATCATAGAATTTTTAGTATTGTTGAACACAATATATCTATATATCATAATTTACAGATTTTAGTGCCGATATGATATATTCCAAGTACTCACATCATACTTAAACTTAAACATAAACATAAATCCCAAACAAAATAACGTAAATTCCAAGTACTCACATCATACTTAAACTTAAACATGAACATAAATCCCAAGCACAAGAACATAAAGTCCAAGTACTCACATCATACTTAAACTTAAACAAGAACATAAATTCTAAGTACTATATATAGAGAGAGAGAGATCAGAAGATCAACCCCCAAGCACTACACACTAGTAGTAGTCGTCTGAATCATCCTCATCATCATCCTCAAGTGCTGGTGCTTGCGGTACTAGGTGACTCTGCCCATGGTTGACCACTCGAATAATGCGGTACAACTCGTATGCAACGTAAGCATCTATGGCGCCATACTCAATGTTCTTGCGGCGAAGTGGGGTTGTCTCCCACTCATCGTGGTTCTCGATCTTGGTCTTCATATCAGCGTCAAAGTCGTCGATCAAATCCACTGCCATATGAACCATTGAAGTCCTATCATGCTGAGGCCTGAATCTGTCTTGGAGATCAATGTGGCAGGCAGCTGGTATCTCAATTTTGAAGCTTTTCCTCATGTTGATCTTGTCATTATTGATATCAACGCTAACAAAACTAATGCCGCTGCGGCAAAGGAAGTTCATGAGAGCTGGACACTCCTTGTCACTACTGCAACAACAAATTAGAATGAAACAAATTGTTACTTAAGAATCATAGCAATAACCTACGAATTAAATATATATGCCAATAGGAAAATTAATTCACTACTATATGTCATTTTGCTATCCTATGTCGTCAATTAACTATATGTCATTTTGCTATATATGTTCTATCATGGATTTGCCAATTTGTAACAAGGAAAATTAATTCACTAATAGTATTCATTTTCATATCGAATTGAAATGGTTGCTATCCTATGCAATTAAAATGGTTGCTATCCTATGCAATTCAAATGGTTCATATAGATCAAGATCCCCAATTAAAACGTACCTTGCCCATTAGAAGACCAAAACATTTGTTTTGAAGCATAGTTGGATGACGGCAACTTCCTTAGCACCGGGCGTGAACTCAAGATCAAGCCATATGAACTTCTCTTGTTCCTTTGCGCTTTGAACCAATCCTTCGAACATGGAAAGATAATCCGGTATTTTGGCTCTCTCGTTGGTGTAGTAGATGGTAAGCACTTTCGTGCCATGTGCGCGAACTTCCTAAATGCGAGTGATTGGTTCCATATGGTGGATTAGAGGAAGAAGACAAGGGAGAGAGAGAGTGGGAGAGAAGAGAGGACGAGAGGCTACCGTACAGAGAAACAGAGAGAAAACAGGAACTTACAGTGCGGGAGGCAAACCGTTCGACCTTTGGTACCGGTTTTTGCCACCAACCGGTACCAAAGGTGCCCAGCGCCAGGCGAAACGTCGCCACAGTGCCCCTGCCACACCCATTTCGTACCGGTTTTTTCCACCAACCGGTACCAAAGATGCCCACACCAGACGAATGATTGCCGCACACATTTGGTACCGGTTCTAGCCACCAACCGGTATCAAAGGTGAGGTTCAAACCGGTATTAGCCGTACCCGGCTCCCTCCCTATTCGAACCGGTACTAGACCCCCATTAGTACCGGTTTTTAACGGAACAGGTACTAAAGCTAAAATCCTATAGCCTTGTTTCTACTAGTGCCTGTTAGACGTCCTGTCGCTGTTGTTTAGCAGTTGTGTGTGGTCTTTCTGTTTTTTTACCTTTGTTTGAGCTTTGTAAATAAGACCTCTGTTCTGTTATTTCAATAATGGAACCCGACTCCCTTGTGGGAGGCAAATGTAAAAAAAAAGCTCCCCAAGCATAAAGTTGACAGTGGATGCTTTGATTTATCATTTTACCTTTTACATATTTACGTAGGTTGGTGAAAGGAATTCTATCAACATGGTATATATTAATATCGGATTTGTGTTTCGTACTTGTGTGTTTTCGTAGGGACATTCTTGTGCATTTTTATACATTATTTTCTCTTTGCGTCGACTTTTCTCATATATGAGGGGTTTTTTTTTGTACGGCAGCGACGTGCTATGAGGAAAGAGAAACAAAGGTGCGAGGGGTAAAAACTAAAGGGAACTGCTGGGATTTCCCCCCAAAATCCTCCGGATCCAGGAGCCGACACGTGTCCCCACAAAATGATCAATTCCCGCTTTTGCTGGTGTGAGAAAAAAAAAAT
This sequence comes from Alopecurus myosuroides, assembly GCA_028641055.1. Lineage (NCBI taxonomy): Eukaryota > Viridiplantae > Streptophyta > Magnoliopsida > Poales > Poaceae > Alopecurus > Alopecurus myosuroides. Next base: position 40,036,869 of record CM054057.1, on the reverse strand, counting down.
TCATTGAAATAAGAATTTTAGCCTATAGTACCAATTCACAAAATTTCCCCAAATCGTGCTTTTGCTGCTGTGAGCAAAAAATGGTTCGATTAAAATAACAATTTTGTGCTATTGTAGCAAAATAATTTGTCCACGTAAAAAAAAACTGACTTTGTCGGAGACCTCGCCGGAGATATTATAGCAAACACTTTGCACTAATATAACAAATTTAAATAACCATTGTAGCAAAATAATTTGTACTATTGTAGCAAAAAATAATAACATTGTCAGAGACACCGTCGATATATTATAGCAAAAAATTTGCGCTATTATAGCAAATTCGGATAACAATTGTAACAAAAAAATTGTGCTATTGTAGCAAAAAAAAATACATCGCCGGAGACTCCGCCGGACATTCTCGCCGGAGACCTTGTAGCAAAATAAATCTATTGTAGCATCATATGTTGCAGTGTGAGTTAGCTGAAAAACACAAAAAAAATTGATAAACGTGGGCCGCGTCTGCTAAAGGACCTGCGGCCCTTCCAGCGAGAAGGCCTGCTAAGCGATTTTGAGTCTGCCAGCGCGTGGGAGGCTATGCCAGCTAGCCATCCGGAGAGTAGATATCCACATACCTTTTCGCTTGAGCGATTAGGGTTTCAACTCCTGCCGGCGACTGCGACGGCGGAAGGACATCTTCCCGGTGCCGATCACCCCTAACCTCTTCTCCTCCGCTTACGCACCGTTTGGGCTGATTAAGGGGACGTCTAGCACGTCTACCCGGCCTTGGCGGGGCAAGCGAGGGCGGCGGCAGGGCGGGATCGCCTGGGTCGTAATTTGGAAACCCTAACAATGGCTACGAAGATCCCCAAGGAGGGAAGCTCGTCTGAGGCCAAATCTCTGGTGGATCTGCAAGAATTGCTCAAGAAGCTAGTCCTGAAGGATGAGGAGCTCGATAACGTGGTTGTGCCGAAGGAGGAGTTCACGAACCTCCGAGAGGGAGCACGGTGGATGGCGGTGGTTAGGGTGCACACCACAAAACACTTTGGTAACTAGCCGTTTTTTCAGAAGATGGACGTGGCGTGGAGTTTTGCGAGGCAATGGTCCATACGCCCAGTGGAGGACAATATGTTTGTCCTGCAAGTTTCTTGCCTGGGGGATTGGACCCGAGTTATGCTTGAAGGGCCTTAGATCTTCCGGCAGATGGGAGTGTTGATCGAACCCTATGATGGAATTGCTGACCCTAAGTCAGTACCTCTGAACCGGATTCATGTTTGGGTGCAGATCCGGGGAATCCCACCTCTGTTTCGGAACGAGGATATAGTGCGAGACATGGCTAACCGCATCGGTGTAGTCAATAGTGTTGATCTGTACGCACTAGGTGCGAGCGGCACCATCTTCGTGAGAGCGAGGATCAAACTCGACGTCCATAAACCCCTCACTCGGGTTGTTGGATTACACCCAGAGGGCACGGAGAGGCTAGCGTTTCAGGTCCTTTATGAGAAGCTACCGAAATTCTGTGATGCGTGTGGGCTTTTAGGCCATGAAGAGTTTGAGTGTGGCGACGGAGTGCACGACGGCACGCTCAAGCAGTACGGGAGATGGTTGTTAGCACCCATTGAGGATTGGCATCCGGCATCCACGGGGGTGAGAGCAAGGGCACAGACTGGAGAAGGAGTAAGAGGGGGACGGAATGGTTCCCGTGCTCGAGAGAACGGTGGTTCTCGGAAGCGTGCTCAGGAGGAATCACCGCTCAAAGCGGGTACTGGTGTTGGTGTGCTGCGACTCACCCATGCAGAGAAGGGGGAGAGCCACCCACCCGCAAGGAGGAGCTTGGATCGGAAACTTGGAGAGGAAGGCAAGTCCACTGGAGTTTTGCCTCCTTCAGCGGCGAAACCTGAAACAAAGAGGGCCAAGACGGGCGAAGAAGGAAAAAGTGAGGCGGGCTCCGCTGTGGAGTACCGCCAGGTGCAATGAGTTGCATCTGCTGGAACTGTCGCGGACTGGGAAACGACGCGACAGTTAGTGAGCTTCGCAACTTGACGAAGCGTTTCCACCCTACCGTGCTGTTTGTCGTGGAGACACAGATACAGAAGTCACGGTTTGAAGGACTAGCAAGAACGCTAGGTTTTTACAATTGTTTTGCTATCAGTAGCTCAGGACGTAGTGGAGGAATTGCTATGTACTGGAATAATGATATCGATGTGGAGATTTTACCGTTTTCGCAGTATCATCTTGATGCTAGGATCACGGAGAGAAACAACGAACCGTGGAGAATCACGTGTGTGTATGGAGAGGCCCAGGTACCCCAACGCTTCAAAACTTGGGACATGTCACATAAAATCATCCAACCCCCTACCGTGGTTGTGCATCGGAGACTTTAATGAGGTACTTCATCAATACGAGCATCAAGGAGCTGCAGAAAGGAGCCTGTCATAGATAGAAGGTTTCAGAGAAACCGTAGAGATTTGTGAGTTGGTAGACCTTGGGTATGAGGGAAGAAGATGGACGTTTGAGAAGCGAGTGGCGGGGGGATCATTCTGCCGCGTCCGTCTAGACAGAGCCTTAGCCACGGCGAGTTGGTGTGAGCGCTTTCCTCTCAGGTGGCAGGAAGCAGCACGGCAGAGAAGGGCAACTTAAGATAAAATCTTCAGGTACGAGGTGATGTGGGAATCACATAATCGATTCAAACCTTTTCTAGAGGATAAATGGAAGGAAGATGGCAAAGCAACACCGATGAGAGAGCTGCAACAAAAATTACAGAGGACGTCCAGCTCACTAGATACGTGGGGACGGGACACATTTGGTAACATACAGAGGGAAATAAGGAATCTCAATAACCGGTTGTCAGAATTACGTGACGAACCGCTCAGACAGAGGCTATCAGAGGAAGAAAATACCATCACTATGCGGTTGATCGATCTCTATCAACGGGAGGAGGTGATGTGGAGGCAGCGTGCCCGGGTCCAATGGCTGGCAGAAGGGGATAGAAACACGCGTTTTTTCCACCTTCGTGCGAGCCAGAGGAAGAAGAGGAATAAGAATACACATTTAACTAAAGCAGATGGTACAATCACAGAGGATGACAGTGAGATGGAAACGATGACAAGGAGCTTCTATGAGAACCTGTACAGCTCGGATGGAGTACAGAACATGGAAGAAGTTATTAACGTAATCCCCACCAAGGTAACGACACATATGAATGATCAGCTAATGAAACCATTTTCGAGTAAAGAGGTGAAAGAGGGCCTTTTCCAAATGTTTCCGACTAAAGCACCGGGGCCCGACGGATTTCCCGCCCACTTTTTCCAAACGCATTGGGAGATATGCGGAGAGGAAGTCACTTCGGCTGTCCTCCGGGTGCTGAAAGGAGAAGATGACATGAGTGAGATCAATCAGACTTTTATTGTACTCATTCTGAAAGTGGCAAGCCCGGAGGAACTAGGGAAGTTCAGACCCATAAGCCTGTGTAACGTGATATACAAGATAGCTTCGAAGGTTCTTGCGAACAGGCTTAAGGAGTGTTTGCCATAAATTATTGCCGAGGAACAGTCAGCCTTTGTACCAGGCCGTTTGATCACGGATAATATAATTACCGCTTATGAGTGTCTGCACTTTATGAAGCGGAATAAATCGAAAAGACGCCGTTTCTGCGTGCTAAAACTGGATATGCAGAAAGCGTATGACCGATTGGAGTGGACATACATCGAGGCAGTAATGGTGAAACTTGGTTTCCACCGGCTCTGGGTTCAGATGATAATGAGGTTAGTGACAACTGTTTCTTTCCGAGTGCTTTTTAATGGAAGGAAATTGCAGCAGTTCATCCCATCGAGGGGTATCCGCCAGGGGGACCCCATATCTCCGTATCTCTTTTTGATTGCAGCAGAGGGCCTTGCGTGCCTGTTAAAACACCATTCTTTATCATCCGAGCTCCATGGAATAATGGTGGCGCTGTCAGCACCGGCGGTGAGCCATCTCCTTTTTGCAGATGATAGCCTGTTGCTTTTCAAAGCGGATACGGAGAGTGCAAATAGAGTCCAGAGTCTTCTGGAAATATATTGTATGGCCTCGGGCCAAAGGATTAACCGAGACAAGTCCTCAATATTTTTCAGTAAAGGATGTCCGGGAACGCTGAGAGAAAGTGTGAAGGTAGCTCTCAATGTCCATAGTGAGACGCTGAACGAAAAATACCTTGGCATGCCATCAGATGTAGGGAGATCAAGCAATGCATCATTCAAGTATTTAAAAGATAGAATATGGAGCAGAATACAAGGATGGTTGGAGAAACTCCTGTCAGCAGGAGGGAAGGATGTCATGATAAAATCGGTGGTTCAAGCAGTGCCTACATACTCTATGGCTTGTTTTAAACTTCCGAGAGGTTTATGTCAGAAGATCAACTCAATGGTGAGTAAGTTCTGGTGGGGCAGTCGTGACGGCGAAAGGAAACCTTGTTGGGTTTCATGGAAGGAGATGTGCAAACCCCAAAACATGGGGGGTTTGGGCTTCAAAGATGTAGAGCTATTTAATTTGGCCCTGCTGGCAGTGCAAGCATGGCGCATGATACAGCAACCAGAAACGCTGAGTGCTCGAGTGCTCAAAGCACGCTATTTTTCGGACAGGGACCAGCTGAGTTCGGAGGTAGGAACTTCCCCGTCGCTTGTTTGGAGATCAATCCATGAAGGAATTCAGGTTCTGAAGCAAGGCCTGATTCGCCGGATTGGAAGTGGTGATCATACTGATCCATGGAACGATAACTGGATACCACGTGATGGTATGTTACGGCCCATGGCTTTCCTTGGTGAAAATCCTCCAAGGAGGGTCTCGGAGTTCATCGAACCAACTGGATCGTCATGGAGAACCAAGAAGTTGCGGCAGTACCTACTGCCGATGGATGTGGAGATCAGAACTCAAATACCAATATGTACAAGAAGGTACGATGATTTCTGGGCATGGCACTATGATCACCGTGGGATGTTCTCGGTCAGATCGGCGTATCAAATGCTGGTGGAAACGAGGGACAGAAGAGAGGCATGGCTCGATAACAGGCCATCGGTCTCTAATGTCGGCTCGGTCAGAGATGAATGGGCGCGGATTTGAAAGACAAAGGTTCCATCGAAGATAAGGATCTTCCTCTGGCGCCTAGCGAAACAGTCCATACCGACCAACAACGTACGCCATCACAGAGGCATGGCGTCGGACGACAAACGCCAGCTATGTGGGGCTGCTGATTCATGGCGCCATGCGCTGCTGGAGTGCACGTACGCTAGGTGTGTTTGGGCACTCGCGGATGAAGGCATCACCGAGCACCTGATGGCATCGAGCGAGGAAGATACGCGGGCTTGGCTGGGGAACATGACAAACTCACTGCGATCGGACGACCAGACGAGGGTTTTTGTGACCCTTTGGGCCATATGGCATGCGAGGAGGAAGGCGCTCCACGAGCAGATCTTCCAAAACCCCCTCTCGGTTCATGCTTTCGTAGAACGTTTTGTGACCGATCTTGGTCACGAGCAGACGAGGGAGGAGGAACAACGAAGAGCTGGTACTCGACAAGGCTCACATGGGTGGATTCCGCCTCCGAGTGGAACATTAAAGATCAATGTCGATGCAGGGGTGAGCAAGAACACTGGTTGCGGCATAGTAGCAGCAGCGGCTAGGGACGACAGGGGCAATTTCGTGGGGGCTTCTTCGGAGGTTTTCGTCGGCAAGATGGATGCGGAGAGTCTAGAAGCACTCGCTGTGCGCGAGGGGATGGCTCTTGCGAGGGATATCAACGCAAGGCGGGTTCTGCTGGCGAGTAATTGCCAGAATGTCATCAGGAGCATCGAGCGGGGGACGATGGGATCATATGCTCATATTGTCCAGGAGATCAAGGAAGCGAAGGGAGTGTTTGACGAAATAGCCTTTGTTCACGAACGGAGATCTTCTAATATGGAGGCTCACGGATTAGCTAAGAGTAGTGTAAGTTTAGTTCACGGTCGCCATATTTGGCTGATCGAGCCCCCAGAGGGCATCTGTATCTTAATATCGCTTGAGGGATAAAAGGGGTCGGCAAGTCTCAAAAAAAACAAAAAAAGCTAGCCATCCGGAGATGTCCTCTGGAAGAAACGAATCGTTTCCCAAAACTAAAAGGAATAGCAATATTTGTTTGCGCCAACGTTTCATGCAAACGCGCGCGGCCACTGGTTCGCGCGGGATTCTTTGTTTTAGGGAACTAGCTTTGCAGCTAAAAACAGCGAGGGACTAGCTTGTCACAGAGTTTATTGCCGTCGTCAACTCCGGGAGTGGCATCCCACGTGCTCGACATGCACGCGTGTGGGTGCGGTCACGTCCATTCGATTCGGTTCGTGGTCGAGTTTGCCTTGAGAAAACATGTTGGGTACGTTGCATGCATGCCTGGCTGGACGCGCGGTTGCCTCGTCCTGTCTCCTGTAGTCATGGACGCACGGCCGGGCAGCTAACTGTCGATCGACCGCCCCGCGTCCCGGCTACCGTGTCGCCTGCGCCCGGCCGGCATGCCAACAGAATACCCTGCGGACACGCTACACATCTCTCGTTCTGACCAAAAAAAAAACTTGTCTGTTTTGCGTTTTGACCTCTCTATTTGTTCACACAGTATTATACATACTCTCCAAATGGCTTCCCCGTGCGCGCTGTCTACTTCAAATAAACACTTCTGCTGTCCTGTCGTGTAGTGTTGCGTTGTGTACTGAGTATTGAATAGATGAACTAGCCAATTATCCCAAAAGTCCGAACTGATGGGAAGGGCTAGGCTTTATATTTTAACACTCCCCCTCACGTCTAGGCTGGACAAACGGGAAGACCTTAGACGTGGGATAGATGGGAGGACGCAACTATTTTTATATTAAATAGCGCGTTAGCCGGGGCTTGAACTTGAGACCACCTGGCTCTGATACCATATTGAATAGATGCACTAGCCAATTATCCCAAAAGTCCGAACTGATGGGAAGGGCTAGGCTTTATATTTTAACACTGAGACACCGATACATCCATACAACACGGGCTTATCAAGCTTTGGAGTTAGACTGTTAACGTACTAAAGAGTCACGCGTGCAGATTTCCGGGCGGGTCTTCTGAAGCAAACAAATACGGAGTACATATCAATACTATTGATTCAATAGTATTGCAAACTATTGATTCAATAGTATGTGCTAGCGTGTAAGCACGTCCGCGTCTGCTACAGGCCTTCAACGGAATGCCGGTGCTCAACAATAATTCTTCTCTCCGTTAAAAAAACAAACCTTCTCGCTCCCATCTGTTCATTCATTTTCTGTAGTCGGCCGACAGAGATACCCCGGAAATTCTACTCTATCCGGTCAAGACCTGAAACCCGGAATTCCTTGGGATCCACTAGATTCGACAGCAACACCAACAAACATACGTTGGGTACGATGCACCGGTAGAAACAGGGACTTTCGTCCAGGGCCCAAAAGGGCATTCATCCCGGTTTGCTTACGAACCCGGACGAATGCTATGCATTCGTCCCGGTTCGGTTGGCCAGGGCTGTGTATAGGTCCCGCGTGGACCATGGATCCTGGTTGGGAGGGAGCATTCGTCCCGGTTCGTGGCTAGAATCGGGACAAATGCCCGGTCAGACGCCATGTAGCCAGCGCAGGGGCATTGATCCCGGTTCTAGCCACGAACCGAGACGAACGGCCCGGTCTCTATATATACCAGCCACTCAGCCCTTGTATCATTTTTTTTTCTGCTAGGAGGGTGTGAGAGGTGGTTCTAGTCTTTGTGTATCTTTGCTATGCACACGAGGTGTTCAACGAAATATCCGAGCCACACAAAATGATATCCTCGATCGAGGTTACCATTCTTACCATTTTCATCTATAATTGATACACAAATATTATATTTGTCGACGTACGGTTGCTATTTCGCATAGCTTTTTATAAACTTAATTATGCGATGCAGATGGATGCACGACAGCGATGGATGTACAGTTACCGACGCACTTCCAAGTATAGTGCAGACCTGAATGAATTTCTCGGTGTAGCTCAGGCGAACAAAGAGAATGGTTTTATGTGTTGCCCATGTGTTGACTGTCGGAAAGTCAGGGAGCACTCTTCCTTGAGAGTCCTTCACGGCCACCTTCTTCGGAGAGGTTTCATGCCCAGCTATAACTACTGGACCAATTCGCTACAACACCCACCCATGTATTGCAACGCATCACTCACAATGGTACGAAGAATGCGTTGTTATTATATTAAAACAACCCCCACGTATCCACTCTTAGTAGGTTGAGAAGATAAAGTAGATGCTATATAAATAAAAAAGATAAAGTAAATAAGACATGGCTTAAACAAATCTATGAAAAAAATACGTGGCTTGTAACCTTCACCATACTAATATCTGGAAGGGAAGAGGGATCCCATCCTCATATATCGTTCCACCTCCACGACGCATCGACATACCAGGTCGCGGCCGCGTCAGTTAGCGCGAGCCTGTGACCCTAGCGCCGCTGATGCTCCACTGATGTTGGGAGGATCCTAATGGTGGTTATTAGGGCATGTACAGCGCTGGGCGCTTAGGCCGATGTTAGGATCCTAATCCCAGCAGTTGCAATCAGTGTTCAACATTTCGTTTTCTGTTTTTCTTTCGCCGATGTTCGAGATTCGCAAATTTCGAGAAATTAACGAAATTTCGAAGAAAAGTTTCAAATATTTCGGCCAAATTCAAATTATATTTCTTAAAATTATTTAGCAAAAAGAAATGATAATAGAGAGTTTCGAACTCACAACCATGCACTGCACAGACAACGTGCTTTGCCAACAGCCTAGAGGCTACCCTGTGATTAGTATTTGTGTTAGGTGCAATATGATCATTCTCTATTTGAGTTTTTCAAAATGGACAAAATTTTCGACGAATATTTGCTTTTCTCGTCCCACTTCGAGAATCGTAATTTTCGCGAAATTCGAACGAAATTTCGTCGAAATTTTTTTCACTGGTTGCAATCACTGGTAGAAAATAGGCCTTTAGTCCCCGTTCGCACAGGCCATTAATCCTGGCCGTTCAACCGGGACTAAATATGCGCGACTAAAAGCCCCTCCCCCTCCCTCTTTTAGTCGCGCCTTTTACGAACCGCGACTAAAGGCCTGTCCACGTGGGCGCCAGGAGTCCGTCGGGGCGAAGGACCTTTAGTCCCGGTTCTCGTGGCTAACCGGGACTAAAGGCCTCCTCCGCAGGTTTAGTGTTTTAGCCCCCCTAAACCTGGTTTCTTTTTAATTTGTTTTGTTTTATTTCTTTTATATTTATTTTGTGTTTTATTTTAATTTTGATGAAGTTTCAGTACCCATATATATTCTACGCTACTATATACATGCATATGAAATTTCAAACAAGAAGAATTCAATAGGAATATATAATATATATTCAATCTCGGGTGACCATATACAAGTTCGAACAAGTTTTCGTACACAATTAAGATGGATGACCATACACAATTTCGAACAAGTTTCAATCTTGGAGATGCATATAATTTTCTTCGTCCTCGGTATAGTGTTCTCCTTTAGGATTGATGACTTCCCTCGTGAAAAATCCTGCTAATTCCTCTTGAATTGGTCGGAAGCGAGCTTCTGGACTAAGCTTCCTCCGAAGTTATCCGTCGCCTTCCGCACGCTATCCGACGCCTTCCGCTCAGAGGTGTGTCTCCGGATGTTCTCACAAACATAGTATCCACATAGATTGGTTCCCGGTGGCTGCTTATCCATATTAACTAAGCTTCTAAATTCTAGCTCATGTTTAAATTCACCGAAAGTTTCTTCTGAGAACCGTCTCCAAACCCTACAGGGTAAAGAAAATTAAATGAACAAGGGAGTTATTAGTTACTTGATATTAGGAAATGAACAAAAGAGACCGATCGATATAGAGCGCAAATGATTGAAAATAATTACTTTTGCAACATTTTTCTCATGTCGGCCCAACGCTTTGAATCCGAATCCATAGAGTCCATGATTAGAACTCTGGAGGTGTGAAGTTCAATATTTAGCAGAATCCAGTGGAACCTGCGGACACGTTGCATGCACAGTCATGCATAACTCATCGATTAGACATACCATGCATGGAGTAAACAAAAGAGAATGGGCACAAGAGAGAAACACTCACCCAAAATGGTAAGGAAATCGAATATGACTTTTGAGTTGATGCTTTCTAAGAAATTTGTACAAGTCTTTCTCCACGTCTTCAGGGCGACGTTGTAACACATATCCATTAACGATATGTGGGTCAATGAACCCAACATCATGGATGTTTCTTATTTTACATTCCCAAATCTTCAATCTGCATAATAGCGTACACAACAATATAGTTAGGACAATATATATATATATATATATATATATATATATATATATATATATATATAGTGCAGGCAATGAAGAACGAGATGAGGTAGAAAGAAATCACTTACAGAACGTAGCAACTCAGCATAGATTTGTCGAGCTCGCGCAGATTGAACAGCTGGAACAATTCACTCATATGAACTTCTACAGAGTACCGTTTGGTGTGATGCTCCTCTGTAACATCCGCATAAACATATTATTTGTCGGCCCATGTTATGTAATTCTTGTACCAACGTAGCAGATTTCGCATTTTTGGTGCTAGACTCTTTTCCTGCGCAGACTCGACGAGAGGCCCATTCCGCACATATTGTAATGCTACCTCACTAGTTGGCACAACCTCAAGGTCTAACGAGGCACGAAGAGTCAAACCCATCTCGGCTGCTTGTTTCATGGCACTCGCTACAGTCAATCCAAGTGCTGCCGCAACTGCTATGATCTCGGGGTCCTCTTCCGGACCGGCTTTCACTATGAGCGGGGGGGTCGATTGTTTATTCTGCATCCCGAGCCGGTCAACTTGTTTCCCGCTTTTTTTACTTTTCTTCTTTCTCCTCCTTCAATGTTTCTGCTTGCCTACGAAGTTCACGTCCATAGTCGTCAGGCATATTCAGCTCGGCTAGGGACGGTGTCGTCAAAAAATCCTTAGCCCACTTCTTTTGCTTCTCAGTGAATACTTGCTTGGGCTCAGGCTCTTTTATCGCCTTCTTATCCGCCTTCCATTTCTCATAATGAGCATCCGCGGCCAATTTGGTTTCAGCTTCACTAAGTTCCCAAGGCCTTGGGAGGAGAGGCTTCAGTGATGGCTCCGGTACCGTTATGGTTTTAGGTACATAAGGGTCCGGGTTAATAGTCCAGGAGGGGGTTTCCTTGCTGTCTGCCTGCTTCTGCTTCTTCGCCGGAGGAGGATTGGGGGGCGGCGGCTGCTTACCCGCTGGAGGAGGATTGGGGGGGCGGCGGCTGCTTACCCGCCGGAGATTGTGGATCGGGGGACGGCGTCGAATGGCGTGAAGGAGGTGTAGGTGAACCACCACCACCACCACCGTCACCACCACCACCACCACCACTATCGGAGGGGGTGGACTTGTTAGCCTTGGCGCCTCGCCTGGAAACACTATGTACTTCTTTTTCCATAGAATGATCTGGCGCTTGACATCTCCAAGTCTTCTCTCCCCTTCGGGTGTAGCTATGTCAATCTCTAGATCCTCAAACACTTGGAATATGTCTTCCACCGTGACACGAGCATAGCCATATGCAATGGGGTTGTTGTGGTGGAGTGCTCCAGGTGTACAGGGTAAAGCACTGCCGGTAGCTACCTTCATGGAAACGTTCCCACGTGATAATGCAGATCACATTCTTTCATCTCCTTTACATCATCCACGGGGTAGTGAGGCTCCGGTGCACGAATCTCGATCGTCGGTGCATTAGCACCTGCAGGCGGGGCCTCCGTGGAAGCCACGCTGCTTCTCCCCTGCTGGCTTCCGAGATCCGCTTCATGCTCTTCATGCGGCCCTGCAGCCGATCTTTCTTTTACTAGTCCATGCACGGTCTGCTTCAACTCACGGAGTTCCGATGCAAACTTCGCCAAAAGATCTGCATCTCGTTCCGTCTTTCTCTTACGGCTTCTGTAACAGTACGGGTCATTGTCCTGGGAAAACCACTACTTTCCACGGAATTCTGCCTTTGCCTCGTACATGTCCTCCGTGTTCATCATTCCCGAGGGATGTTGTCAGTGCGTCTTTCTCTCTGTTGAACTTGATCAAGCCATATTGAGCTTGGGTCATTGTGTCAATAAGGGCTTGGGTGGGAGCAAACTTTTTCTTCCGGTGAACACACACCCCTGTCTCCGGGTCTAGCGATCCCCCATGCCCGTACCACCAGCTTTTGGCCCTTGGGTCCCATCCCTCTGTACCTAGAGGGATTCCTCGCACCCTCAGGTCCTCCTCCATCTTCTCCCACTTAGGCGCCGAAAGGCGGTATCCTCCTGGCCCCATAACATGGTGGTACTGTTTCTTAGCCGCATTAGCCTTATTTTTTTTTGGATATTTCCTTGAAATGCTCCGATTTCCTTTTCCTCACAAATTCTGGCCAATCATCTTTCAGTCTCTCATGTTGTCCTTTGTAATCCGGAGTCTTGCCTTGTTGACATAGTCACGGGTTAAATTTTTCTTGAAGTTCCGGAATGCTTCAGCCATCTTCTGAAGAGCAAACTCTTTGACTAGCCTCCTCCTCTCACGTCCACCCGGAACCTCGTTACCGAATTCATCGACTTTGTTGTATTCCGGAGGTAGAATGAAATGTTCCATAAGCTTTCTCCAGCAATCCTTTTTCGTTCTCTTGTCGACAAAACTGAAACCAAGACGTGCCTTCTTTGGCTCCTTCCATTCCTGGACGGTGATCGGGACGTTGTCTCTAACAACGACTCCGCATTGGTTGATAAATTTTGTGGTGTGCTGTAGGGACTTGCCGGTTTCACCGACTAATTCGATGGTATATGTTTCTCCTTGTTTCATCGCCTTGGATTTGCCACGCTTTGTCGTACTCGATCTGGCCGAGGGCTAAAAAAAGAAAGAGAGTCGCGCGCGTTAATGCATATGTATTCACATTTCAGTAAGTTTGTATCACGAGAGGCTCAATGTATATATATACCTCGCCGGAGGTGGTTGCTACTTGCAATTCGAGATCGTCGTTTGTCGACGGTTGACCTACGTCGACAATGTCCGTTCCTTCACCTTCTTGATCATCGACAATGACTGTTCTACCGTCAAGGTTCAGAAAAGAAGAGACTGCATCCTCTTCTTGCTCATCTTCTGAGCCCGGCACATAAGGAATCTCGTTATTTATGATGCCCATTAGATAACGTTCAGCCTCCGGGTCCCTAAGCGGCTCGGCTCTATCGTCCGCCATATGTCACTCATGCATGTAGTAAAAATTAATTAAGTATAAAGGAACTAAAAAATAAGATTAAGGGGACATAGAGGAGGAGCAGCGACGGTTGAATTAAACCTTTATTTTTAATATTTAAACCCTAAACTCATATTTATCTTAGTGTCATACTAATTGTTACTACAAGACCGGTACCTAATTAATTTGTCAACATGCATGAAAATGATGTTCTCTTATGTTACTTTAAGTGTTTTTCAATTTGGTATAGTTTCCATAATTTTTGGATGAAGGAAACAATGATTAAGAACTATTAATTTTTGCTTTCATTTCAGCCATTTTGGGAAAACAACAAAAACAGAAATACTTTAGATGTCAAACTGCCTGTATAAGGTTGAAAACATGTGCCAAGTGTTTCACTGAACATTTTGAGGTATTAAACATAATTTTTGGATAATTATTTAATTAGTTATGCCATTTTCTTTTTCCTTTTCTTTTATGACCAGAACAGAAAATTGATGTTTTTTTGTCAAATTTATACAATTATTCCCAAAATAAAATACGACTGTATATATTTTATACAATTATGCCCCACCCGTCAGCGCCCTCCTTCTCTCTCTCGCTCGCTGATGGGTGGGCCCCATCCGTCAGCGCCCTCCTTCTCTCTCTCTCTGCTCTCTCTCTCGCGTGGTCGTCGTCGTCCTCCACGTGGTTCGTCGTCGTCCTCACCGGCCGCGTGGTCGCCGTCGTCCTCTCCTCTGTCCTCCTCTGTCGTCCCAGTCGTCCCAGTCGCCGGAATTCATCGGTTCGTGGTTCGTGGTTCACCGGAGTTCACCGGAGCAGCGCGGGGGGAACCTACCGGAGACGAGCGCGGCGCGGTGCAGAGCAGGGAGGGGGTGGAGCAGGGCGCGCGCGGTGCAGAGAAGGGCGCGGGCGTGGCGACGGCGCGGTCCTCTCTCTGTCTCTGCGGGGAGAGCTGGTCCTTAGAAGTTTAAAATACAAATAATATATCAGAAAATTCAGAAAAATAAAATTAATTCATTTTAAAATCTTTAAAATACAAATAATATATCAGAAAATTCAGAAAAATAAAACTAATTCATTTTAAAATCTTAAAAATACAAATAATATATCAGAAATTCAGAAAAATAAAACTACTTCATTTTAAAATCTTAAAATACAAACAATATATCAAAAATTCAGAAAAATAAAACGACTTCATTTTAAAATCTTAAAATACAAACAATATATCAAAAAATTCAGAAAAATAAAACTACTTCATTTTAAAATCTTAAAAATACAAATAATATATCAAAAAATTCAGAAAAATAAAACTACTTCATTTTAAAATCTTAAAAATACAAATAATATATCAGAAAATTCAGAAAAATAAAACTAATTCATTTTAAAATCTTAAAAATACGAATAATATATAAGAAAATTCAGAAAAATAAAACTACTTCATTTTAAAATCTTAAAATACAGACAATATATCAAAAAATTCAGAAAAATAAACTACTTCATTTTAAAATCTTAAAAATACAAATAATATATCAAAAAATTCAGAAAAATAAAACTAGTTCATTTTAAATCTTAAAAAAACAAATAATATATCAAAAAATTCAGAAAAATAAAACTAATTCATTTTAAAAACCCATTCTTCCCGCCTCTTTCTTCCTACCACTTTCTTTCCTCCTCCTGTCTTCCCTCTCCCATTTTTCACGCTATTTCTTCCCTGTCTTCCCGCCTCCCGCTTTCCGCCTCTTTCTTCCCGCCTCTTTCTTTAGTCCCGGCCTGTTTTACCAACCGGGATGAAATGGTTCGGGTTTTGTTGGGAAACGGATCGTCCCTTTAGTCCCGGCCTGTTTTACCAACCGGGATGAAATGGTTAGGGTTTTGTTCCAACCAATCAGAAAGAATCACACAGATTGTGTGTTTCTTTCAAGCGCTTGTGAGTCGTTTGATCAGGGGTGTGTTTCTTTCGAGCTGTTGTGAGCCGTTCGATCAGGGGTACGGTGTGTTTCTTGCTGGAACGCGTAGAGATAAACAAAAACTTTTCCTACGCGATGCTTCCAAGATCTAGCCGAGGTAGAAGGCCACGATGATTACCACTAGACGCGCGGTTGCGGATTATCGATGAAGCGCGTCGGGGCAGTGTAGTCCACGATCCGATCCAGCCGATTCGATCCCGCGAACGTCGAAGTGCTGAACGTACAGCACCTCTGCCGGTATCCACACGTACGAGGAGGAGCTCCGACGGCGGACTGCTAGGTCCGGTGCGACGGCTGGACTGAGTGGGGCTAGGGTTACCAACGCATGGGAGAGTGGACTAACTTGCCCGCTGGGCAACCTGCGCCCCTCTTTATATAGAGAATGGTAGTGGGCTTCACAACACTTGTGGCCCATTCCCTCTGTGAGTCTGACTCACAAAATCAGTCCATTTCCGGTTCGGGTCCAACCCAACCAATACTTGCTCCCGGTCTTAAGTGTGCGACCCTGCAGGCTCATGGCGACTTGGACACGATTGGAGTCCGACTCTCAATCGATCAATCGGTAGCGGCTCCTAGCAGAACGTTCCGACTCCCAAGTCCTATTGAGTCATGACGACATACCTTTCAATGTGATATTCATCTTAGTCCCTTTTGCCTCACGATATACCTTGTCGAGCTATAGGCGATTTATCGTCATGCCTTAAATAGCTCAACTCTCTTCTCGATCTGTGACATGTGATTCATCTGACTAACTCTTAGTCAACCGACACAGTTAACACTTAACTGAGTCGCACATGGCCATGCTTCCTGAATCATATCACTCGAGAGGGCCCAGAGAATATCTCTCCATTCGGAGGGGCAAAATCCCATCTTGATTATCCACATCACGCAGCTTGCTTCTCATTCGACCCGAACTCTGCCTTATAGTTGCCTTGTCACAGAACAACGTTTGACAGAATCTAAGTCGGTGATCCACAACTCGGATTATGCGACAACCTCAGGTCTAAGGATTACATTGATTGAGACATGCAAATGACGACTTGATCGTTGCATCTCAATGTGGGTCAGTCCGACTTGCTTAACTCTTTAGCCAAGTCCGTGAACGTTGGAATGGCATCACCATGCCCATGACAAGTGGAACCGTGTCATCAGCCAACACTCACATTAGTCTAGAGTGTGTGTCCAGCACAGCCTAAATGACCAAGGACAATCTAGTATGAACAACATGAATATATAGTTCCACAATCGAATCACATATTCAATGACATATATCAGATGTTCAGAACAAGGACAACTTAATAACTTTATGAATACAGTGGAAATTACATCATACATGATTGCCTCTAGGGAATATTCCCAACATTTCTTTCGAGCGGTTGTGAGCCGTTGGAACTGGGGTGTTTCTTAACCGTTGGATCAAAACTCTAGCACAACACTTTGTGAGCCAGAGGACCCTATATATCACTGGTAGGAAACAGGCTATAGCCACCAGGTTACCGCTGGCCAACAAGAATACCTATGCGCCAGTGCTACTACCGCTGGCGAACGCGCCCCCCTGTTGGCCAGCGCTAAGTTAGGTACCGCTGGCGAACATGGCACTTCGTTCGCCAGCGGTAACAGTGGGCTTGGGGGCTGCGCGCGGCTGCGGGCGGTAGCAAATACCGCTGGCGAACATGGCACTTCGTTCGCCAGCGGTAACGTAACTTAGCGCTGGCGAACAGGGAGATCGTTCGCCAGCGGTATGGTTACAGCTGGGCAACATGCAGGTTCGCCAGCGCTAACTATACCGCTGGCGAACCACTATTTTGGTTCGCCAGCGGTAAGTTTTGAAAAATTTCGCTCCACAACCCCCCCCCCCCCCCCCCCGTGGACCGCCTTTTTTAGTTTTGTAAAGCAGAAACGAAAATGATAAAATGTTCAAAAACTAAATTCCTTTAATATGTGGGTAGAATGCACTGTCTAGTTGATATAGAAAATTTGAAATACTCCATTTGACCTTTTATGCAAAATTCAAAAATAAATCGTAAAACGGCCATAACTTTTGCATACGACGTCGAAAAAATGCGTTCAATATATCAAAAGAAACGTGAGCAAATTCCAGATCCAACCTCACAGTCTCCGACAAGCCTCCCAAACATTAAATCTGCTGCTCAAGGGGTGCCCCTTTGTGGCACAAATATCTGTTCTAGGGTCAGTACCAATCACCCTTGGAGTGATGTGGTATCTGGACCCAGGGCAAGAAGTAAATCAACCAAAATCCAGTGATTGGTTTTTTTTTTAACAGTAGAGGTGTGGGGAAGAAGAGTTTTGCTTTTTCTCTTAGATGAGCTAGATAGTTTGGAGCAGCTGGAGGAGCAAAATCTGCTTACTGGTGAGAAATATATGAGGAAAGGGGTTGTTCAAAAATAAATTATGCTTATCCTTGAGGAGGAATAGAAATACTGATTCAGTATGTCAAGTGAGAAGTGATTGTTACAGGGGGACTTGAATACATCCTACTTTCATAGGATTGCAAATGGCAGAAAGAGGAAAAATAAAATGAATTCTTTATCTCATGTTGGTGTTGAAATTCAGCGCACTATGGCCCTTTTGTGCCATGCAAGTAAGTACTATAAGTCTTTCTTTGGACATCGCCAAAAATGTGAGATTACTTTAGCTGATGATGTTTGGAGTGAGGACGAAAAATTATCTGTGGATTATATACTTGCTTTAGATGCCCCCTTTTTCTGAAAAGGAAGTCAAATATGTTGTTGAGCAGATGGAAGCTAGCAAAGCTCCGAGACCTGATGGGATTCCTATTGAGTTCTTTCACGCCTTTTGGCCCTTGGTTAAAAATGAATTAATGAAAATTTTCTATGATTGGTATGAGGGGAACCATCCTCTTTATAGATTGAATTTGGGTATGATCATCTTGTTACAGAAAACTCCTGATACAGATACAATACGGAAATATAGGCCCATTTTTTTGTTGCAAGTTTTCTATAAAATTCTTACAAAATTAATTACCTATAGACTTGAGCCCCACATGTCAAAACTAGTGTCTATGCATGAAATTTTACATGAGGCTAGGAAAAAGAACCAACATGGGTTGGTGTTGAAATTGGGTTTTGAGAAAGCTTATGATAAAGTAGATTGTGAGTTTCTTCTAAATTGTCGGTCTCGGAAAGGGTTCAATTTGAGATGGAGGAGAATCATCAAAGATATTGTTCAAGATGGGACTCTTTGTGTCAAAATCAATAACACCAAGGGACGAGATTTTCCTAGCCATAGAGCGGTAAGGCAGGGGGCCCCTTGTCACCCTTCCTCTTTAACCTGGCCGCTGAGAACCTATAAAAAATGATCCTACAAGCACAACAGGCTGGTTTAATTGTGGGTTTGGTTCCCCACCTAGTTAATAATGGAATAGCTATCCTTCAATATGCAGATGACAAAATTCCGTTGATTCGGGATATGAAAGCTTAGGCAGTTCATTTAAAACTCATCTTGTTTCTGTTTGAGGTCATGTCAGGTCTTAAGATTAATTTTGACAAGAGTGAGGTGATGATGGTTCTTAAGGATGACATTAAAAATATGGAATATGCTGAAACGTTTGGCTGCCAATTGGGTGTTTGGCCAATTAAGTATCTGGGGGTCCCTATGTGTGGCTCTAGATTTCAGGTAGCTGAGTTAAACATTGTAGCTGATAAACTCAAAAAGAACGTGGATGGTTGGGTAGGTAACAACTCCTATCTAGGCGGCAGAGTTACTCGCATTCAGTCCTCCTTAGGGGGGACTGCTATTTACTTAATGTCTATGTATTTGCTACCACTTCCAAATTTGGAGTATATGACTAAGTTAATTAGGAGAATTTTTTGGCAAGGGACTTGAGATAAGATGAAATATTATATGGTTAAGTGGCAGGTTGTATGAAGACGCAGAAGAAAAGGTTGTCTCGGTATTAAAAATCTCAAAATTCAAAATATTTGCGTACTTTGCAAATGGTGGTGGATATTGGAGAAGAAGAATGGGATGTGGCAACAGTTGGTAAGTAATAACTATAATATTGTTAGAGGTATCTGGTCTATTAAACCTAGACAGAGTGATTCCCCTGTGTGGAAGGATCTGTTGAAGGTCAAAAATTCTACCTATTAGGCAAGAAAATGTGTGTGGTTAGTGGAAATGAAACAATTTTTTGGCATGATGCTTGGCTAGGTGATACCCCCCCTCTGTGGGGTCTTCCCTGTGCTATTTGAAATCCGTAACCAACAAGAAAAAATTGTGAAAGAGATGCATGATATTGGATGGGCCCTTTCCCTTAGAAGGTGGTTAACCCCAGCATTGAAATGTAAAATGAATAATCTTAGGAGTGTATTAAGCAATGTGTCCTTAGGGAATGGAAAGGATATCCCAAAATGGAAGTATACAAACAATGGAATCTTCTCTGTCAAATCTTTGTATAATAAGTTGTCCTCGTCTGCGCCTGATAGGTCCTTTAAGAATCTTGGAAATAAAATATTCCCTTGAAAATCAAGATCTGGCTTTGGCCAATCTGGCATAATGCTACTGCTACAAAGGAAAACATGTTAAAGAGAAAGTGGGTAGGGAGTTCTGTTTGTAGGTTTTTTCATGCGAATGAATCCATCATCCACCTATTCTTTAAATGTCCTGCTGCGAGTTTTGTGTGGAGCTCGGTGTGCACTGCTATAGGGGCAACTACCAGACCCTCGGGATTTACCCATTACTTTTGGTGGATTGCTAGTTATTTCCCTAGACTAAAAAACTTACATGTAATTGGAGTAGCAACTTTATGTTGGGCTATTTGGAAACTTTGGAATAGAGCCTGTTTCGAAGGCAAATTGATATCGTCTCCTATTGAGATGGTGTGTTATATGTGTGTTTTTCTTCGTTACTGGGCAGGTTTACAAGCAGATGCTGACAAGAAGATGCTCAAGCATGGGGCAGACCGGATTCAAGGGGTAGCGCTCAGGGCTTATGAAGCGTCCAGTGCGATATCTTCTGGTGGAACTTTGGCAGATCAAGACGCTGAAGATGATGAAGATGTCTCCATTTAAGCATTTAGTTCCTATGTTGCTTGTAGAAGATCATGATGTTGTGAATAGGCCATACAAGCTATTGGTTGTCACAAGCTGGGTGCTTCCCAAATTTACTGTTGGCTATTGGTGGTTTTGGGGGTTGGTAGCTGACCACTCCGGTTGTGGATTTTGTTGTTAAGTTCTCTTGGTTGTCTTTTCGACATATGGGCGTAAGACTGTGTTGGTCGGTGATTACTTTTGAACTCCCTCACTAGTAGAAAACGGCTTTTAGTACCGGTTCAAGAGGCCTATTAGTACCGGTTGGACAACCGGTACTAATTAGTCGGTACTAAAGGTCCACAAGCCTTTAGTACCGGTATGTTACGGACCGGTATTAAACGGGCCTTCACGTGGCCCAGGAGGAGCCCACGGGTCCGTATTCCTTTTCTACCGGGTACTGAAGGTTTTTTTTTCTTTATTTTCGATTTTTTCCCAAAAATAATATCATTTTCCATTTTATTTATTTCTATTGTTTAACCACTTAACCTCACAATTATCACTAACCATTCTTAATTTAAATCTAAGTTACTCCCTTCCACTAACACTACCCGCAGAGGTCACCCATCCTCACACTACTCCATCACTAGCACGCTTAACTTCGTAGTTCCTTCCCTATGAGCTATCTATAAACAAGAGATACTTACCTAACAATAGTATTCTATCAACCCTATTAACCCATAGACTATGATGTCACACACATTTATTTTATGAATCAAAATAATTATTTAAATAAAAAGAATAATATTTTGAATCAAAATATTCTTAATGGAAATAATAATTAACTTATTTGTCTTTTTCCATTTAATATTGAATAATTCATATATGCCAATCCGTAAATTTAAATTTGAAAAATAATATGTCTAAATCGATTAAAAAATGAGAGAAATCCAAATATGAGACATCCATAAGCTAACTCTTGTATGATCTAGTACTTTTAAGCTCTAAGTCATGAAACTCCTAGAGAGAAGTTGATACCGGTGAACTAGGTAACACTCCGAAGTGCAGTGTCTGTCATCCAAAACCCATAGCACACTTGTACACACATGTTATGACACCCTCTATCTTGTGATGGGATCCCAACCCCATTGTAGAAAAACCAGGCTTATACGAATAAAGCCGATACCGGCGTCAAAATAGGGTTAAAAAGAGAGATTACATAGATCATAGAATTAATGACATCCATCATAGAATTTTTAGTATTGTTGAACACAATATATCTATATATCATAATTTACAGATTTTAGTGCCGATATGATATATTCCAAGTACTCACATCATACTTAAACTTAAACATAAACATAAATCCTAAACACAATAACGTAAATTCCAAGTACTCACATCATACTTAAACTTAAACATGAACATAAATCCCAAGCACAAGAACATAAAGTCCAAGTACTCACATCATACTTAAACTTAAACAAGAACATAAATTCTAAGTACTATATATATAGAGAGAGATCAGAAGATCAACCCCCAAGCCTACACACTAGTAGTAGTCATCTGAATCATCCTCATCATCATCCTCAAGTGCTGGTGCTTGCGGTACGAGGTGACGCTGCCCATGGTTGACCACTCGAATAATGCGGTACAACTCGTATGCAACGTAAGCATCTATGGCGGCATACTCAGTGTTCTTGCGGCGAAGTGGGGTCGTCTCCCACTCATCGTGGTTCTCGATCTTGGTCTTCATATCAGCGTAGAAGTCGTCGATCAAATCCACTGCCATATGAACCATTGAAGTCCTATCATGCTGAGGCATGAATATGTCTTGGAGATCAATGTGGCAGGCAGCCGGTATCTCAATTTTGAAGCTTTTCCTCATGTTGATCTTGTCATTATTGATATCAACGCTAACAAAACTAATTAGAATGGAACAAATTGTTACTTAAGAATCATAGCAATAACCTACGAATTAGATATATATGCCAATAGGAAAATTAATTCACTACTATATGTCATTTATCTATCCTATGTCGTCAATTAACTATATGTCATTTTACTATATATGTTCTATCAGGGATTTGCCAATTTGTAACAAGGAAAATTAATTCACTAATAGTATTCATTTTCATATCGAATTCAAATGGTTGCTATCCTATGCAATTCAAATGGTTCATATAGATCAAGATCCCCAATTAAAACGTACCTTGCCCATTAGAAGACCAAAACATTTGTTTTGAAGCATAGTTGGATGACGGCAACTTCCTTAGCACCGGGCGTGAACTCAAGATCAATCCCTATGAACTTATCTTGTTCCTTTGTGCTTTGAACCAATCCTTCGAACATGGAAAGATAATCCGGTATTTTGGCGCTCTCGTTGGTGTAGTAGACGGTAAGCATTTTCGTGCCATGTGCGCAAACTTCCTCAATGCGAGTGATTGGTTCCATATGGTGAATTAGAGGAAGAAGACAAGAGAGAGAGAGTGGGAGAGAAGAGAGGAGGAGAGGCTACCGTACAGAGAAACAGAGAGAAAACAGGAACTTACAGTGCGGGAGGCAAACCGTTCGACCTTTGGTACCGGTTTTTGCCACCAACCGGTACCAAAGGTGCCCAGCGCCAGGCGAAACGTCGCCACAGTGCCCCTGCCACACCCATTTCGTACCGGTTTTTTCCGCCAACCGGTACCAAAGATGCCCACACCAGACGAATGATTGCTGCACACATTTGGTACCGGTTCTAGCCACCAACCGGTATCAAAGGTGAGGTTCAAACCGGTATTAGCCGTACCCGGCGCCCTCCCTATTCGAACCGGTACTAGACCCCCATTAGTACCGGTTTTTAATGGAACAGGTACTAAAGCTAAAATCCTATAGCCTTGTTTCTACTAGTGCATGTTAGACGTCCTGTCGCTTTTGATTAGTAGTTGTGTGTGGTCTTTCTGTTTTTTTACCTTTGTTTGAGCTTTGTAAATAAGACCTCTGTTCTGTTATTTCAATAATGGAACCTGACTCCCTTGTGGGAGGCATATGTAAAAAAAAGCCCCCCAAGCATAAAGTTGACAGTGGATGCTTTGATTTATCATTTTACCTTTTACATATTTACGTAGGTTGGTGAAAGGAATTCTAACAACTTGGTATATATTAATATCTGATTTGTGTTTCGTACTTGTGTGTTTTCGTAGGGACATTCTTGTGCATTTTTATACATTCTTTTCTCTTTGCGTTGACTTTTCTCATATATGAGGGGTTTTTTTTTTGGACGGCAGCGACGTGCTATGAGGAAAGAGAAACAAAGGTGCGAGGGGTAAAAACTAAAGGGAACTGCTGGGATTTCCCCCAAAAATCCTCCGGATCCAGGAGCCGACACGTGTCCCCACAAAATGATCAATTCCCGCTTTTGCTGATGTGAGAAAAAAAAAGTTCATTGAAATAAGAATTTTAGCCTATAGTACCAATTCACAAAATTTCCCCAAATCCTGCTTTTGCTGCTGTGAGCAAAAAACGGTTCGATTAAAATAACAATTTTGTGCTATTGTAGCAAAATAATTTGTCTACGTAAAATAAATCTGAGTTTGTCGGAGACCTCGCCGGAGATATTATAGCAAACACTTTGCACTAATATAACAAATTTAAATAACCATTGTAGCAAAATAATTTGTACTATTGTAGCAAAAAATAATAACATTGTCAGAGACACTGTCGGAGATATTATAGCAAAAAATTTGCGCTATTATAGCAAATTTGGATAACAATTGTAACAAAAAATTGTGCTATTGTAGCAAAAAAAATTAAATCGCCGGAGACTCCGCCGGAGATTCTCGCCGGAGACCTCGTAGCAAAAACAAATCTATTGTAGCATCATATGTTGCAGTGTGAGTTAGCTAAAAACACAAAAAAAATTGATAAACGTGGGCCGCGTCTGCTAAAGGACCTGCGGCCCTTCCAGCGAGAAGGTCTGCTAAGCGATTTTGAGTTTGCCAGTGCGTGGGAGGCTATGCCAGCTAGCCATCCGGAGAGTAGATTGCCACATACCTTTTCGCTTGAGCGATTAGGATTTCAACTCCTGGCGGCGACTGCGACGGCGGAAGGACATCTTCCCGGTGCCGATCACCCCTAACTTCTTCTCCTCCACTTACGCACCGTTCGGGCTGATTAAGGGGATGTCTAGCATGTCTACCCGGCCTTGGCGGGGCAAGCGAGGGCGGCGGCAGGGCGGGATCGCCTGGGTCGTAATTTGGAAACCCTAACAATGGCTACGAAGATCCCCAAGGAGGGAGGCTCGTCTGAGGCCAAATCTTCGGTGGATCTGCAAGAATTGCTGAAGAAGCTAGGTCTGAAGGATGAGGAGCTCGATAACGTGGTTCTGCCGAAGGAGGAGTTCACGAACCTCCGAGAGGGAGCACGGTGGATGGCGGTGGTTAGGGTGCACACCAAAAAACACTTTGGTAACCAGCCGTTTTTTCAGAAGATGGACGTGGCGTGGAGTTTTGCGAGGCAATGGTCCATACGCCCAGTGGAGGACAATATGTTTGTCCGGCAAGTTTCATGCCTGGGGGATTGGAACCGAGTTATGCTTGAAGGCCCTTGGATCTTCCGGCAGATGGGAGTGTTGATCGAACCCTATGATGGAATTTTTGACCCTAAGTCAGTACCTCTGAACCGGGTTCATGTTTGGGTGCAGATCCGGGGAATCCCACCTCTGTTTCGGAACGAGGATATAGTGCGAGACATGGCTAACCGCATCGGTGTAGACAAAAAAAATATATTCTGTGGCGCACGTCTAGGGTGCGCCACAAAAATTGCATATTCTGTGGCGCACAATCTCCCATGCGCCACAGAATTGAATTTCTGTGGCGCACCCCAGCCGTGATCCACAAAATAGGTTCATGGTGCGTCACAAAATGTTTGGAGATGTGCACATAAAGGTGGCAGCCCCCCTCTCTCCCCTCCCATTTCATTCACAAATCTTGCTAACTCGACCCCCTTCTCTCCCCTCCAATTTTACCCGTTCAGTTCTCCATTTTTGGTAGGTGAATCTATTTTGATAGGTTTCTTGTTGTTGAGGGGAAGCCCTATCCTCCATCTATACTCGGATCCCTCCCTTCTCGCTCTTTTCGTCTCGGTATCGAATCTACTAGGTGAGTATAGTTGGATGTGCATATGCATGTCTTGTGTGTCCATCGGTGTGTATGGGTACTTGTCATGCAGGTGAACCGATTGTCGCGCGTGGGCGGCCATGGTGCATGGATGTTTGCCGAAATGTTGATTCATTTCCATTTCGGAAAACTTTTGAACTATCCATATGTCCTACTTATAGGAGAGGTCATGCCTAATTTTTCCGGCGACCATGCATGTGTGTACATGTTGCGGTTCTAATTTTCTGCTCTATGCGTGTGCAGGCAACCATGGTCCTCCAAATAAGCTCGAATTGCTAGATACAAGAAATACGCGAAGGCCGACATGATTCGGTGCAACAAGCGGCAGATAGGATGTATGTGTCGATCATGCAAACTCGTGCGCCTGATTCTGGAAAATTGGAGGAGCCTCTTCTCAGACACGGTTTCATTGACGACCACAACTAGTTGGCACCGGCAGCAGAAGGTGCATGAAGACGAGGGCGAGCGAGATGACGAAGGAAATGACGGCAGAGAAGATCATCATGAAGAAGGATATGTCGGGGGAGAAGATCATCATGGCGATAAAGGCGTGAACACAGAGACCCTGCTAATTTCGGCCTTGCGGGACTCTCATATTCAGGATCTACTGCTCAAGGAGACGAGCAACGACAGAGCTGCAGCCAGGAAGAAAGCCAAGATGGCACAAATGGAGATAGATGGGGTGACTCTGTTGTTTCCTGGGTGCCGTCCCGAGGATACGCGCTTGCATGTAACGCTTGCTGCTCTGAATATGAAGACGCGAAACAAATAGACCGACTGGATCTTCAACAAAAACATGAAATTATGGCATGATCGCCTTCACGAGGGGAACACATTGCCAAGTAGTATCAACGAGGCCAAGAAAGTCGTGTGCCCTCTTAACCTACCGCACGAAAAATACCACGTCTGCATCAATGATTGTGTAATTTTTCGGGGCGAGTACAAGGACAGAACCACATGTCCGAAGTGCGACCACGAACGATACAAGAGTGAAAACAACAACAAGAAAGTTCCCCAAAAAGTGGTATGGTAGTTTCCTATCACTCGCCGTCTTCAGCGGTACTACGTGGACCCTAAGGAAGCAAAGCTCTTGCAATGGCACGCGGAAAGTGAGAACCCCGAAGAAGATCCGGAGAAGGACTATATCATGACACGCCCTGTAGACGCTGCCCAGTGGGAAGCATTGGACATAGGTTTCCCGAGTTTCGGGGGCGACGCGAGGAACGTCAGGCTGGGTATGAGCACCGATGGACTCGATCCGTTCGGCAACCAGAGTAGCACGCATAGCAGCTGGCCCGTGTTTGTATGGCCTTACAACCTGCCCCCATGGCTGTGCACCAAGCAAAAGTACATTCACATGAGTATTCTCATTCAGGGGCCAAAACAACCAGGTGTCGACATGCATTTGTATCTCGGACTGCTTAAAGACGAGTTAGACACATTGTGGAAGATGCCACCTCGTACGTGGGACGTCTACACTAGAGATTATTTCCATATGAGAGCCGCGTTGCTCACGACGGTCACGGACTATCCTGGTTACGCGTATGTATCTGCCCAGGTCGGCCAAGGATTCTGCGGCTGCATGAAGTGCATGGACGGGACCCTGCATCTCCAGCTACCAAGGGATCCTGGGTCTTCGAAAACCATGTACCCAGTGGCTCAAAGGTGGCTTCACTTGGATCACCCATGGAGAAAACGCGGTGAGTTGTTCAATGGTAAAGACGAGCCCGATGGATCCCCGCGCACGAGTAAATCGACGATCTTCTGAAAAATTGGGATGAGTTCCGTTCGCCGGGAAAGAAGCGACCCAAGCCAGAGCCGATGCTAAGTGTATTGAAAGCGAGGTCTGTTTTCCACGACTTGGAGAACTGGCCGGTCCTCCACACGCCCCATAGCCTCGATGTGATGCACATTACGAAGAACGTTACTAAGAGTCTGCTTGGCACTATTTGCAATTCAGAAAAGTCCAAGGATGGGCCGAAAGCAAGATAAGGTCTGAAACATTTTGGCATTAGGGAAAATCTGCAGGGCCCCGCCGATAGTGATGATGATGAGGATCAGACGGAAGGGACTCAACGTCCCTGCAAAACGGCTAAGAAGAACACGGTGGTGCTTCCCGTTGCCTGCTTCACATTGAGTCCGGCAGAGTTTGAGCAGTTTTTCAGGTGCCTCCTAAAAGTCAAAGTCCTCACGGATACTCAGGGAGTATAAGCAGATATCTGGACTTAGCGAAGAAGAGCTTCACCGGGATGAAGTCTCACGATTGTCACGTGCTCATGATGCATATACTTCCCGTTGCGATCCAAGGGATAATGGACGAGCATGTCCGTGATACGTTGTTTGGCCTTTGCAACTTTTTTCGACCTTATCACCCGGAAGTCGATCGGCGTGAGGCAGCTAAAGATGCTACGGGATGAGATCGTGGTGATACTATGCTAGCTCGAGATTTACTTCCCGCCAGCATTCTGTGATATATGCGTCCATCTCCTTCTCCATCTCGTTGGTGACATCAGGCATCTCGGCCCGATGTTCCTGCACTACATGATGCCGATGGAAAGGCAGAATGGTGTCCTGAAATGATACGTTTGAAACAGGGCCCGTCCAGACGCAAGAATGGCCAAAGGATTTCTAACCAACGAGTGCATGTCCTTCTACGAGAATTACCGAAGCACCGAGGACGACTAGGATGTCGGTCTGCCCACCAGGGCGCACCTCGGCAGGCTCTATCTCCCTCCACCCCTCCCCCTACGCGTTGTTGGCGTGCTATTGTGCTGCCCACCACTAGAGGTTTGTTGCTGCTGTGCGACTGTACTTAGGAAGATCACAAGTCAACTGTCGTGCTACAGAATGCTCCAGAAGCGCGAAAGTTCACTTTGTACCACGATGAGGTTTACTTCAAACGTTCCAGAAGTTCACCTCGAACACATCGAATTTTTTTTTTGTCGGAGTTAAAGAAGTTCACTTTCATACCGCGCAAAAGTTCACCTTGTACCTGGATGAAGTTCACTTCAAACGCTCTATAAGTTCACCTCGAATACATCGGATTTTTATTTTTGGCTGAGTTACAGATGTTCACTTTCATATCGCGCGTAACTTTGTACCGTGATGAAGTTCACTTCGAACGCATAGAAGTTCAGTACAAAGTAGCATAAGTTCAGTTTTTACTGAGTTCAATTTTTACTATTACGGAAATTCACTTTGTATGGCGATGAAGTTCACTTCGAACTCGCAGAAAGTTCAGTGCGAAAAAAGCGGCAGAACTTAACTTTTTTTCCTGAGTTCAAATTTTGCTGTTACGAAAGTTCAATTTTCACCACGATGAAGTTCACTTTGTACCATGATGAAGTTCGCTTCGAATGCACAGAAGTTCAGCGCGAAAGCATCCTAAATTCACTTTTTACTGAGTTCATTTTTTACCGTTATGGAAGTTCACTTTAGTACCATGATGACGTTCACTTGTGTATAGGGCGGAAGTTCAGAAAGGTTTCTGAATACCTTATTCGGGAACTGGTTTCTAAAAAGCTCTATTGAATGAAGTATATATACATTTTATGTAGTAACAATATCATAAATTAGGCATCACAATATAAATAGCCAAAAAAAAATTGATCGAAATTCACATGCATGTTAATTTAAAATTGCAATGCAAACATCCTCCGACCAAGTAGAGAGCACTTAAAAGTCGTTGAAGAAGTACCAAACCTTGGAGAGTAGTTTTGACAAAGAATCAGATAATATTCACTGTGCCAACGAGTGAGATTGTGGAAGGCAACCCACTTTCTCACGTCACATACCCTCTAGACTCTAGTTAATTAGTTACACCAAAGTATGAGCTTTCTCTAATATAGAAAACTGTATAAGCTATCTGTTGAACAATGTAGCCATAAATTTTAGATATGTGGGGATCTATAATATTAACACATATAAACACACCAATGTTTATTAAATAGAACATATAATGTTTTGTAGATATATTTTTATTATACTTTAATTTGCTTAAATTTTGGGCGATTTCAGTGTAACTAATGATATTCTAAATTATACACGAAAAAAAACCCTAATATATTTACCCCAACCAAGTGGAGCTTAAGTTGAACACAATAAAACTATTTTAAATGATATAGATTATAACTCCTAGAAATAACCTGGTTTGTAAATATTTAGCAGCCCATTTATGTTAATAATTTTCCTAATTGCATAAAAGATTTTTTTAATTAATAATTATATGTCTGGAGAAATATATAAATAGAGAAGGCATATGTTTAGTGATATAACATGTTACGTAGAAGTAAAAGAGTTTGGTATAAATTAATGAAAATGATTTTACTATTACATGGAAAGGGCACAAAATATGCTCACAATATTAACAAATGTGTGCAACCGATCCGTCGCTAGCAATCAACGATATGAGGTGGTCCGTGAACTTCTCTACTCGTTCTACAGACTACGCTGGCCATGGCCTGTGGCCTGGCAGTTTATTGGTTCGTTGACTATAGTTAATAACTATTGTTTGATATTGTTTACCACTATAGTAAGAGGTTGGACTGGGACGTTGCTTCATCCTGGCTACGTTACTAGATCTGGCGATTACTTGTTCGATAAGCTCAGGGGAGCCCTCTCGTTCGTGGTCTTCCTGCTTGATATTGTCACCGCGATTGTGCGAGATGGGGGATGATGATGATCTTGAACTTCTTGTGAAGTAAGTGAAGTGGTGTCGAGCGCCGTCCATCAATGGCGGCGATATTGCTCTGTTTTTATCTTTCGAGGTAAAGCCATCGTGTGCTTTAATGCCTTGTGAATCAAGATAGGAATGGGCTGACCAGGACCTGGCCCTGGCCCTGGCCCCGTGGCCCCAAGGTCAATATGTGAGGCCATGGGTTGGCCCATTTCATCAGGAATTTGTGGCCTCGCTGACCCATCGGGTACATGGGGCCGACCCAAAAGCTAGCAGCACAGCTGAACATACTGTAAACCCTAAAAAAAAATGAACATACTGTAAGACTTTACACAGAACAGAGCAAATTATTGTACAAAAATAATACTCCCTCCGTTCCATATTAATAGGTGGTGAAGTGGATGTATTTAGACATGTTTTATTGCTAGATACATCCACTTCACCACCTATTAATATGGAACGGAGGGAGTAATAGTTTCACATCCAGTAAAATGATTGCAGGTTTCACATCCAGTAAAATGACCATCCAACAGATTCATAGACAAGATAAACAGATCAAAATACTACAGGTTTCAAATTCTGCATTAAAACAAGACAGGGAGGGACATCTCTTTGCATCATCATCTTTCACATCTAGTAAAATGACCATCCAACAGATTCATAGGCATGATAAAAAAGATCAAATATTACATGTTTCAAATCCTGCATTAAAACAAGACAGGGAAGGACATCTCTTTGCATCATCATCTGCTAGAGATTATCATCAATTGCTCCAATAATGTTCAGTCCTCATTATCTGTATTTTCAAGGAAAAGGTACAAGAATGTTTAGTTTCAAAAAGTAGCTCCAGGTTCAAACAATAGCTCCAGGTTCTAGCCAAAATAAATAGTAGGTACAGGTTTAGGCATACTCAAATTGCAGCATCACAACAAGACTACAACTATAGGTTATAGACAAATAGATTCAAAATTAGCCCTCAAACACATGCGTTACTAGACATACCTTCAAAGTCCAGAATGATGTCATGGACAGAAGCCATGCTGCGCTCGGTATTAGTTGTCGCCCTTATCCAGTCTTGCAAGCAAACAAGAGATTCAAGTGTCTTTGGAGCCATTCGACTTCGAAAATCTGATAGCACTCTCTTCCCTGTGCTGAAGGCGGACTCGGATGCCACTGTAGAGGCAAGGGCTGCCAAGATATCTGCTGCCATACGACTCAGTGTTGGGTACTCAACTGAGTTCATCTGCCACCATGCCAGGATATTGTATTGATCACTTCGACGGATGGATACCTTTGGTAAGTACAAATCTAGTTCACCAGAATCCACATTTATTGATCGAGCAGTGAGGTTGACATGTTTGTCCCAATCAGCCATGGGATCCTGATCTGTTACATCAATGTCTTCATCGCCTCCTTGTGACATGGGATCTGCGGCATTGACACTCAGTTGGAGGTATTCCTTGAACAACCCCTGGAACACATTCTTTATTTTAGCAATCATTGCTACAGATTCATTCCCAAACTCGATGGTAAATCGATACTCAAGATATTTCAACTTGAATTGTGGATCCAAAATCACTGGAATAAAGAGGCACCTCCACCTCCTTCTGTTTCAACTGCAGGTGCCAACCTTGCACCTCCAGAGGAAGATACTATTGCCAAGGCTAGGACCCTGAAGACTGTGCTCCGGACATTCTTTGCCGGCACAAAATTTATATTGGACGCCATACATTGGCCCACAGAAGCCTATCCGGGTGAAGAGAATCTCGTCCAAGCCTGCTCCACTGTGCCTGGCTGGATTGAACTCTGGAAGCGTTCGTCCTGCCGCATTGGAATAACCCGGGCATTGACCTTGGCCAAAGCCTACTTTCCGAAGCTTGACCCGGCGAAGATAATATCCGGGTTTCCCGAGTTCAAGGCGGATGGTGCCAAATTTACGCCTAAGGACTTCAAGGCCATTCAGTCAGCAGTGCGCTCCTCTGCTACCACTTTGGCCGATAGCTTGGATCTAAATACGATTATGAGTGCATATGACGCTGATGGCAAAGTTATTACGGAGGATGCGCCCCCTCCTCTTGATATCTTGGAGAAGTGGGTTTCTAGCTCGGCCAGGAAGAGGGAAGCGACTGCGAAGAGGGAGGCCGAGTTAAAATCGGGCCCGTCTGCCTCTACACCAGTCGTCCTTCCACCAGTCCGCCCTGATGCAATGAGTCCGGGTAAGGGTGCCAGGAAGGCTAAGCAGCAAACCCAAGACTCAGACCCGGAAGGCCGTACTCAGGAGGCCGAATAGGGCCGTATTGTCATAATACCTTGTAATGCTTTGTAATCACACTGTTATGCTTTTGATGGTGCGCCTGTGCACCCCTGATACTGATGTCGTGCCTTGTAACGCACTTTTCAGCCCGTGATGTACTTTGCGGCTTTTCTGGTCTTTTGATAACCGTACTGCTTGCTTATTCTTTGAATTTTTTCTCGATACCCAATTCTCTATTTTGGCTCCCTTCGGAAGACTCGGTTTTCCGAGTACCGGGGGCTTTGATACGTGGACTTTTTCTTTAAGTCCCCAAGACTCGGATGGTGGGGTTTTTTGAACTGCGATAGCCAAGTAGTTTGTTTCTGTTTCGAAGTCCCCCAGTCCCCATGACCCAAAGTCCGAGTCATGGGGGTGTGGCCTTTCTCAGAGAACAAATTATTTTTTACCGAGTCGCGAGCCTAAAGCCATTCCGTGTAAATACTGAAGTTATGCTTGATAATTGTTGAGTTTCCGGCTTTTAGCCTTGTACTCTGCATAAACTTGTGGTTTAGATGACCCTTTTGACTATCTTGTACTATAAGCCGGCTTTCGCGTGGATACCATGTTGTTACATCCATACGAGAACAGTGTCAGGGAAGTCCCATTGGGCTTCATGGCTGATTGTAATCGTAAGCGAACGAATCATGCCACTTTAGTGCGAGTCACATCGAGCTTAAGTAAGAACAGTCAACAAAATTTGGCTCCTTTGCCCAGTTATAAGATTGCAGCCGTACTCGTTTGCGAATAATCAGCCCTTATAACTTATAGGCATCAAGGCCGGGTCATTCGGGTTAGTGGTTGGTCACTTGAGCAACCAACCCCCAAGACCTACATGCACTTGATGCCTTTAATGATACTGAATTACTGATGTCGCGTGGATACTACTTACTTGTAATCAGGATGTAATGATATAGGACTTGATAACCATCTCCTTATTGATACCAGAAATTTTTGGATCAGCAGGCCGCCTCATTAAAAACCTTCCAGTCCCCTTAGGTACCCTGGGTAGGAAAAGAGCGCGTCTGAAACCTGCTGCCCGTTACATTGTTTAGTTCTTCATAAGCACTGGTCCCGGTCTGGCTTGACCAATGCACATTCTCCATATGTTGGACC
This sequence comes from Alopecurus myosuroides, assembly GCA_028641055.1. Classification (NCBI taxonomy): domain Eukaryota; kingdom Viridiplantae; phylum Streptophyta; class Magnoliopsida; order Poales; family Poaceae; genus Alopecurus; species Alopecurus myosuroides. The sequence goes on along the minus strand of CM054057.1, from coordinate 40,003,406 downwards.
TTTTCCTGATGAGTACCGGGTTTGCTAGCCAACCCGGGTGGGGTGTTCCAATGACCTGGCTGGTTGTAAGCGGCCGTGTAGCTTCTTCCTTTACAGCGGGCCGCTTGGGGGAATCATCCTCGATTAAGGCCACCATTTTAGCATCTTGCGTTACCTTGGATTTTGTTCTTTCACCTTCAGTACTCGGCCTTTTTGATGTGGCTCTATCCTCCGAGTCTGCTTGAGACCGGTAATGCTTGAGTTCTTCTTTTCTACAGGCCTGCTCGGCCATTGCTGCATCTCCTTCGTCGCATTCAGCTGCTATGTCTTGATTTCCATGTATGGTAATGGTCTTCTTGGGACCCGGGATTTTTAGCTGTAGATATACGTAACACGGCCTAGCCATGAATTTGGCATAAGCCGGCCTTCCAAATAGCGCGTGATAGGGGCTGCGCAATTTCACTACCTCAAAGGTGAGCCACTCAATTCGATAGTTATCCTTTGACTCTCCGAAAGCTACCTCCAATGCGATTTTTCCCTCGGGGCATGCTGAATGACCCGGCACTATCCCATGAAAAACTGTTGAGCTTTTTTGCAGTTGAGATTCCTTGAGACCCATGCGTAGGAAGGTTTCCCAATACAGTATATTGATGCTGCTTCCACCATCCATTAAAACCTTCTTCAGTTCGTACCCATTGACTTGCGGTGCGACTACTAGTGCCAAGACTCCTGGGTGTTCCACTCTTTCCGGGTGATCCCTTCTGCTCCATGTTACCTCCTGTTCTGACCATCTCAAGTATCTCGGGACGGCTAACGAAACTGAGTTGACCGCTTGCTTCAGTATCTTTTTGTCCTTGTTAGAGCCTCATGTGGTATGCACATGATATTGACCCAATTGTTTGGGGTTAGCCTGGAAGCCTCCTGCCCCCCCTTGGTTATTACTTTGATTTCCAGCCGCCGGGTTACCAGCTGGGGGTGGGCCGTTGCCCGGGTTTGCCCCTGGACCCGGTCCTCCTCCCCGCCCTGCACCTCGCATAGCTCTGTGCACTTCCTCATTTTTCCATCTTTGTAAATCGGCGCACTGTTCTAGGGAGTGGTTAGCTGGCCTGCCATTCCTGCTGTGCTTCGGACATGCCATCCTGAATATGTCCCAATTGTTACCCGGCCTTGGTGGACCTTGATAGTTTCCTCCATTGTGGTTACCTCCGTTGAAATTTCCTTCTGCTCTTGGCCTCGAAGACCCGGCTTCTGTGTTGGCGACAAACTCGGAGCCTCCTTCGAAAGGGCGCTTGTTCTGGCTATTTCCATTGTTACCTGATGCTGTTCCGTTGCCGGTTCTTCCATTACCGCCTATGTTTGCTTTTGCCTTCTTGCCATCAGCTTCTTCTTCTGTAGTATCTGTCGCAGCGTGTTTGTTGCACGCATCCATCAATTCTCCCATTGTGACTTCCGACGCATTTCGACTGGACTTCATGCGGGTTAACTTTTGCACTAAAGGTATATACTTGAATGTTTTTGCCATGGCCTGTAGTGCATCTTTGGGCTGGATATCCGTGGATGAGTGAAGTATCTCCATAACCCGGCGCACCCAACTGCGCGCCGATTCTCCCTTCTTCTGGACGCATCGCTCTAAATCATCAATAGTGAATAATTTCCTGCAGGTCCCGTGAAAGTGTTTGATAAACGCGGTCTTCAATTCCTCCCAAGACTTGATCGATCCCTCTGGTAGATTGGTGAACCACAATTTTGCTGCTCCTTCCGACATCATCAGATACATGAACTTGGCTTGGAGGTTCTCGGACGCGTTGCGAATTGACATTGCCATCTCATAACTGCTTAGCCATGTTTCGGGATCCATGGTTGGCTCATAATTCACTACTTTCCCTGGCTCTTTGAATTTTTCCGGGTAAGGTTCAGCTCTAATATTGTCCGAGAGACACTTGGGTCCCGCGAGAACGGTTGAAGCCGGCCTTGCTCTAGAAACGTGTGATGCCGCGGGGGGCGCGGCTGGGCGCGGTGCTGCGGGAGGTCCATGCGCGGCAGACCCGGCCGCGGCCCTCCGAGCCCTAGAACTGTCCACGACGGCCTGTGCTGCTGATGCTGCCTGAGCGCGGGGAGGAGGCGGCATTTGCTGCTGCTCTTCCCTCCGCCGCGCTGAACTTGTTTGGATATTCCCTTGCTGCTGACTGACGTATGGCGTCCCGTGCATACCGCTTCTGTGATCCGGGTAATTGGCTTGCTGTGCCGCCGTAGTGTGCAACAGCTCGATGGCTTGCCGGGTCTTCTCTGCATGGGGCGACTCTCCCAAAGGGATTTGATTCAATGCGAGTGTCGCTGCATATACGTTGTCCATAGGATTGTTGTAGTGGCCGGCTGGTGTGCGGAATCGTGATGGTGGCGGCGGCAGTAGATCGTTGCCGATTGTGACTCTGGTTTGTGGTGGGGGTAACCCGGTCCGTTCATTCGCCGGATGTGTCGCTGCTATCATCTGTTGGGGTGCGGTTCCTTGGTTCACCACTGGTATCGGCTGATCCTGAGGTGTAACGAATAAATTAGCCGGATTAATGACCCCGCCCGTTGCTGGTAACCTGGTGTGATGCCTTTGATGTATCCTGGACGTTTCCTCTCGAAGCCGGGTTTCCAACGCATCTAGCTCGCGCCGTCGTGTGGCCATCCCTTGCTTTTCTGCCTCTACCTGCCTTCTTTGCTGTTCCAGCGCACGACGCGCCACATCCAGATCCCTGACGCGTTCCGCTGCGTTTTCCGGAGTGATAACCGTCGCGAGAACCGTGGGGTCTAGAATCAGATTGTTATCGAATAAGGCCGGGTGGCGCGGGTTCGAAGGACCCGCCCCTGGTGTCCGGTTTTCTAAGAATCCGAACGTGTTTGCATGCAACTCCTCATCCGCTGCTCTGCTGGTTACTGACGCCGACTCTCCATCTACCCGGGTCAAGACCGGGTCTCCGTTAACCGCGCCTTGTTGCTGGGCCACTGCCTAAGCCGCCCCGACTGATGCCGCGGTTGTGTTTCCTTGGTTGGCCGCGGGGGCCGCATAGACTGCAACTCGGCGTACGATATCCGGCGTAAATTCAGGCTGTTCTTCCTCACCGTTCTCCTCGTACCGGTTTTCCAGTAGATCCAGAATAGACCCGGTATCATCTTCTCCTTGGGCCCGGTCGCGTGGGGTCCATGCCGGCTCCTCCGGCTGTTCCCACTCCGCGATGGGTTCTTCTGCCGGGTATGTCGTTCCAGTCGATTCTTCATCATCTGATCGGATAGACGTGGATTTTCCTGGCATAGAATCAGATCCAACGTTGTCAGGGATCGAATTGGAAGTACATACCATACCGATGAAGACGCTGATCCGGCCGATTGTCACGACGGATCCGGTTTCGAGGTGATCCGACTCCGGCCCCCAGCCGGAATCGTCCACCACCTTTTCTCCTTCGTGGTCGATGTAGATTTCGCCGATGAAAAGATTCTTCATGCCCTTCCGAGCTTCTCCCGTGATGTAAACACCTTTGGACGCAGGCCCCACGGTGGGCGCCAACTGTCGTGGGATAATCACGGCAGATGTTACCAGGGGTAACTGATCTAGGGGCAAGTCGACACTGGCGTTTGGGAGAGGGTTTAGCTCAAGGGAAAACATGGTGCAATTCGATCTGATAGCCGGTAATCGAAGTCGCCGGATCTCTATTCTCGATATGATAACTCGATTAGGGTTTACACTGGATGCTCGATATCACGCGATGTTGCTAGGGTTCTTAGATCTCTCCAAACTAGACGTAGGGGTCGGTTTATAAAGCACCGTACCCTCCTGACTTGCCCTCCAAGGCGCACCCGGAGTCCTACCCGGACACTGCTTACAAGCCCTAGCTTTCCTTACCGCAACCCACAATCCGGGTTACGAGGCCTACAAACTTTGGGCCTTCCAGAAGTTTCATTATCCTTAGCCGGATCCTGCGCCGTGTCCCTTGGGCCGGGTTACACCTTGGAGTTGGCCTACCGGGTTATTATCCCTCCATCAACAACCATGTTATCTTCCAATACTTTTTGAATTTTCTCTTCATATATTTGACTGTTATGCCCATCTCCGATTCCTCTTCATAATCTTGTTGATCCAAGGTTACTTTCACTTTCCACATTTCATGGAAATGTAAGTTGGCAGTTGGGTACTTTGTTCCGGATATCACAGTAGTAGCTTCATAAAACACCTTCAGTAGATTGCAAACAACTTCGGCATTTTCCCGGTCCTCGGAAGATGGCTTCACCGGTAGAAAATAGGCATTTAGTCCCGGTTCGCAAAGACCATTAATCCCGGCCGTGCAACCGGGACTAAATATGCGTGACTAAAGCCCCCCCCCCCTTTAGTCGCGCCTCTTACGAACCGCAACTAAAGACCCGTCACGTGGGTAGCTGGCGTGCGCCGGAGGCGGGAGGACCTTTAGTCCCGGTTTTTGACACGAACCGGGACTACAGGCTATTTCGTTATTTCTTTAATTCATTTGGGTTTCTAATTATTTTCACTCCTTTTTTTCACTCCCTTTTTTTCAAAAAATTTATTATTTGCTTAGTGTCTAACTATAATTATCTCTAGTCAAATTACTTACTCGTGGTCAAAGTTCCCGCTCGGTCACCCATCCTCCCACTACTCTAGCACTAGCACGTTTAACCTACGAGTTCCATCCCGTTCCGCATCCAAGTGTTTCGCACGCATGTATGTGATACTAGTATCATATCAATCCTATTAACATGTTGGTCGATGCCACATTTCTTTATTGTTTGAATTTCAAATAAATCTTTTAATAAACAAAAGTAATGGTGTAATAAATAATTTTGAATAAATAAATAAACATTAACTTTTTAATTTGTATTATTTCTAAAAAGTATTCAGAAAAATAAAACTAATTCATTTTAAAATCTTAAAAATACAAATAATATATCAAAATATTCAGAAAAATAAAACTAATTCATTTTAAAATCTTAAAAATACAAATAATATATCAAAATATTCAGAAAAATAAAACTAATTCATTTTAAAATCTTAAAAATACAAATAATATATCAAAATATTCAGCAAAATAAAACTAATTCATTTTCCCCTTTCCTAAATGCAAAATAAAATCTGATAAAATTCATGAACCAAACCATATGAAATCTAAACCATATAAAATTTGCAGATCCAAGTTTGGACTATTATTTTGGACACAAGAACTGTTTTGGCAATGAGTATCTGTGAGAATGATTTGAACCTAACTTTTAAAATACATAACCAAAATGGACAAACTAAAATGTTCTGGATAGATATTAAAAAGATCGATCCATAGCACTTAGTCTCACATCAAGGTCATCAACCAAATGAAAATACCATCCTTTTTAATAAAAGACCAGTAGGCTCTTCTATGATTTTTAGAATGAGTTCAAAAATGAATTTTGAAGTAAATCCAACTAGAAGAGTTTGGTATTGACTAGATCTATGTTTTCCTGGCTTAGATTAATTTTTGGAGCTCTAGATTTATTTTTGGTGAACAGATGTAGAAACAGTATTTTTTCTGTTTTGTTTTCTTGATGGGTTTCTGTTTGTTTTGAAATGTGTGTTTGATCTTATCTTGTTTCCTAGTTTGTATGGAGTGTTAGGACTTGATATTAGGTTGTTTGCTTGCAGAACATCTACCTTAGAAAGTGTGTGCATGATTGGAAACCCAAATAAAAATGGAACTAGCATTTGTTACTTTCTAGTTTTATTATTTTGGAATTGTGTGTGAGCTAGATCTTTGTGTGATTGCTTTAGTAAATTTTGTGCTATGTTTAACCCGTGATTTTATTTGAGCCATTACATAACATAGCGGTACATATATCCATTACATAAGATAGAAATAATATAGGAATTAATATAGAAATAATATAGGAATTAATAGAAAGACATATATCCATTACATAATGTATCCATTACATATATCGAACGCAACATAGTGGTACATAGATGCGGTACACAAACAACATCTACTCGAGCTCCGAAGAGTAGATGCGGAACAACTCGAACGCAACGTATGCATCTATTGTTGCACACTCGAGATTGATCCGGTCAAATGGGTTCTTCCCCCAATACACGTGATTCCTCGCGGGGAAACAAGTCTTCATGGTTCTGTAGTCGTGGTGGATGAAGGCAGTTGCCATCTGAGCCATCCCGGTCTTGTGGCCGTACAACTCGTCGAAATGGATCAAGTCCTGAAGATCAATGTAGTGATCTTCACGTATCTCAATACCCAACATGCGCATCATCTTCTGCCGGTCATTTGTGATGTCCACGCTACAAAAGTCGTAACCTTTGTTGACAAGAAAATCAACAAGTTCTGGAGATTGCTTTGAACTACTGCAACAACAAAAATGGAACACGTGTTAGATATTGTTGCAACACGTGTATTCTTCCAATGCAACAACAAATCGAAAATGCAACAACTATGCTACAAGAGATTGTACGTGTGCGTACCTTGCCCATTGGAAGACCAAAACGGTTTCCGTGTAGGCAATCTGGATGACGGCCACATCCTTTTGATTGGCCGTCTACTCTTGATCAAGCCCGAAGAACTTGTGGTGTTCATCGGCTTCATAGAGATTGCTCAAACGGTTAAGAGCTTCGGGGAGCCTCTCGCATCTATTGGTATAGGCGACGTGGAGATTCTTGCCGCATGGTGTGGGCACATGGAGAACCTTCCAAACGGGAGAATCCATCGGTGGAGGAAGAAGAGAGGAAGAAGAACAGAGAGCCGCGCGCGCACTGTAGCAATGGCCTTCTGCCTCTCGCTCGCGAACTAAAACCGCGCGAGAGGCGAGCAGTTTGGAATTTTAGTCGCGGGTGGCCAGGCCTACCGGGACTAAAGACAGGGAGGCGAGCAGTTCCGACCTTTAGTCGCGGGTGGCCAGGCCAACCGGGACTAAATCCCTCCGTGCGCTACCCCAACCGCCACTCAAGACCTTCAGTCGCGGGTCGCCTCCCGAACCGCGACTAAAGACCCCTTTAGTCACGGTTCGGACATTTTGGGGACTGAAGGGGGCGTATGGAAGGCCTTTTTTCTACCAGTGCTTGTAGATATATTGTTTATCTTGAATGGCCAAAGAGTCGAATACTGCACTATACTCTTTTGCTATAGCAATCATCAGGTAGGTTGAGTTCCAGCGAGTTGGTACATCAAGACTTGCAGTTCTCTCACATGATACACCTTGTTGCTCAACTATTTCTTCAAATTTTTCCTTTCGACTTTGCGAGCTTCGAATGTATTTCACACAGTCATGTATCATACAGACCATTGGACTAAGAAAGTCCAATCCTGCTTGGCATATCAGGTTTATGACATGCGCAGATCACCAACTAGCATCTTCTAAAGCAACAGATGTGCCTTCAATAGCTTCATCATTGAACCGTTGTTGGATGCATTGTCGAGCGTGACAGCAAACAGATTATCTTCAATGTTCCACTCTCTTATAAAATTCACCATGGCGTTGAACATTGCAATGCCTGTGTGCGCCGTCTCCATAGCTGCGAATTTAACTATCCTTTTATGCGGATTCTACTCGTCATCAATGAAATGAGCCGTGATGCAAATGTACCTCACATTCTGATTTGATGTCCACAAGTCTGTAGTCAAAGAAATCTTGGATTTGGAGTTTTTTAACACACCTTGTAGAATTCTTTTCTCTTCTTTAAATGCTTTCATGCAATCCTCCTTCACTGTTTTTCTACAGATCATTTTGAAGCTTGGATTCAGAATTGAGAAAAATCTTCTAAATCCATCATACTCCACCAATGAAAATGCCAATTCATGCAACACGATCATCCTCATGAGTTATCTACGTGCCAATGCCTGATTAAAGGTCCAAAGCCCCATTGAAACTCCATCGGGGCTCATGATAGAAGCACTCAGTTGTCCCGAAACTCGAAGAATCTTCTTCCTTTCCTTGCATCTATTCAAATGTTTGCGCAGTGAACTGGTTCCATGTTTACGCCCAGCACAAATATTCCTTGCACAGTGTTTGCACTCAGCAGCTACAACTATGCCATCATCATGGATTGGCTCATATTCTTTCCACACTTTGGTCAAAAACTTTCTTCCTAGTTCAGAAAATGACCCTATGTTAATGGTCTCAACTCCTTGCTCTTCATCAGCATCATCATCCTCTTCTGCTCCTTTCTTCCTCCTCGTCATATTCTTGTTCACCTTCTTCTTTGTAGTCAAGATCTTCTTCATCGACATCATCTTCTTCAAAATAAAGCATTTGAGTATCTCGTGAACGTCCTGCTGAGTAAAATACTTCAATGTTAACATGGCCATTAGATAATAACTTGTGAACTCTTAAATTGCATAATTAGGAAATAAAGATTGAAATGCTTAGCATGATAAGCCCTGCAAAGGTTAATCGAAGAAGCAGACACATCTGAGGATGGTTGAGCTCTTGTCCTTTTCATACCGGATATCAACAAAGAAGCGCTACTTTGATATGCCTCATGATCCCCATCTTCCCCTTCCATGTTTCTGATTATAGGTGAATATAGACAAATTAGAAGGGAGAACTTGCACCGAACTATTAATGGAACTTGCACCGAACTACTACAGAACATGAAGTGAACTATTTCCAAATGGAACATTGGTTCCCACTATGACTGAACCTACAGAGCATCAGAGCGAAACTTTGCTATATTAGAACAACTTACAAACCATCAGAGAGAAACTTTACTACATTTAAAAATAAATTCAGAGTGCATTCGGAAGCACACCTGTCATAGACAGAAAAACAATTACTCAATCGTACAAAAATTGATGAAACCTGTCATAGAAAGAAAGCAACTGGTACTTTTATAGACTTGTATCTTCATATCCGATAAATAATTACGTAGATAGTCATGCATATAGCAAAAAAGATAACAGAGGGATCATCATATAGCAAAAAAGAGTTAACACTTGAGACAAATCCTTGATCGCTTGTGATAATCATACATCCCAAGAACCAAAATACTGACCAAGAACGAAGGATAGTCACTCGACACCAATCAATTTTCTTGAAATTTTGGCAACAATTCCTATCTTTCTTTTCTACTTACCGCACATCAATTAAATTGTTCATACTGCAAGCACTTAATTAAAAGCACAACACCTGCAACATCTAAATATACGAGGAAAATTCAACTCGACTCGCTATGGTTTAATTCACAAGTCAAATACAACTTAACATGTGCCAAAGGAAACAATTACACTACTGTACCAACTACTGAATTGGACGACACAATTCTGACTCAAACCTAACAGTACAACCAGGAGCACTAAATCTCTACTCAAAACATATGTCAAATCCCCGTAACACAGTTCACCAATCAGACAAACTTATAAGAGAAAAAGAGGCTAGAATCAATCTGTAAATGGTGTAGCACTGGTCGGAGGACACAGAAATCTCTCGGACCTTATATTGAGCAAGGAGTCAGTCCTCTAGGCAAGAGGTTGTCTTCGTAGAAGCCAAGAGGTTCTCAGATATTGCGGCTACCGTAATTAAAGGATGGGAATTTTGTATCAACTACTGAATTGGACGACACAATTCTGTTGGGAATATACCCTAGAGGCAATCATAGATGATGTAATTCCCAATGTATTCATAAAGTTATTAAGTTGTCCTTTGGTTTGAACATCTGATATATGTCATTAAATATGTGATTCGATTGTGGAACTATGTATTCATGTTGTTCATACTAATTGTCCTTGGTCGTTAAGCTTGTGCTGGACACACACCCTAGACTAATGTGAGTGTTGGCTGATGACACGGTTCCACTTGTCATGGGCATGGTGATGCCATTCCAACGTTCACGGACTTGGCTAAAGAGTTTAGCAAGTTGGACTGACCCACATTGAGATGCAACGATCAAGTCGTCATTTGCATGTCTCAATCAATGTAATCCTTAGACCTGAGTTTGTCGCACAATCCGAGTTGTGGATCACCGACTTAGGTTCTGTCAAACGTTGTTCTGTGACAAGGCAACTATAAAGGCAAAGTTCGGGTCGAATGAGAAGCAAGCTGCGTGATGTGGATAATCAAGATGGGATTTTGCCCCTCCGAATGAAGAGATATTCTCTGGGCCCTCTCGAGTGATATGATTCAGGAAGCATGGCCATGCGCAACTCAGTTAAGTGTTAACTGTGTCTGTTGACTAAGAGTTAGTCAGGTGAATCACATATCACGGATCGAGAAGAGAGTTGAACTATTTAAGGGATGACGATAAATCGCCTATAGTTCGACAAGGTATATCGTGAGGCAAAAAGGACTAAGATGAATATCACATTGAAAGGTATGTCGTCATGACTCAATGGAACTTGGGAGTCGGCACGTTCTGCTAGGAGCCGCTACCGATTGATCGATTGAGAGTAGGACTCCAATCGTGTCCAAGTCGCCATGAGCCTGCAGGGTCGCACACTTAAGAGCGGGAGCAAGTATTGGTCGGGCTGGACCCGAACCGGAAATAGACTGGTTTTGTGAGTCGGACTCACAGAGGGAATGAGCCACAAGTGTTGTGCATCCCATTACCATACGCTATATAAAGAGGGGCGCAGGTTGCCCAGCGGGCACGTTAGTCCACTCTCCCATGCGTTGGGAACCCTAGCCCCACTTAGTCCAGCCGTCGCACCAGACCTAGCAGTCTGTCGTCGGAGCTCCTCCTCGTACGTGTGGATACCGGCAGAGGTGCTGTACGTTCAGCACTTCGACGTTCGAGCGATTGGATCAGCCGGACCGGATCGTGGGACTGCACTGCCCCGACGCGTTTCACCGATAATCTGCAACCGCGCGTCTAGTGGTAATCATCGTGGCCTTCTACCTCGGCTAGATCTTGGAAGTACCGCGTAGAAAAAGTTTTTTGTTTATCTCTACGCATTCCAACAAATTCAGCATGTAATAACTGAACATGGCAGATCATATATGAACAATTATAACTCAGTATTGTGCCAAAAAAGATTGTAGTAGTGGTTTGGCAGTTGGAGTTGCATGCCGGGGGCGTGCAGCTGCAACGCCACCTGAAAACTAACAACCTGGCCCTGGGGGATGTTAGCTTCTGCCTTCTGACTCCCAATTTTGCAACCTTTGACTAGGATTTTTTGCAGAGTGGAAATTTGAGCATGAGCAGCACGGGTCTACAAGTTTTCATCGCAATCACGAAAAATAAACAAAAAAAGAGATATCGGAGACGATAGAGATAAAGTCTGGCTATTTCTTGTCACAAACACTAGGAAAACGGGTTCCTAAAACTGTAAACTGCACTCATCTCAACGTTTTTTCTTTGGGACAAAGCACAAAGAATTTCAGCCCAACTTCCAATTTCTGCATACAACTTATGGTCTCGCTGATTGGAGCTGAATGGAGCACAACCACTACTACAACTATATTATACATTAATCTAATTTTGACAACATCAGGCAAGGGATCAAGGATGAAACTACACTGAAACACTGACCAAGAACCATACCAAGACATATTGCAGTAGAAGTCTCACATGTACTTGGCTGGCTAGCAGCTGCGCTGGGAAGGGGACGAAGCCGGGGCGGGAGGGCGAGCTTGATGGCGGGGCGGGGCGCTGGGAAGGTGGCCCAATGGCCTTGAATTTTTGGGCCGGGTCAGTGACCCAGCGGGCCGGCCCAGCCCATTCCCATCTTCTTGTGAAGGACCGGATTAATTTTTTTATAGTCCTTTTATGGGAAAATGGGGACCATGTCATAGTTTTAGATTTTCTTGGGTTTCTCTTTGCAACTATACAGCCGCCACTACATTAGGCTGGTGCCAGTGGAGGCTGCAGGGGGGCGGTAGCGCCGCTACCGCCCGAGGCGGGGCGTTAGGGGGCGGTAGGGGCGGGCGGTAGCCGTCGCCGGGCGGTGGCCGTGGCGCCCGTCGGCAGGCCCTTGCCGCCCGGCTTGCCGCCCGCGTTGGCGGGGCGGTAGCGCGGGGTAGGGGCGATAGCGGGAGGCGGTAGGGCGAGGCGGCGGGGCGGCGCGCTGGCGGGCTCGGGCGGTAGGGGCGGGCGTTAGCCGCTAGCCGTTGGGGGGTAACGGCTAGCTGACGTGGCGCCCCCCCATTGGTCCACGTCAGCTAGCCGTTGGGGGTGGAGCGTGGCTGGCAAAAAAAAAAAAAAAAAAAAATTTGGACCCAAATTTGCAGCTCCAATCCTATAAATACCCCCCCCCATATCCATCCCTTCTCTTCACACCATTTCCCTCCTCTCTTTCTCTCATACCATCTCCGCCATGTCGGGTTGGACTCCAGATAACACCTCGTTCACGGATCTCTTGCAGTCCGACGGGTCACAACCTACTCACATAGAAGATTTCTCTCCCACACATCGTCGGTCGGATACCGGTTCTTCGCCGTATCCACGAGTGTTGTACCCCTCCCACACACCACCTCCGGGGCCATATGGTCCGCTTCCTACGGGATATGGTTCATACCAGCATCCTCCGTATGCTTACGCACCACCACCTCCACCTCCACCTACAGGTAGCGGGAGTCCACTTCCTCCGTACCCTGCTACGGGATATGGTTCTTACGCTCCACCTCCATATCCATACGGTTCATACGCTCCACCTCCACCGTATCAGCAACCACCTCCTCCGTATCAGCAACCACCTCTATCGTCTGCTCCAGATGGCAGTGCTCCAAGCGACGGGTCCGATGCCGCGGAAACACTGGTACCAACGCGTCCAAAGAGGGTCGAGTGGAAAAGTGCGGACGAGGAAAAACTGGTAATTTTCTTACCCGTGACATGTTTATTTCGGAGTTGGTTTTTGTTTGGATTTTTCACTAAGACAATATCTATTTCGTTGCAGGTGAATGCTTGGATTTTCAACTCCAAGGACTCTCGCCGTGGCAATAGCAAGACCGGCGAAAGTTTTTGGGGTGGAATAGCGAAGACGTTCAACTCTACCGCCGATCCTGCCCGCCATAGGACCGCGAAGCAACTGAAGGATCACTGGAACGTCTACAACCGTGAGGTGTCCTTGTTCAATGGATACCACATCCAAGAAGAAGCGGTACGTCAGAGTGGAGCAGACGATGCAATGGTCATGGAAGCGGCACTGACGAGGTACGCAAATGACCCTAGAGTGACTCAGCCTTTCAAACGCTTCAAGTGGTGGGAAGCTGTTCGCAAGGAAGCGAAGTGGAAAGCCCAGCATGGGAAAGGTAGTGGGACTGACTCCAGTTCCAAGAGAACCCGTCTGGGGGTCGGAGGTGAGTACAGCTCTAGCGACGCGACGGAGGAGGAGCCGCGTCCTCCTGGCCGCGATAAGGCCAAGGCCGCGTTTCGCAAGGAAAAGAAGAAGGAGAAGGAAGCGTCCAGCGAGGGATCAAGTGCAGGCTTCGGAATGGCGAAAATGTATCAAGTTTTATTGAGGTCTAAGCTACTGAAGCAATATAACAAATTGCAAGACCGCTCAACCGCCGGCATGACCGAAGCTGAAAAGCGCAAACATGACAAGGCCCTACAGATAGTGGAAAAAGACCTAGGGCTGCTGGAGGATGACGACGACGACGACGAGCACGATGATTAGATTTTTTTAATGTTTATGTAATTTTTACAATTTATTATGCAATTTTATTAATTAGTATGTAATCGGTAACAATTTTAGTTCAATAAAATTATTTCCTTGCATTATTTGTAATGTTTTCGTTTCAAAATTATGTGTTGACGTGGAGGAGAGAGAAAAGCTGATGTGGCAGAGAGAGAATCTTACAGCCCGGGCTATAGCCCGTGCACTGGCACCGTGCCCGTGAGAGTGGGGTGATAGTGGTGAGAGAAGGTGACGTGACGGGGGCTATAGCCCGTGAATAGTGGGCGGTGCATTGGCACCAGCCTTATTGTAGCTTCTGTGTACATCATGACACATTCCAAAAAAAACTGTGTCATCAGTATTTTCTTCGTGTGGACAAGAGAGGCAAAAGTATAGACTTAGCGATGTGCTGTCCTCCGGAAAGGATAGGGAAATATGAGAAAATTAAGCAACTTTCCAGCAAGGCATGCTAATATAGACGAGAATAAAAAAAAAAGGAACAGATCGAGACACCGATCGCAAGATCCACCATCTAGTGCAAATTAGCATCCCATACTAGTATATCTGAAAGCAGTGCTATAAAAGCTAAACTTTGTAGGTAGCAGGAAGCAAATGGCAAATGGAAAGGTGAGCAGCAGAGGTCCATCCCCTCCTTTTCAAGGCATGCATGCATCACCACCACAAACATAACAACAGAAAAGGAATTACGTGTCATCTCTGAATGAACTTAATTAGCTCGCTGATCACTAGCTTAGCTGGAAAATGTGTTCAATGCAACACGCCATGACTCCACCGCGCGCTTAGCTGCAAGCAACTTGCAAGGTGTGACTCAGCATAATAACTGAAGCTAGGCGCTACGAGTTGTATGCATGGTAATCAAGGGTGGCCGTATCAATGGAGCGGCTAGTTTAGCATGGCTTGTCAGTGCACGCACGCAGAGAGATGGGTAGCTGGAGCTATATCCAGCGCTTGCGAAAAGCCACCGGAAATGGATCGATGCCGCGCGCAGCCGCTCATGTGAGTGGCGCAACGAGAAAGCAACCATTCGGCCGTTACACGCCGACGTCGGCATCCCGGCCGTTGCCGGCCACGAGTCGCTTCGTCTCCTCCTCCGCCTCCACCACCTCGGTGACCGTCGCGATCAACTCCGTGCCACCACCGGTGCCGGTCAGCTTCCTTGCACGCATCGCCTCCACGCGCCAGTCCGTGCGCCACACCACGGCCACGAGCACCAGGACCACGCACGCCGCCTGCGCGGACAGCAGCCCGTACCACAGCCCGCCGAACCCGGCCCTCGATCCTGGCCCGAACGCCAGTGCTACCGCCACTGGGGTGCCCACCAGGTAGAAGGACAGCAGGTTGATCCGTGCCCCCACGGCGGGCCTCGCCGTGCCGCGCAGGACGCCGCAGCCCGTGGTCTGCGGGCAGTTGCCCAGCTCGCACAGGCCCAGCACCGGCATCGCCGCCGACGCCAGGGCGAGCACGGACGGGTCGCGCGTGAAGAGCGCCACCCACTGCGCGCTGAACGCCGCCGTCCAGGCCACGTGAAACAGCCCCACGCCCGCCGCGCACCACAGCGCCACCGTCGCCGCCATCCGCGCCCGCCGAGGCTTCCCGGCGCCCAGCTCGTTCCCCACCTGCGCCATTCAATAAATAAACACTGTTACTACCAGTAATATCATCATGCATGGTGCAACTCAAACAGGATTAAGAAGCAGAAACGGTGTGCAGAAACAGTGCAGGGAGATACTGGTCTTGTCTTGTCCTGCAACTGAGCAGTGCGGTGAGCAGCGTTGCCACATGCGGCCCGGCGGCGAGCCACTGTGGTGAGCGCAGTGATTGGTCGACTGCTATATGTGAACAGTGCAATTGTGGGCATGCTGCCATGAAAAGACCAGACCAGATACCCCCATGGACGAGTGGACGAAGAATCCTGAGACACAGATTGTCGTTTCTGCGTCGCTGTAACTTGTAAAACGAACTCACTTTTTACCACCATAGGAAATAGTGGGGTAAAAACAAGCATGTCCCTGGCTACATTTGGAATCTACCAAAGAAAGGAACGTGCGAACGTGTTGTTTTGGTACTGTGAATGGCAGTTAAAAATATGAAACGGGCCAAAAAAAAAATCTTTTTGAAAAATTACTGCAGAACCAAATTAAACATTTCACTAACAGGAACGCAAGGAAAAAATGTAAGCAGCATGCGCAAACAAGGAACTACTTAGAAAGTACGCACGCAAGAAGTATATGCAGTGGCAGTGTATGGTGTGGTGTAGTGATTAAAGAGTGGAATGAAAACTATATTTTCACAAGGGTAGCTCAAATCAGCTAGACAAGCTCAATGCTTTAAGATCTACATGAATCCAATATAGTACTAGAGCATATTTTGATAACCAAATAAACAAAATCAAGCCACAATTCTTTCGTAAGAAAAACGAGCAGAAGCTTTAAGCTTGAGCTTGCAAATCATGTATTACTTCAATATAACAAAACATTTTCGACAGCAAAATAAATAGCTGACTTGCCACGATTCTTGAGTAAAAAAAAGGGCCTGAAGTTTTAAGCCTGAGCTTGCAAATCATGTAGTAACCGAAAACGGAAGGGAATAACTGTCGGCATCACGCAGATTATTAAGGTGCAGGGCAAAAACAAGGAAGGAGAAAGGAGGAGAAATTGTGTGAGCGAGCAAGACGGCTGTGTCTCGGCACAAGTTCCGTGATACGGGCGATGAATGATGATGCTCGCAACAAACTCATCAAGTCATCATCATCGCCGGCCGGGAATAACAACCTCTCGCATCACGAATCGATGTATGTGACCCAAACAAAACTCCACAAACGAAAAAGAAACCGGCGGTTGGAGATGGAGACGAATCGAACAAAATTACTAGTAATTCTTTCCAGAAAGGTGACAACAATGGCTCGCTGGAAAGTTTGATGCATGATGGTGGCTTTACCCGGGTGGAGACGCAGGCGGCGAGCGCCATGGGCACGGTGTACATGAGGCTGGTGGTCTGGATCAGCACGCCCGCCGGCGCCCACGGCCGCGGTGGGGTTGGGGAGGTACCCGGCCAGCACGGTGACCACCTCGTACCACCACCATTCGAGGCAGACGCCGATGCAGCTGGGCACGGCGAGGCGGACCAGGCCCGCGAGGCCGCGCGCCACTTCTGACGGGCGTGCGAAGCCCCTCCAGGTGTCCTCGCAGGCGCCCGCCCAGCGCACGTAGGCGAGCAGGAAGAGCACCATGTTGGTGTTGGTGAGCGCCTGCGCCGCGGCCACCCCGCGCACGCCGTAGCCCATGACGAAGACGAGGAACACGTTGAGTGGGACGTGGATGGCCACGGCGGCGGCGGAGCAAGCCGCCATGGGCTTGGTGATGCCCTGCGAGCGGAGGTACACGCGGAGCGGCTGGAGCACGGTGCCGGCGGCGAGGTCCGGGAGCGCCCAGGCGGCGTAGGCGGCGGCGGAGGCCGAGATGGCCGGGTCCTGGCCGAGCGCCACGAGGATCGGGCCGACGCGCAGCCAGAGGAGCGCGATGGGGAGGGAGGCGATGGCGAGCAGAAGGACGGCGCGCTGGAGGGAGAGTGTGAGGAGGTCGTAGTTGCGGGATCCGTAGGCCTGTGCGCAGAGCGGCTCGAGACCGGAGGCGAGGCCGAAGAGCACGCTGTGGCCCGTGATGTTGGTGAGCCCGATGGCCAGCGCGCCGCCCGCGAGGTCGAGCGGGCCCAGGCGGCCGAGGCAGAGCACGGACACCATGGCGCGCAGGTACACCACGCAGTTGAGCGCCGTGATCGGCGCCGCCATGCGCCACAGCTCGCGAAGCTCCTCCGCAGCCGATGGGTTGTCGTCGTCGTCCATGCCGGCGCCGGCGTTGCTGTCTTTCCTCTTCAACTGAATCGGGATGGCCATGATGGCGGGAGGCCAGGCGGCAAGGAGAGAGTGGAGGGCGTGCGAGTGGAAAGTGGAGAGGCGAGCTGCTCGTCTCGGTGCTCCCCTGTATACTAGGAATGACGACGCTTGCTCTGCTCTCTCCTGTAAATGTGAGCATGTACAGCTTAGGGTACACGCGTTACCAAATTGAGATGAAAAGATAGCTGCCGTTTGGGGTATTCACTCGTCGGTATATATACCTCTGCCGCCGGAAACGGAGATACGAAGCTGTGGGCGGTGGGCAGTAGTGTAGGCTGTGTAGCAATAAACGGCTGATCGTGCCACTGTGCACCTGGGTATTTTTTTTTTCTTGGTTTACTCTATATGTTTAGACAAAAACTGTTGAGGAAAAATATAGGGTCCATAGGAACAAAAACATATAACAACACACTACAAAATTTCAAATCTAGACCTAACACATAATTCATGAAACAAAAATGACAAATTTAGTATATCAATAGTGATATTGGGCAGTTCTCAAAAATAAAAGTGCGGGTGGGCCAAATTCCTAGCCCAATTTAGACTAGGAACTATGTACTCCCCCCGATGTTAAAACACTAGTGCGGGGTATACTACCAGTTTGTACGTGTCAAGTTCATTGTTTTCGACATTTAAATCGGATCGGAGGTAGTATCTTCTTCTCCAACTCTCCAACTGTGTTAGATGGAAGTTCTCTTAAAAGAAAATGAGTTAACAAAAGATAGAAGTTCTCCCCACGTGCTAAATTTGTTGCGTAATTTATATATCTCCAGCGTGATGTTTGAATCTCAATGTTTTATGTGCAGTCGCAGACCTATATAGGCATGTGGCAATACAACGTTTCTTATCATGGCATCATATGAGCAGTAAATAATTAACAAACAACAATGAATTGTATCTTATAGTTTGATCTAAATTTAATAATTTTGGTCTCATGCATGCGTATGATTTGTCTAACAACTATTTTTGCCTATGAACACGTGCAAACGTTGTATCTTAGAGCATGGCCATCTGCCGGCTATAATGGGCTGCCATGTCATCTATAGCCACCATTTAAAGTTACTACTATACTAGTGTGAACTATAAGGTATATGTCATTTGTCTAGGAGCACCCGTAGAGCCTGGATCTTGCATGAGAGCCTCCTCCCCCTAATTTTTCATGTCTCTCTCCTCCACATAGGCAAAACTGCCACGTAGACGGTCTATAAGCCCACTATTATACTTGCTCTTAGCTAAGATACAACCCCTGCGCTCTCTCTTCATTAATTAATGTGCCATGTCAGGCAAAACACATATGAAACCGCGCTAAAAAATCTCCATTGGCACCGGCCTAAACTTCTAAGATCCTAGGGAAACATGTTTACAATGATTTTCTTAGGACAAATTGATGTAGATAATCGTGTTTAAAAGGTGATGTGTGGTCGGCATGCCCGAGCAGCCGCCCCGGCTAGAGGGACGATGGACCTGACCGTGGTTGCGTGGGAGAGCATGGCATGTTGGTGTAGTATCATAGTGTTTGGTTTATTTATTAGAATAAGTAAATATATAACCATTATTTTTGAACTACATAAAAAAGTGTGATTTAGTTTGTTTCATCTAATAGGCCTAGGTCTTGAATATATTTTCATACCACATATGACAGATCTTATTTTTTATTTTGTTCTAAAACATTTCACGTTGTAACATGAACCTTTTTTGTTTTGTAAATGACACATTGGACCTTTGTTCCATGTTTTTCCGGGGGTAGTTGTACACATTCTAACGTGATTAACACCTATGTTAATAAACCCCATGGAAAGTCTCTTTTTCGAAAAAAAAATTGCAAATGTCCACGATATAACATGAAGACATTCATCGTTTCCTATTTTTACGCGCTCTCCAATTTGCGTGGTCTAAGAAACCTTGGAATATAGGGGGAAAAGGCATGGGAATTTGATCAAATGTCACTGTGAATCCAACATGAATTGGAAACACCGACCTATACAATGGATGTCCTATAAAAGCGCGCCGCAAGAAAAATCCACCCAAGTTTATATGAAGAATTAAATGCATGCCATAATTGTGGCTAAGAAAGAGATAACGTGTAATGAAGTGAACATAGTAAATTGTGTGGAAAATTCAATGCTTTATATTCCTCCAGGACAAATATAGTATACGGTAGTTCTTTCGTGAAACCTACAACTAAATTACAGGAAAAGTTGCAAAAACATCTAAATTTGTTTGACACAATTGGAAACAATATTACTACGTCTTTGTGGTTTTTAGTTTTTCTGAATTTAGGGTAGAATCTTGTGTTTTTGAACATATTAGTGAGAAATATTGCGGTGAAGGGGGATGTGTTGCATGGGACACCATGGCCTCTTGTTCTTTTTATGCAACACAAAGTAGATCCTATTTTGTGGCTGCGGTCTTTTGGTTCCATGAATTAGCGCAAAAATTGTTTGTTCTTTTATGAATTATTTGTCAACATAAATGTTAGTGCCTTGCGTGTGCTTGAAAGTTTCATGCATAAAACTCAAATGGTTTATACAAGTAATAAATAAATAATCTTAGTATTTAACCACGATTTTTTTTCTTTCGCACATGGCACAACACTTAGTATTTTTCCCATAAAAATGTACATGATACACAAAGAACCAAAAATGCACCAGTTAATCAATCCATTAGTAAATGGGGTAAATGGAATATCCTCTTAACAATCAAATCCATGTCAATAGGGAAAATTAATCTAATTATTCACTACAAGGAAAATGCTTATAGCTGAAAGCCTGCCAGTGGAGGGGAACCATTTTCCACGCCGGTCATAAGATTAGAGCTGATTTTAAAACATACCAATGGCGTGAAAATTTTACCCCGCCAGTGCTATATTGATACTATTGGCGTGCAACTGAAAACAAATCACCGCTGGTATGTTCCATTCTGTGGACTGCCACTGTACAAATATTACTTGTGCCTAAATTATAGACCAATGACAGAGGGAAAACAAATACCACCAGTGTTGCATGTTAATCCCACGGCGGTACTCCCACTCGCATATATAGACAAATTTAGTTCTCAAAAACCGCGGCACCACACTCTTTCCACCTCCGGCGGCGCCGCCACCGCTTCCTCTCACTTATGCACCCGGTCTGCAGCGTCGCCACCATTGCTTCTCCTTCCACCTCTGCTGCTGCCGCCTCCTCGCAGTTCTCCCAGTGCCATCCCCACCGATTCCATCCTCCGCCGCTGTTATTCCCACTGACTCCATGTTCTGCCGCCGCCTACTACCACCATCGACGCCACCTCGCACACCGACGCCACAATTTGCCATCATTTATGCCGCCTCCCCTATCGATGTCGACGCCCCTCCTCCCTGTCCGGTGAGAATCTCGTTCTTTTCTTTGTTTAGTGTTGTATATAAATAAATATTTAGATAAATGTAATGTCGATCTAAGTTGATATAGTTGCTTTAGAAGTAGTGCGTAGTGTATGAATTGTGTATTTGATAGATTAGGTGGTTTACTAGTAGTGTAATTGCTAGATAAATCTAGAATGATTTTGGCTGATTTGGATAATCTATCTAGTGTAGTTGAAGAATTGGCTAGATTATATTTCTTTTATTGACTTTTTTTTGTCAAAATTATGCAATGAACTATTGTACAAAACTGGACATTCGTGGTAATTATAGCTATGTCGAGTGCATGAATAAGAGATTTAGTATTGTCCTAGAAGAGGATTTTGGAAATAGAATGGTATGTTTTCATTTCACATGCATGTTGCATCTTGTTCCAATTGATTTCACCCCTAAAATAAAAATTTCCAATTCTCCTTATTTTTCAGTACATCCCCTACAGAGACATGCGTGATTTCTTTGGGCATGTCAACATTCATTTTAATGATTAACCTCGAACGTTCCAACTCGGTTGAACAAAGTTCCTGTCACCAATGAAAATGAGCGAACATATTTCAGCGGATACCAATGGAGGAAATGCGTATATCGTTATGATATGGAATTCGTGGGGAGTTGTACGTTCTATCTCGATGAGGGTGAATGGTATATCACTTCGTATACTTGTCACCTGACAGTTCGGATTCTACGGATGTTTATCATTAGGATGAGGCATAGCTATACATATTATGTTTTATGGATTATAAGGGAAACTTCTTGCTTATGCTAGTGGATTATAACAGTAACTTACTGATTATGTTAGGTTATTATGTATGAGATCAATATGTTTGTAATAAATACTATGTATGTTATGTTCTATGGATTATAAGATGAAGTTATTGATTGTGAGGTAGCAGTCTATTTGTATTGTTGTATCCATAATGGCAAAATTTTATTTTTTGAAATAGTAGTAGTAGCAAAGATCAGAGATTCCACGCTACAGGAATGTGAATTACCACCGTGAGGGGCTTAACGCTGCTGGTACAGAAAAACCAGTGGTGTGGCAAAATACACGCCGGTGGTAGGAAATAGCACTGGCGCAAGACCACCGGTGTGTCACTTTGTCATCGGTAGAAGGAAAAAACTCATTCCAACACTATGCCCTTCCCTTGTATTGATTTCTAATCCTATAGGGGCTGAAAGGACCATGGGGTTGAGCATGGAAGCTTTGTTTTATTCGGGTAAGCACTAATGTATTTCAATACCACATTACATGAAATTGGCATCGTAAGCTCAACATTGTAGACCATGGCGGTGAGAAAAATAATAATGGTTTATGTTTATTTATGTGTTCCTTTTTGGCCGATATATTTTACAACGTGTTAATTGTGTCAAATCTCCCTATAATCTATAGTAGTTCCCTTTCAAACATTAATATCGTTTCAGTTTTTGAGAAACAAAAATTGATGCACATGTATGGAATCACACAACATCTCGGAAGACCGGAATCATGGATCTTCAACTAAGAAAGTTAATGCAGGAACTTAGCAATAGATGTAAACATCATCTCTGCAATATATGGTGTAAGGAATTAAGTACTAGTAAAGGTTTTTTTTAGATCAAAGTCAAAATAGTCGTTGTATCTAGAACAACAAGTACAAAACATTAAAAATGAAGACACAACTTGAGGATGTCAATGTGACATCCTCGCGAATCTAGGAGAGTAGAGGAATGATACGTCTCAAAGTAACAATAATTTCTGATGTTCCATGTTGTTTTCATGCCAATTGCTACATGTTTTCTATACACTTATAGCATTTTTATGGATTTCCTGGGACTAACATATTAAAAAGATGCCACAGCGCCAGTTCCTGTTTTTTGCTGTTTTTTGTTTCAGAAAAGTTGTTCTGGAAATATTCTCGGAATTGGACGAAACAAATCACAGGGTCTTATTTTTCTATCACGTACATGCCGCCACCCCTTGGACGCTCCGCCACGTGGTGTGGGCCCCTCGAGCGCCCACCGACATCGCCCTTTTGCATATATATATATACTCCATCTTAGGGAAACCCTAAACACCCAAGCCTCCATCCATGAAAAGTTCTATAGCCGTCGCCATCGTCAAACCTAGTTTGGGACGGTTCTAAAGCTCTCCCCGGCACCCTGTTGGGAGGAGAAATCATCACCGAAGGGATCTACATCACCATGTCTGCCTCCGGAGTGATGTGTGAGTAGTTCAGGAGTGTCTAGATGGTTGTCTTCTCCTCTTTATGTCACCATGTTTAGATCTTGTGCGCCGCCTAACATGATCAGGATCATTTATCTGTAATGCTACATGTTGTGTTTGCCGGGATCCGATGAATATTGAATGCTATGTCAAGTCGATTATATATTTATCATGTTTATGTTATTTATGATCTTGCATGCTCTCTGTTACTAGTAGATGCTCTGGCCAAGTTGGTGCTTGTAACTCCAAGAGGGGGTATTTATGCTCGATAATGGGTTCATGCCCCCCTTTCATTTGTGCTTGAGTGACAGAAACGTGACAGGTCGGGGATGTGTTGTTGCCATTAGGGAGAAAACAACACTGCTTTGTCTAAGGATAAATTCTATTGTTTACATTACGCACTTTAGTTAATGCAATAATATGTTGCTTGCAACTTAATACCCAAAGTCTTCTTGGATTACGTTTTAAGGGTGGATTATTAGTCACATATGTAGTTGGATTAAGGTCTATGTATCATGTTGTAATGCCCACATAAATCTCATAGTAATCATCATGTCTTGCATATGCACTACCGTGCAACCTTTATCTCTATCAATTGCCTAGCTGTAATTTGTTTACCCAACATGTTATCTATCTTTTATGGGGAGACACCACCAGTGAATTATGGACCTCGGTCCATTCTTCTACAGCGATAATACAACCTACTCCAAGTGTGGTTCTTTTTACTGCAACCATTGTTCTCTTTTCATTCAGTGCAAACAAGCACCGTTTTCCACACTATACGTCTAATGCTTTGTTTTCAGCAAAACCGGTGAGATTGATAACCTCACTGTTTCGTTTGGGTGAAGTATCTTGGTTGTATTGTGTGCATATTTCACGTTGTTGCCAAGCCTGGTAGTTTGTCCTGCCAACATCAGCTATCAACAACCTTCAGAAGTGATTTCTTTCTCCTACTGGTCGATTAAACCTTGGTTTCTTTCTGAGTGAAACCTGCTACTTCACTCGTAACAGCTTCTTCTTGGGGTCTCCCAACAAACATGTGCCCACACGCCATCAAGCATTTTTCTAGCATTGTTGCCGGGAAGAAAGAGGATTTCTGCCAAAGGAGTCTCTCACCTCCACTCTCTTTACTATGTTTTTCTTTTGCTTATTTTATTTTTTTCTTGTTTTCTTCTTTATATCAAAAACACGAAAAAATTAGTTCTTATTATATTTTTATTTTTGTTATCATGTTTTAAATCTTGCTAAAATCAGTATTCCTGAAGTTGAGGTTCGTTTCTTTTGGGCAACAAGGGGGAGAAATTCTGAAAGATGCTTAATATGGAACAAGGGGGAGAAAGTTTGGAAGATGCTTGGTATGGAAAAAACATTCTACGATGATCCTTCTTAGGGATTTTTATGTTGGTATTACTAGTTGGTATAGATATGTTTTTGATACTCTTACAGGTGGTAATTTTCTGGAAAATCCTGCTTTGGAAGCCTGTAATTTAATTGAAAGTCTAGTAGGAACACCACCTACTAAGGTTGTTAAAACTGAGATCACTTTAGAAGATGTTATAAAAAAACTGGAATCTATGGAGAAAATTTTGCCAAATTTCCTTCATAATGCTACCAAAGTTAATGAATAAATAGTAAGTATCAATATAAGAATCACTGTTTTAGAGGCTAGCAATACCCATGATAATCAAAACCTCGGGATTGGTAAACTAGAGGAGGCTATGGAAACTTTAAGTTCAACGTTTTCTTCTCTTAAATTGAAGAGGTGAAAAGCTTTTGCAGGAAAAGAGCAAAAAATCATATATATCCCAAGGTGTCTAAACAAAACCTCGTACTGTGCTTAAAATTGATAAAACTTTTAGTGAAGTTAAGAGTGATTTACATGTTGAATCTTCTTTAGGGGTACCCAAAGTACCAATTGCTACAAACTGTGTTTTAGAGAAAATTATCGATTTGGATGCTTCTTCTGAAAACACTTGATTCTTCCTTTCTATGCATACCTGAAAGCCGTTAAAGAAAAACACTTCTTGGGAGATAACCCATGTTTTATGTTTGCTATGTTTTCTTCTATTTTCTTTGAGTCAAGGTGTTTTTTACTTCTGTAGAAGCTTCTTTGTATCTTTACTTTTTCGAATTGTTGTGCCAAGTAAAGTCTCTAGTAAAAAGTTGATACTAAATTTGGATTTTTGCCCAGAAACAGATTTTTACTGTCACTGTCTAGTTCGTATAAATTTTCAGACAAATTGAAACGATCTGAATATTGTTGGGCATAATTCTTAGCTATTTACGAAACTTTTTCTAGTTCCGAGTTTTCTGATTTGAGCAACCTAAGTGCCTCAAAAAATTCGTCTTTACAGACTATTCTAGTTTTGACAGATTCTGTCTTTTATCAACTAATACTGGTTTAGCTTCAGTGGTGAAGGTTGTGAGTGAAACGCCATTGCATTCTCTTGTTTACTGTGTTGAATGGATTTCTTTGCTTCACAAAACATCAGTTGTTGTAGCTAATTTTTAGAAAATATTGATAATGCTTGTGTCCATGCAGACCATGTGAGTTTTTGATTGTGCACTAACGCTCGAATAAGAATTACTTCGAGTTTAGTGTGAAGGAAGTTTTCAAGGGTCAAGAGAAGAGAATGATATAATGTGATCAAGAAGAGTTAAAAGCCTAAGCTTGGGATGCCCCCAGTGGTTCATCCCAGAAATTCCAAGAACACTCAAGCGTCTAAGCTTGGGGATGCCCAAGGCATCCCCTTCTTCATCAACAACTTATCATGTCACTTTCTAGTGAAACTATATTTTTATTTCGGTCACATCATACGTACATTACTTGGAGCGTTTGTTTGATTTCATTTTATTTTCCTTGCTGCAATAAATTTGGTTGGATCCTAACATTCTTGTGTGGGAGAGAGACATGTTCCGCTTTTTCATATGAATACTCGTATTCTTAATTATTTTCTAGCTACTGCAATCCTTTTAGGTCCTGTTTTTCATGCATCTCTTATTTAGAGCTGTTAGTTCTTGTAGATTTGTAGTACTCTCTTGTTTCATTGAGAAATTATGTGGAGAGTTTTTATTAATATAAAGTGCTGGTGTTCGAAAGCAATAATATATTTCATGCTTATAACGGTGCAAAAAGAATCCTGTTTAGACTGTGGCTTAGATTTTATCATGACATGTTAGATATTATTTTAATGCTTAGTAGTTATTGATGTAGCATGACTTGTCTCAAATATCCGAGAGTGCTTAATGTGCCATTGAAAGAAATCATGAGTTGTTTTTATCATACCGAAGCATAATATTTTGGTATTCTCATTCGAATGCTTTAGTTGGTTGACTTGGCGCATGCTTACACAATGTTATGACTACAAACCAGTCACCTCTAGCATTTATGATCATTTAGTTTTTGAATTGTAATACCATTTATGCTTTGATTAATAAGGTTTTTCCCTATGCATGATTATGGCCATTATTGCTCTCTTAGTTTGTCGCTCGTAGTCTTTTGCTAGCCTTTACCTGTACAGAGTATGAGCTCTACTCATGCATCCAACTCCCGAAAACCCAAAGTTTGCCAAATGTGTCCACCATACCTACCTATATGTGGTATTTAACCGCCACTCCAAAGTAAATTTCTTATGTGCTACCTTTGAAACCTTCAGAATTATACCTGTTTTGTGCCCCTATTTTAGCTCATGAGACGCAGGTAGACGATCTTTATCTCACTTGTTGATTGGAATTTACACACCTGGACTAGTGGCGAATCCGCTTATCCAAATTGATAGAAGAGCTGGCAACGGGGTGCTCAGCATCAAACTTGGTTACTATAAATTCTCTTCACTCTTTTTTGCCCTGATTTATCAGTTAAGAAAAGTTCATAAGTGTGTGAACAAAAGAGAAGAGGGAAGATCTACTGACCTCAGTAGAAAGAACGTACTTCAATGGGAGTCGCTCTTGTAAAGTCTAGTTAACTTGTGACATATTTTATTGTTTGTTTGCCATTCGTTGACATAAACATACACCTCTCTCAAAATTGTTTTCAATGCCTCTGTTTTAATAAAATAAAAAAGCTGTAATACATGAGTTAATCCATGCATCCTTCTGCGAAGGGGCTTTCTTTAGCTTTTATGTTGAGTCTTCATCTTTAAATTTATGCACAATTAAGAGAGTATAGTTGTCATTGTGAGTATAATGTGTATTACTTCCAAACTTTATTATTGATTGATTCATGATATGTTATTACTTGTTCTCAAATTACTTGTTTCTAGTCACCACTTGAACTTTGAAGGTGTCCTGGCAGTTATGTTTTTCTCCCTTTTTAAGGACAAGCGGAATACCACTTTGCTATGTTTTCTTTATGCTCGAAACAAACATATATCTTTCAGTAAATAATTATTCATGATCTTTTGTGTGTGTTACTTTTCATGCTGCAACATGGTTGCTAAGTTACAGTGTTGAAATTATATCTATCATGCCTATGTTTAGAGTACTTTGATCGCATCTCACAAAATCCCTTTACAAATATGATGATCAAGATTATGTTGGTATTATGTCACCTCATAAATTATTTTGTTTTTATCGTTTTACCTACTCGAGGACGAGTAGAACTAAGCTTGGGGATTCTTTATACGTCTCGAACGTATCTATAATTTCTTATGTTTCATGTTGTTTTATGTCAATTGCTACATGTTTTCTATACACTTTATAGCATTTTTCTGGATTTCCTAGGGACTAACCTATTAACAAGATGCCACAGAGCCAGTTCATGTTTTCTGCTGTTTTTGATTTTAGAAAAGTTGTTTTGGAATATTCTCGGAATTGGAGGAAACGAAATCCGAGGGGCCTATTTTTCTATCAAGTACACTGATTCCGGAGGAGACCTGGAGGGGGGCCACCATGTGGCCACACCATAGGGCGGTGCCCCCCTTGGCTACGCCGCCATCTGGTGTGGGCCCCTCGGGCGCCCACCGACATCGCCTTTTTTTCCTATATATACTCCTTCTCGAGAAAACCCTATACACCCGAGCCTCCATCCATGAAAAGTTCCGTAGCCGATGCCATCGTCAACCCTAGTCCGGGAGGGTTCTGAAGCTCTCCCCGGCACCCTGTCGGGAGGGGAAAGCATCACCGGAGGGCTCTACATCACCATGCATGCCTATGGAGTGATGCGTCAGTAGTTCAACCTTGGACTACGGATCCATAGCAGTATCTAGTTGTTTGTATTCTCCTCTTTATGCCACCATGTTTATATCTTGTGAGCTGCCTAACATGATCAAGATCATCTATCTGTAATTCTACATGTTGTATTTGTTGGGATCCGATGAATATTGAATGCTATGTCAAGTTGATTATATATCTATCATGTTTATGTTATTTATGATCTTGCATGCTCTCCGTTACTAGTAGATGCTCTGGCCAAATTGATGCTTTTAACTCCAAGAGGGAGTATTTATGGTCGATAGTGGGTTCATGCCTCCATTTCATCTGTGCTTGAGTGACAGAAACGTGATGGATGGGGGATGTGTTGTTGCTATGAGGGAGAAAACAACAATGCTTTGTATAAGGATAAATTATATTGTTTACATTACGCACTTTACATAATGCAATAATCTGTTGCTTGCAACTTAATACCCAAAGTCTGCTTCGATTACGTTCTGAGGGTGGATTATTAGTCGAAGATGCAGTTGGATTACGGTCTCTCTTTCATGTTGTAGTGCCATAAATCTCATAGTAATCATCATGTCTTGCGTATGCACTACGGTGCAGCCTTTATTTTTGTCAATTGCCCAGCTGTAATTTGTTTACCCAACATGTTATCTATCTTTTATGGAGAGACACCATGATGTCTACGCACGCTTCAATTCTTGTAGACAGTGTTGGGCCTCCAAGTGCAAAGGTTTGTAGAACAGCAGCAAGTTTCCCTTAATTGGATTACCCAAGGTTTATCGAACTCAGGGAGGTAGAGGTCAAAGATATCTCTCTCAAGCAAACCTGCAATTACGATACAAGATGTCTCTTGTGTCCCCAACACACCTAATACAATTGTCAGTTGTATAGGTGCACTAGTTCGGCGAAGAGAGAGTGAAATACAAGTAATACGGATGATTGTAAGTGATAATAGAAATCTGAAATAAAAATGGCAGCAAGTAAACTTGTAGCAGAACTGGTTGTAAACGGCGTTTCAATACTTAGAAACAAGGCCTAGGGATCATACTTTCACTAGTGAACACTCTCAACAATAATAACATAATTGAATGCATAAATATCTCTCTTCACTACGCTACTCCGAGCCACTCCCCGGTTAGATAACAAACACCAATCCATTGCATAGGGGTACAAAGCACACCTTAAAGTCACATTCCCATATCTAGTTAACCCCACGCTGTCAGTATGAGCGCCCTACAAGGTACTAGACACACACCACAATTTCATAGGGTCATCCAACACAAGATATAAATATCATGCTAAACCACACGGTGCACACACTGTCACCTTTACACCGTGATCAAAGTGTCTATGGAGATCTCATAACAAAACCACTTGAGTAGCATAACAGATGAAGAGTACATCTACATATTCAACTAGATTACAAAGCTCATGATCACATAAAGATCACACCATGGGAGAGAGAGATGAGACACATAGCTACCGGTAGAGCCCTCATCCCTGAGGGAGAACTACTCCCTCCTCATCATAGGAGACAGCAACGGCGATGAAGATGGCCGTGGAGTCGATGAAGATGGTTCCGGGGGCACTTCCCTGTCCCGGCAGGGTGTCGGAACAGAGATTTCTGTCCCCCGAAACTTGTCAGCGGCGGCGGCGGAGCTACAGAACTTTTCGTGGAAAAAGGCAGATCTATTTAGGGTTGATGCATGGGGGGCACATATAGGCGAAAGGGAGATGGCGGTGGGCGCCCGAGGGGCCAACACCACCCCCAGGCACGACCAGGGGTCCACCCGTGCCCAGGCATAGTGTGGGGAATGCGGGGCCCCCCTCCGGGTCTCCCTCGGACTTCCTTGACCCTCCGGGACTTCTAAACTTCTGGCTTTTGAATCGTCCAATTCCGAGAATATTTCCAGAACAACTTTTCTGAAATAAAAACAGTAGAAAACAGAACTGGCTCTGTGGCATCTTGTCAATAGGTTAGTCCCGAGAAATCGATAAAAATGACATAATGTGTAAGGAAAACATGAAAACAACATGGAACATCAGGAATCAAGGATACGTTTATGACGTATCGACATCCCAAAGCTTAGTTCCTACTCGTCCTCGAGTAGGTAAACGATAAAAAAACAAAATTTCTGAGGTGACATGCTACCAACATAAACTTGATCATCAATAATGTAAAAGCATATGTAAGCTGAGATCATAGAACTTTCAACACAAGCATGATAAATAAAATTTTAACAATAAAGCATAACAATCACCTTGCATCATGAGAAGTAACACAAATAAAATATCATGAATAACAATGCATCGAAAGTTATACATTTGTTTCGAGTATAGAGAAAGCATGGCAAAGTGATATTTCGCTAGTCCTTAAGAGTGGGGAAAAACATAAATTCTAGGACACCTTCAAAGTTTATGAGGAAGACTAGAGCAAATAATCTGAAAACAAACAATAACACATCATAAATCAATTAATAATGTTTCTGGGACAAATGCACATTAAACTCATAATGGCAACTATGCTCTCTCAACTGTGCATAAAGTTAGAAGATGGAGACTCAACATAAAAGTAAAAGAAAGGCCCTTCGCAGAGGGAAGCATGGATCACTCATGTGCTAGAGCTTTTATTTTATTAAACAGATGTATAAAATGTTTTTTAGAGAGGTGTATGCTTATGTCAACGAATGGTAAACAGTAAATACTAGTACGTCACAAGCCAACTAGACTTCACAAGAGCGGCTCCGATTTGAAGGACGCAACTGGTGTAGAAGGTCATCCCTCTTTCTCTTTTGTTTACACAATTATGCTTTGACTGATAAAATCAGGGGGAAAAATAGTGAAGAGAATTTGTTTGTATTAATCTGGGGCTGGGCACCCCGCTGCCAGCTCTTCTATCAATTGGATAAGCGGATGAAGCCACTAGTGTAGGGTGTGATATCCAATCAAAAAGTGAGATAAACTTTCTCTATTTACGTCCTCATGAGCAAAAACCGGAACACAAAACAGGAGTAACTTTGAAGGTTTTAAAGGTAACACATGAGCAATTTACATGGAGTGGCAGTTAAATACCACATGTAGGTAGGTATGGTGTACACATTTGGCATACTTTGGTTTTTGGGAGTTGGATTGCACGAGTAGAGCTCATACTCAGTATAGGTGGAGGCTAGCAAAAGACTGGGAGCGACAAATCAACAGAGCAATAATGGCCATAATCTCGCATAGCGACATAAACATCATTAATCAAAGCATAAGTGGTACCACAAGTTCAAAAACTAAATGAGCATAGAGGCTATTAGTGACTGGTTCGTAGTCATAAATATGGTGTGAGCATGCGCCAAGTCAACCAAATAAAACATTCAAAGAAGAATACCACAAATTTATGCTTCAATATGACAAGAACAACTCATGATTCTTTCAATGGCACATTAAACACTCTCAGATATTTGAGACAAATCATGCTACTAAATTACCACTAGGATTTAGAATTAAAATAACATCTAGCCTGATATGAAAAAGTCTAGCCACAGTCCATACAAGCTTCGATTTGCATCGTTTATAATTTTACCAAATGCAGCAGTTTCTTTTCCCAACAAGCACCATACAAAATATGGTTTAACAAAAACTCTCTAAATTATACAGCAAGCAAACATGAGATTAGTCACATAACACTTCTAAAACTAACAGCTCTGAACAACAGATGCAATGAAAATAAGAGATAAACAAGATTTTTCGCAGCAGCTAGAAGAAAAACTAAGAATACGAGCATAACGAGTATTCAAACGGAAAAAGCGGAGCATGTCTATCAACCAAACAAGGATGCTAGGTTCCAATGATATTATTGAATCAAGGAAAACAAAATAAAAAATAACAGACGCTCCAAGTAAATTTCATATGATGTGACTGAATAAAAATATAGTTTCACTCCAAGTAAATTTCATATGATGTGACTGAATAAAAAATAACAGACGCTCCAAGTAAATTTCATATGATGACCTGATAAATGGTCGATGAAGAAGGGGATGCCTTGGGCATACCCAAGATTAGATGCTTGAGTCTTCTTAGAATTTGCTGTGATGAACCACGGTGGCATCCCCAAGCTTTGACCTTGCACTCTTTTTGATCACATATATCACCCTCTTCTCTTGACCCTTGAAAACTTCCTTCACACCACACTCAAAGAGTAATTCTCATTAGATTGTTAGTGCAACAATCAAAAATCCATGGGTTATGTATGTACACAAGTGCTATTGATACTTTTAAATATTATCTACAGCCACTGATGTTTCGTGAAGTAAAGAAATCCACTTGACATCGTAAAAGAGCAAATGCAAGAAAAATGGCAGAATCTGCCAAAACCAGAATAGTCTATAAAGACGAATTTGTTCGGGGCACTTACGTTGCTCAAATTAAAAAACTTAAAGAACAAAAAAGTTGCGTAATTATCTGAGGAATAAGCACAAAAACTTTCAGCTCATTCTGATCTTTATGGAGTTTTCACGATTTTTTACGGTGGACAGCAAAAATCTGTTTCCTGCACAGAAATCCCAAAACCAACTCCAGCTTTCTTCAGAAACTTTACTTGGCACAAATAATACATGAAAATAAAGATACAAAGGAGGTTCTACAGAAGTATACAACCCCTTGACTCAAACAAAACAGAGAAAAACAAAGAAAAAATAAAACATGGGTTATCTCCCAAGAAGTGCTTTTCTTTAAAGCCTTTTAGCTAGGCATGATAATTTGAGAAGATGCTCACATGAGAAATATTAATTGAAGCAAAAGAGAGCATCAAGAAGAAAATGTAAAACAAATTTAATTCTAACCCACTTACTATGAAAAATAATCTTGTATAAAAAGAAGTCATGAAATCACAAAGCAACAAGCATAGGAAAGCAAAACAAGTGCAACTTCAGAAATTTCAACATAAAGAGGGAAAACTAAATATTGTCTAGATGAATGAAACTATGTTTCCCTATCTCGTAATAAATTTCAGTAGCATCATGAATAAAATTAACAATATAACTATCACATAAAACATTCTTATCATGAGACACATGCATAAAAGAATTATTACTCTCCACATAAGCATAGTCATTCTCATTAATAGTAGTGGGAGAAAATTCAACAAAATAGCTATCATTATTATTCTCATCACCATAATCATCAAATATAGGAGGCATATTGTAATCATAATTAATTTTCTCCTCAATAGTAGGTGCACTGAAAATAACATATTCATCATTGTAATCATCATATATTGGAGGAAAAGTATCATCAAAGAAAATTTCCTCCTCAAAACTTGGGGGATTAAAAATATTATATTCATCAAAACCAGCTTCCCCGAGCTTAGACTTTTCCACAACATTAGCAAGAATGGTGTTTAAAGAGTTCATAATAATAACATTGCTACTAGCATGCAAGTAAAGCTCCATAGGTTTTTTTAATTTTCTCTTCAAACACTTCATGTCCTAACTCAAGATAAATGTTATAAAGCTCTATCATATTTTTGTTGTTTTCCATTAAGCCTAACTAGTGAAAATAAAATCAAGAAACAAAAAGATATAATTGCAGAATCTAAAAGAAATAACTTCGAGCACTCACACCCGAGGATGTGAGTACCTTTTACCTTATCTCCTTGACAACGGCGCCAGAAAAGAGCTTGATGTCTACGAGCGCTTCTATTCTTGTAGACAGTGTTGGGCCTCCAAGTACAGAGGTTTTTAGAACAACATCAAGTTTCCCTTAAGTGGATTACCCAAGGTTTATCGAACTCAGGGAGGTAGAGGTCAAAGATATCCCTCTCAAGAAACCATGCAATTACGATACAAGAAGTCTCTTGTGTCCCCAAGACACCTAATACAATTGTCAGTTGTATTGGTGCACTAGTTCAGCAAAGAGAGAGTGAAATACAATTAATACGGATGATTGTAAGTGATAATAGCAATCTGAAATAAAGATGTCAATAAGCAAACATGTAGCAGAACTGGTTGTAAACGGTGTTTCAATACATAGAAACAAGGCCTAGGGATCATACTTTCACTAGTTAACACTCTCAACAATAATAACAAAATTGAATGCATAAATACTTGTTGGCGGCGCCGGCAGAGCTACAGAACTTTTCGTGGAAAAAGGCTGATCTATTTATGGTTGATGCATCGGGGGCAGATATAGGCAAAAGGGCGATGTCGGGTTGGCGCCCGAGGGGCCAACAACACCCCCAGGCACGGCCAGGGTCCCACCTACACCCAGGCATTGTGTGGGGGATCCGGGGCCCCCTCCGGGTCTCCTTCGGACTTCCTTGACCCTCAGGGACTTCTAAGACTTCTCGATTTTGAATCATCCAATTCCGAGAATATTTCCAGAACAACTTTTCTGAAACTAAAAACAACAAAAAACAGGAACTGGCTCTGTGGCATCAATAGGTTATTCCTGGAAAAACAATAAAAATGACATAATGTGTAAGGAAAACATGTAGGAAATAACATGAAAACAACATGGAACATCAGAAATTAAGGATACGTTTATGACGTATCACACCACTAGTGAACTGTGGGCCCCAGTCCATTCTTTTACACTGATAATACAACCTACTGCAAGCAGTGTTCTTTTTACTACAATCATTGTTTTATTTTCATTCACTGCAAACAAGCATCGTTTTCCACACTATATGTCTAATCCTTTGTTTTCAGCAAAACCGGTGAGATTGACAACCTCACTGTTTCGTTGGGGAACAGTATCTTGGTTGTGTTGTGTGCAGATTCCACGTTGCTGCTGAGCCTAGTAGTGTGCCCTGCCAACATCAACCGTCAACAACCTTCAGAAGTGATTTCTTTCTTCTACTGGTCGATTAAACCTTGGTTTCTTTCTTAGGGAAACTTGCTACTGCACTCTTCATACCTTCCTCTTGGGGTCTCCCAACGAACGTGTGTCCACACGCCATCAACCATTTTTCTGGCACCGTTGCCAGGGAGAAAGAGGATTTCTGCAAGGGGAGTTTCTCACCTCCAATCTTAGTTTATTTTACGTTGTCTTGTTTGCTTCTTTATATCAAAAACACACAAAAAAGTTCTTATTATAGTTGTTATTTTTGTTATCCTGTTTCTAATCTTGCTAAAATGAGTATTCCTGATGTTGAGGTTCGTTCTTTCAGGCAACAAGGGGGAGAAAGTTTGAAAGATGCTTAGTATGGAATAAGTGATGCTCATCATAGATGTACTAAAGAATTCTACCATGATCCTTCTTAGAAATTTTTATGTTGGTATTACTAGTTGGTATAGATATGTTCTAGATACTCTTACAGGTGGTAATTTTCTGGGAACTCCTGCTCTGGAAGCCTATAATTTAATTGAAAGTCTAGTAGGAACACCACCTACTAAGGTTGTTAAAACTAAGATCAGTTTAGAAGATGTTATAAAAAGCTGGACTCTCTGGAGATTTTTTTTTCCAAATTTCCTTGATAATGCTAGCAAATGAATCAATAGTAAGTATCAATAAAAGAATCACTGTTTTAGAGGCTAGGAGTACCCATGATAATCAAAACCTCAGTATCGGTAAACTAGAGGAGGCTATAGAAACTTTGAGTTCAACTTTTTTTCTCTTCAATTTAAGAGGGAGAAAGATTTTGCGGGAAAAGAGCAAAAATTCATATATATCCCCAAGGTGTCTAAACCAAAACCCCATAATGTGCTTAAAATTAATAAAATCTGTAGTGAAGTTAAGAGTGATTAACATGTTGAATCATCTTCAAAAGAGCAAGCTGATGCCACGATCACCGAAGAAGAACAAGCGGGACCGCTGAGATGGAAAGGTGAAGATGGCGAGCATGAGACCGTACGGCTGCAGAATTAAGCCCGTATGCTACACAACCTAGAACACATCATCATCGTAGGTGAAGGGAATTTTTTTTGCTCCGACCGTTTTGAGGATCCTAATCTGCTCACGAACATAAAAGTAAGATAGGTGCAAAGAGCTCACTCAAAGGAAGAGGGTCGGAAACACTCCAAACTGGATCAGCGCTCAGACCACATCCTCACTAGTTTCCTCCCAACTTCGGCACACCTAAATCATGACACCGTTTTTGACAAAGTAGCGTCTGGAAGAGAAAGAAACACCCATAGCACCTTCACCCAATAAAAGAAGATGTCAGGTTTTGAGCTGGGATTAGGGGACAAGGTTTGAAGAAGATGACCTCAAAAGTGTCTCCATAGGGAGCACAAATCCTAGTAGGATTGCCATTGCCTTCGGTCCGTTCAACCAAGGATTTCTCCTGGTACCGATCACACCTCCAATACTCCAAGAAACTCCTTATCCGGCGCCAGCATGACACCATAAAATCGGTCTGGTGGGTAGAGAAAGCCGAGGGCGAAGAGGAGTATGTCCTTCAGATATGCGTAAGAGGGCGGCAAAGAAGCCACGAATCTACGCCGCTTCCCCCACGGATGAGGTCATCGGCGAGCACCCGCGAATGCCACTAGACGTGGATTCAACTGAAGCTACACCGGAGGACCCCGTGTCGGTTCCTGAAGAAACCGCCTGCTGGAGTAGCTGATACTAGGTTGCGAGTATGGGAATGTAAAATTTTCACAATGCATTCTACGCAATAACCGAGATCTTGCTATTTAGATACAAGTGAATAATAATAATTCTAAGATATAGTTTCCGAGATCGTGTAGCAGATACCGTAGTCGCAGAAGAGATGTCAATGACAATGTCGATGAAGCATGTAGAAGATCCTCATGCACAAGCCTGTGGGTGAGGATGTTGCCGACTCCCCGTATCCAGCACCTTGATCTAGCAGAGTGAGGGTCTCGTGTGTTACCCCTCTAAGATTATGCACACATACGTCTGGGCCAATTCTTCAGCGCTTCACCACCCAAAACTAGACGTCGTAGGTGTATATGAAGGTGGAGTTCTCAACACAAGAGAGAGCGAGAGAGAGAAAGTAATTATAAGCTAGATCTAATTGGGAGATGACACCTCAAAACCCAATTAGAGCAAGTTTTAATCCAATTAGAGGGGCTCTAGTTAGACCCTCTAATTCTACTAGAGATAGATAGATAGAGAGAGCGATGGGCTTGAGAGCCAATTGTATTTTTTTAGCCTTGGGGTCCTTTTTATAGTTGGAGGAGAGGGAGATATATCATAGGGAAGGAGGATTCCTAGTTGGGGTAGGAAGAGAGGGCTAGCCGCACCATGAGGTGGACGCACCCTCTCTCCTTGCCCAACTCGGATTGGACTCCTTTTGGGTCCATGACCACCTCCCTCTTTCCTTTTTTCTTTTTCCCTTTTTCTTTTCTAATTTTCTCTCCAATTAATTTAGTAAAAATACCGGGATATCAAGTACCAATCCGTGGTGCCCCTCTAGTAACCCCTCAAATTAGGTGCGACCATGAGGGGGAATTCTGTCCCCTCCGGTACTCCCCCTTCTCAGTTTTTGCCCGAAACTCTCCCGAAACCGTATGACACCTTTAGATAAAATCGTCGATATTATGTAACGATGTTAGAAATATATTTTGGACACCATGAGACATCTTTTGCCCCTGCATTTTCTCCATAAAGCGTGCATCCTCAAATTCTTTCTTAGAACAACTCGGGAATAAATTCTCTGGGACCTCCAATGCCCTCGATATATATATATTCAGCACTCCCTTGCAGAATAACTATTCTGCACAACTTTGTGAACTTCTATTTTAGTACAAACTGAACTTCCGATTAAAAACAATGTGAACTTCCCAAACGGAACTCTCTGATTATCTAATTTGCGTACAATGTTTTTAACGTGATTTCAAACCACTTGTCGGAATGAAGCATACGATATACCGTTGGATAGGTATGGAAATGGCACAACTTTTTCACTTTTACGGATTTTCTGAATTCTCTATGATTTAAAACAATTTTAAATATACTAAGCACTGTTGTCACGAATTGCTCCATTTTTAAAAATATTTTGGCCTTCATTTTTGCGTCGCTCGTCCGATTGATCAAATGATATGCCGTTGAAAATCCTGAGAAATTGTGCAACTTTTTCATTTTTACGGATTTGTCAAATTCGTTATGGTTTTGAAACAATTTTAAATATACGAAACATTGTTTTCACGAATTACTCCGTTTTCGTACAGTATTTTGGGCGTCATTTTTAAATCGCTCGTCCGATTGGTGCAAATGATACGCCATTGAAAAGCTATGGAAAATGCGGAAATTTGATATCTCTAGTGGTTTTTCAAAATTGTTTATCGTTTAGGAGCAGTTTCGAAAATACTAAAATACAGTTTACATGAATTTCTGTGTTTTCACAGTATTTTGGACGCTATTTTCAAACTGCTAGTCCGATTTATGCAAATGATATTCCGTTGAAAAGGTATAGAAAATACGCAACTTCAATATCTGTAGCGGTTTTAGAAATTTCTGATCGTTTAGGAGCAGTTTTAAAAATACTAAAATACAGTTTACACGAATTTCTCCATTTCCGTACAGTATTTTGGCCGTCATTTTTAAACTGTTTGTCCGATTGATGCAAATGATATGCCGTTAAAAAGGTATGTAAAATGCACAGCTTTTCTGTTTCTGTGCTATGTCAAAATTCTTTACGGTTTAAGAGCAGTTTTACAAATAAATAATTCTGTCTTTTGGACTTTTATGCCCAGCGGACAGTGTTCTTGCAATTATTTTCAAAACACTTATCGGAACGTAACAAATGATATGACGTTGGAAAGATATTGAGTATGTGCAACTTTTTCATAGAGATATGGTTTTCCAAATTCGATACGGTTTTTGATTAATTTTGAAAATACGAGAAACAGATATACGTGATTTACATGAGAACGATTCAAATTTGGTACGGTTGTGTTGCTCGATTCGGTGTGGCAGAATAAATAGTTAAATTAGACTTATATCATTGCAAATTGCATACGGGGACAGTCGATTTGGCCAATCGAAGCTCGTATGTTCGATGTCT
Source organism: Alopecurus myosuroides (assembly GCA_028641055.1). NCBI lineage: Eukaryota > Viridiplantae > Streptophyta > Magnoliopsida > Poales > Poaceae > Alopecurus > Alopecurus myosuroides. Next base: position 39,964,229 of record CM054057.1, on the reverse strand, counting down.
ATGCATAATATTTCCGCCCGAAAAAATAGAGCACAATGAACTTCCTCATATGTAGGTTCCGAACTTTTGTTTTATGTGTTAGTGAACTTATGATTTCTATTATTTTGTTCCGTATCGTGCAATGTTTTTTTTTCACAAAAATCATATTATAATAAAGTTCCTGTGTGGAGGTAGCGAACCTCTGTTTTATGTTTTAGTGAACTTCTGTTATATGTGTTATTGAACTTCCTATTGCGATGTTTTTTTTCCAGCACTGTTTTTTCTCACACCAAAAAACAGAGTATAATGAACTTCATAATGTAGAGGTAGTGAACTTATGTTTTATGTATTAGTGAATCTTGGTCGTGATTTGTTAATCTGTGTAATTCACTGTTTTTTCGTCCCAAAAAAAAGATAATATAATGAACTTCCTTACGTAGAGGTTTTGAACTTTTGTTTTATTTGTTAGTGAACCTATGGTCGCTAATTTTTGTACCTTATCGCGTGTTGTACTTTTGTAGTGAACTCCCCATACAGGGGGAACTAAACTTCCCATATTTGATAAAGTGAACTCCCCATAAAGTATAAAGCTAGCTTCGAGATGACCAATATTTTCTCATCGTTCTATGGTTTTCATATTGAAATTCAATGTTTTTTAGTGTGAATTTTATGAAGTTGACTATAAAAAACATGTCAAAACGAGTGAAGCAGTGAACTTCTATTTTTATACACTGAACATCCCCCGTGCCCTCTCCATAAAGGGAGTGAACCTTTACATGATAAATTAAAAATGAATTGAAATTGCTATGTATTTTTTTTATTAAACTCCCCATAAAGGGGAAGTGAACTTCCCATATAGCAGGATGTGAACTCACCAATTAGTGTAAAAGAAGCTTCGTAGGTCCGAACATTTTTCTCACAGTTCTATGTTTTTATATTGGACTTCTCATGTAGGGTTAAAATAAATTGCAAGTGAACTTCCGATAGTGTATTATTTGTTTAATGAAAATTGTAAAATTTCTATCCCGAAAGCAGTGTAAAGTAAACTTCCTATATATACAGCAGTGAACTTTCGATATATGTGTAAGTGAACTTTCCGTCGCAATTTTTTTGTTTCGTGTCATCTACTGATTCTTTACTTCTACTAAATGGGGATTACACAAATTTCTGTGTTTTCACAGTATTTTGGACGTCATTTTTAAACGGTTTATCCGGTTGATGTAAATGATATGCGGTTACAAAGGTATGGAAAATTCACACCTTTTTTATCTCTACCGGTTTTTTCAAAATTGTTTACAGTTTAGGAGTAGTTTCAAAATACTAAAATACGGATTACACAAATTTCTGCGTTTTTCACACATTTTAGACGCTATTGTCAAACCGTTTGTCCGATTGATGCAAATGGTATGTCGTGAAAAGGTATAGAAAATACGCAACTTGGATATCTCTAGCGGTTTTTCGAAATTTGTTATCGTTTAGGAGCAGTTTCGAAAATACTAAAATACAGTTTACACGAATTTCTATGTTTTTCACAGTATTTTAGACATTATTTTCAAACCGTTTGTCCGATTGATGCAAATGATATGCTATTGAAAAGGTATGGAAAATACGCAACTTCGATATCTCTAGCGGTTTTTCGAAAAAAAATTATCGTTTAGGAGCAGTTTTTAAAATACTAAAATACAGTTTACACGAATTTCTGCGTTTTTCACAGTATTTTGGACGCTATTTTCAAACCGTTTGTCCGATTGATGCAAATGATATGCCGTTGAAAAGTTATGGAAAATACGCAACTTTGATATCTGTAGCGGTTTTTCAAAATTCTTTATCATTTAGGAGCAGTTTCAAAAATACTAAAATACGGTTACACGAATTTTTGCGTTTTTCACAGTATTTTGGACGCCATTTTCAAAACGTTTGTCCGATTGATGCAAATTATATTCCATTGAGAAGGTATGGAAATTACGCAAATTCAATATCTCTAGTGGTTTTTCAAAATTCTGTATGGTTTAGTATTTAGGATATGGTCTGTTCGGGATAAGAATGTCTTATGATGGAAAAGTTGTGCTGAATAGTTATTCTAGAAACACTTAAGGAGTTGTGCTGAATGGTCCTGGATACTCCTAGTTCACCCGGTCCGACTGATATACACAAAAATCAGCCCTAACTTAAGTGTGTTTCCCCTACAGATTCGATAGTGTGTGAACATTAAACTGAAACATCTTTCCTTTCCAATAATCAATAGTGGGGCCATGCCGCCCATATCGACTCCCACATAATATACGAATAAACTGCTGAACCTGCTAGTCATTATACAATCTTCCCATCACTCACAATACTGAACTTATCCGAAACTATGGATTCCGGTATTGTCGTGAAACAATCGCTGGTTCACTTATACCTTTTGCTTGTCTAGTTAACTGATAAGTCTCCTTTTACTCGTTACTGTCATATCCCACATAATGTATCATCATCATGTATTGTCTGCAGAACTTATGGATATCAAGAATACCTATTGGGCCCAGACACTCTCTCTTTTACCGAAGGAGTAATTCCCATCTCAGAACATCATGGTGATGTAATCCTTTACAATTACTAAGTGCCTACCTTTTTGTTCACCTAGTTTACGTGTAACTCTTTCTAGTACCAAAGTAAAAACTGCTCAATATATCACCTCGATAACCTCATGGTCAAAGGACAAATTCTAATATAACTATGTTGTGATATGAAACTAAGGACAAAGATGTCTTAGTGGAATCTCTTAGCATATCAATTTACTTAAGGAATACACAACCATATTGTTCCATTCCAACAATATGCTATTTATTGATGATGACATAAACCATGCGTGACCAGGAAAAAATAGTCATCAAGCATCTAATGAATTAGTCGTAAAAGGCAAGACTAGGTTTTATTTACTACACGTGTGTATGAATTTTTCTCTGAATCTCATATTCAGGAACCACGTCAGTTACATCATAGTAATATGAATCCTAATTATGAAACACATGTATAAATATTATTTCCTTTTGCGCATACCTCCAATTGTCTCCCACTTGCATAGCTGGCAATAATCTGATTGTATAAGTCCATCAAACATCTAGAAGATGTAAGTGAACACTCATGCAAACACTGTGTTAGAGACTGATGTAGCCCATTATTAGGTTTCCCTGAAGGGGTAGCCATCTCTCTAGGACTATGCGTGGGGAAGGCTAACGCGGGGGAGATCTTTGGGGCGAAGACACGAAGTTTACGTAGGTTCAGGTTAGCCGGAGAGACTCCCTACTTCATGCAAATCAGCTATTATGGCGATGCCGGACACAGGTTACAATTACCTAGGGCATATTGAGTCCATGGCTAAAATCTTCCTTAGGGTTTCTCCCGTCCGACTTTATATAGAGAGCTGGATCGGGTCTTACAGGAACTCGGACCGTACACTAGCTAACCCTACTAATATACGGTCATCTGGTCTTTAAGAGACACAGATGGGCTTCTGGGCTGCCATTGCCTTTGGGCCTTCCCTTCAGGTACGGCTTCTGGATGTCGGTAGATATCCCCGACAGTAGCCCCCGGGAAGGCTAAGGAACTGTTATTCGCCATTGATTTCCCCCATTACTTTGATGGCGGAAATTGGTTCCTGAGTCTTCCCCCTTCATTCACGTCAATCTTGAATGTGATCTGCCATCCAGTGAAAAGACGAATCTTCTCCGTTAAGGTTCGTTCGTGCGGTTGCCTTCGTTCTGAGTGGAAAGAGTCAACGGCCTGGGCACAATTATAGGAGCATTAACACTGGTAGAAACGACAACAAATGATGGCCCCGTCAATCTTGGCACAATAATCGAGGATGCTCTCTGGGCAGCAACAGTCATAAGTGTGACACGCGGTCAAACCGTGCCACGTGGCACGGATCTAGGCATGCGACTGTTAGGGCCGAGGTAGCCATCCAAGGCTATGAAATCCCCGTGGCTGCCCCCTCTTTCTTCTTCTTCCCCACTTGCTTCCAGTCACCTGCAACGCACAACGCACCTTAAGAATTAAGAAACAGAAAACTCCGACGATCTGTTCAGAGCAATGGACTGCGGAGATCTTCGTTTTGGCGACGACAGGACGGTGGTGGAGCATGTATTCTCCATGGCAGCCACGGTGTAACATCCCAATTTTTTCTACCAAAGGGTTGTGGTGTTGAGTTCATGGCATGGCATGCATGAAAAATTGAACTAAGTTTTACATTGAATTTAAATTAAAACTTGGCCAAAAACCACTTAAAGTGGTCACCCAAAATTTGTTTTAAAAACATTCTCAATTTTGGGAAACAAAAACATGGTGACCTTGGAAATTACTTAAGGATTCCAAAACATGTTTTGGTTAGTTTTTCTGAGTTCATTTAGGTCCCCAATCTTCCAAATTCCTTGCAGGTTTTAAAGGCAGAAGGACTTTGCTGTAAATTTCCAAAACTTCAGGGGGTTTCTGAAAAGGCCCCTTTGTCTTCTTCCTCCTCCCGCCAGTAAACGAGCTAGTCGTCGAACTCAGTCTCTCTTCCCTGCCAAACCAAACCCTACCGAACCGTACCTCACCGACCGCCGCCTCCTTGGTGCCGTTTCCGGACATCTCCGCCCGAACAGAGACCTCCAGGAGGAGCGCAGCGTCCTCCTCTACCTCCTCCTCCATCCTGGCTTGCCGGGACGCCCGGGAAGACCTCCAATTTCTTGTCGCCGTCCGTCACTGCCGCCGCCGTATCTCCCTCGCCGCCGGCGACTCCGGTGTTCCCCTTCCTCCCCGACCACACCATCAGCTTCACCGTGCAGTGGAGAGCGTCCATGTGCCCTCCGTTCCTCCCCTCTCCCTCTGTAACCGCCGGTCGCCGCGCAACCGTGGCCACCGCCGCGCCGTCGCTCGCCGGCGCAATTCCGGCAACCACCCGGAAGCGGCGCCGCCACCAAATTACTCCCCTCGACCTCCTCTCCCTCCTGGTATAGTTTGTTCTGTCAATTGCGCGTGAAATTCTTCGAATTTGAGAGATTCAGAGCAGTTCATCCCTGGGTGATGTCACAGTGACGTCCTGCTGATGTCATCAATCTCTCTTTAATATTTCCAGAAAAATGAATAAAATTGTTTATTTAATAACTTTTGTTTCATAATTCAGAAAAATAAAAGTGAGATACCAAAATGATCAGAAAAATATTCTCTACTCAAATATGTCAATTTCACATATGTTTGAGAAAGTTGAAAAATGAGTATTTCTTTATTGTTGTTTAATCTTTTAAAAATAGAAAAATAAGTTTTTATTCACTAAAATTAGAAAATTAAAAGTTATATACCATTTTGCTCGAAATGACAAATGCAACCTATTCATGATGTTTTCAAACCCATTTGAGCAATAAAAATTGTACTCACTTTCATAACCGCCCGAAACCCCCTCCGGGTCTATTTCGGGATAAATTCAGTAAAAATGCCTAACTGACATATGAACCCTAGAAACCCAACAAGCATGTCTAGGGCTTCTCTTTATGTGCATTAACTTGTTCATGCATACATATTGCGCATTGCATCGATGCCATGTGTTGATTGTTGTTTTTCTTGTTTTGGTGTTTGTTCCCCCTCGGTAGAACGAGACTCCGAAGAGAAGGCCAACAACTCCAATGGCGAATACTTGATCCTAACCGACAAGTCAAGCACTTATCCCTGAAGACTTTCTCTGGTTTTCTTGAAGCAAGGCAAGCATAACCTCTTATCTGCCCATATATGATTTCGAAAGACTTTTGATTCTCGTACAAATGCATTCGATTCCAATGTATCTTGAGTCAATAGATAGAGTTATCCTATTTATTTGCATAACCCAGATATCATGATTCAATGCTCCTAGCAGACATAGGATTTGTTTGTGTGTATCGCCAGAGCCTCAAATATGCCATGCTTAGTCATACATGTCTGTTGATCTCTGCTCCATCCGGTTGATGAATCAGAGTTGCGAATGAATCTAGTATGGTAAGATGTTGTGGAAATTTAAGAGAATTTGATTAACATGATCTAAAGGTGTGGATGACGAGACCACAGAGGGTCTGTGGTGGTTGTCTCGTTCATGCCCCTAGGAGAGAGTTCTCGTCTTCGAGCCAAGACTGAGCGTGCATCCACACGGGGATTGGATTCCCCTCGGTCTCAACTTGCCTAGTTTGTTCCATGAGTTGCCTAGTTCGGGCTTTCCATTTGGATTTGCGGGGATATTAAAACCTTTTCAAAACTAGGACGTGGCGATGTATCGGCGCTCTGCGGGTAGGTAACCGTCGAGTATTGCGCACAACGATAGAGACCCGGCAGGAGATGGCCACTCCCTATTGCCGGTCCATCTCTACTCGGAGCGACTCATGGAATAGGCGAAGCAAGGGAAAGGTCGTGGTCGACCTCGATCTGCCGGCACTTCCCAGAATAGTGCCAACGTTCTGGCATTAAGAGTTGGTTGATACGTGTGGTTAAAGTTGTACACCCCTGCAGGGTTTAATCTTTTCGAAAAGCCGTGTCCGCGGTTAAGGACGACTTGGTGACGGATTCTGTGATCATAGACAACTTTAACGGAATGATTAAAATTTGCTGATAACGAATGAAGGAGGCCTCCTCAGAGATGCCGAGAGGGGTTACCTTGTAGCATGAGTTACCGGAACAACTGGAGGTGGTGATCTTTGAAGCACGAGGTGCTGATATGACTTGGTGGTTTAAAAAGATGATGATATCAGTAGTTGAGTAGCTTTCTCAGCTGTTTCCAAAATACTCCATGAGGCATGCTATTCCTCCCTCAACTTGGAAAACAAAAATGGCTTTACGCAAAATAACCTTCATAACTCTTTCTAAAAGAAGCAGATATATAATAGGTTAACTAAGTCTTGTTGAGTACCTCCCGTACTCATGTTTGCTTCAACTTGGTTCAGGTGGAGTTCCTCAGTTTGGTGGTGTTTCGACATGGACATCGACGAGTAGTTTGGGGTTCCCAGGTAGCAGCCTGGAATCTATGGGCTGGGACGTCGCCTTATGTTGCGGCCTCTTAGGCCTTTTTGGTTCTTATTGATTAGCAACATATTTTGCCTTCCGTTGTCTGATGTAATGTTGGGTCATGTGACCTCTGTTTGTAAAGCTATACTCTAGTAACACCTGTTTAATAAAGCTTCATGTCTAGAGTACTGCTTTGATCGGTTGTTGGTTTCGAGCTCATTGTTATACAGTTTTGGCTATGCCTGCATAGTTGTCGCAGTCGAGGGGTTGTGGAGCCGATGATCCATGTCCGAGCCAGCCTGTCGATGTGACCGGCCTGGGGCGAGGTAAACCCAGTAACCCTCGATTGTTGTTGCACTTTCTGGACACATAGCAGCTCTGTATAACTTTGGTCCCGTCCCTTCAGTTTCATCCGACTCGTGGACGCTTGGGTATGCATATTTGGTTATGACTAGCATGGGTACAAGGAGTAGTAGACCGGGGATCCGGACTACGTGCCGATGAATCCGGTCTGCCTGCCGTTGTTTGTTGCGGCCGGGGCTGGTAACCCTGAAGCCCTTGTGAGTCCATGGCTAGGAGCACATAACAGTATGTATACCTCTGGGTCCGGGGTCTGACACGCGGCTTCTGGCGAGGAAAACGTCTCGCCTCCTGCATCGCCCTTAGCCTATCCTCTGCCCGGAGGCGCGTCAGACTCCGCGTCAGCCCCCACCGTGTGCGCAACCGCAAAGGGGAAAACAAAAGTGGCAGAAGATGCTGCCGCGACGGAGCTCGAGGCCGGCGGCGAAGAAGACGATGGAGCTGAGGAAGTGAGTGCCTCCGGGTACTGGTTTCCGAGCTCTGTCACTACGTCGGAGCTCCAGCGGTACGAGGGAAATGGCTTTCTTCAGAGGAAGAAATGGCGGAGCGCCGAAGGAGACTACGAGCCCAAGCCACAGGATGGCGAATGCGTCGTTCTGTTTGTTGGGAATATGCCCTAGAGGCAATCATAGATGATGTAATTCCCAATGTATTCATAAACTTATTAAGTTGTCCTTTGGTTTGAACATCTGATATATGTCATTGAATATGTGATTCGATTGTGGAACTATGTATTCATGTTGTTCATACTAATTGTCCTTGGTCGTTAAGGTTGTGCTCGACACACACCCTAGACTAATGTGAGTGTTGGCTGATGACACGGTTCCACTTGTCATGGGCATGGTGATGCCATTCCAACGTTCACAGACTTGGCTAAAGAGTTTAGCAAGTCGGACTGACCCACATTGAGATGCAACGATCAAGTCGTCATTTGCATGTCTCAATCAATGTAATCCTTAGACCTGAGGTTGTCGCACAATCCGAGTTGTGGATCACCGACTTAGGTTATGTCAAACGTTGTTCTGTGACAAGACAACTATAAAGGCAGAGTTCGGGTCGAATGAGAAGCAAGCTGCATGATGTGGATAATCAAGATGGGATTTTGCCCCTCATAATGGAGAGATATTCTCTGGGCCCTCTCGAGTGATATGATTCAGGAAGCATGGCCATGCGCGACTCAGTTAAGTGTTAACTGTGTCGGTTGACTAAGAGTTAGTCAGATGAATCGCATATCACGGATCGAGAAGAGAGTTGAACTATTTAAGGGATGACGATAAATCGCCTATAGTTCGACAAGGTATATCGTGAGGCAAAAAGGACTAAGATGAATATCACATTGAAAGGTATGTCGTCATGACTCAATGGGACTTAGGAGTCGGCACGTTCTGCTAGGATCCGCTACCGATTGATCGATTGAGAGTCGGACTCCAATCGTGTCCAAGTCGCCATGAGCCTGCAGGGTCGCACACTTAAGAGCGGGAGCAAGTATTGGTCGGGTTAGACCCGAACCGGAAATGGACTGGTTTTGTGAGTCGGACTCACGGAGGGAATGGGCCACAAGTCGGAATCACGGTTGTCCATGTTCTTCTACATTCAAGACGTTCCCTTCCCGAAGAAGGCAACGTGGCTTCAGCTGTTCGTCAATGGTGCGGCCACTCCTAAAGATAGCTGGAAGGTGGATCCCGTCTGGACGCTTCCGACCAATTTGGAGAAAATCAAACGACGAATCACCAAGCTCACAACGATGGAACCTAAGCTCAGCGGGCCGGACACAGTCCTTTGCTGGTACTGTCGTAGGATCCAGCCTCTCGCGCATCGGGGAGGCAGACTGATGTGCGACTACGCTAGGACGTCGGATCCTCTTTGTTGCACCCCGCTGCAGCTAGAGTTGTCGGAGCTTAAATCGCCCGTCAAACTTCTCATCAGCGTCAGTGGCCAGTATAGCGAGCTGGTCCCCATGTATTCAGTGGAAAATCCGCCACCCGCCTTAAGTGTTACCTTTCTATATTTTTTTCTTTGCATTGTATTTGTTTATTGGTCGCGATTTAACATGCATTTTCGAAATACATTTGCAGTTTGTCAATCTTATAGATGAACACCTTTCCTCTCTAGGGGATCTAGTGGCAAAGAAAAAGCGGAAGGAGAAATCGTCATCCGACGTTCTGGAGATCCCCAGGGATACCCGCAAACGATCGCACACCATCCCGGAAGGTGCCCAGTTATAAACCTAGAAGGAGCAATCGTTGGATCTTCCAAGTAAGTCTATTTTTCATTTGGGTTGTTTCCTTTTTGCAATTCCACTTCCGTTATTCGCCTTTTGATTTCTTATGCATTCTTTCCTTTCTTTCTAGGCTTCGACCCGTTTCTTTGAAAGGGCGGAAGAAGGTTTTTGGCCGAAGTAGAAATCTTCCGAGCATGCCCCTATTGTCCTAGAATAGGGACCTTACATCGATCTAATGGAGCCAGCCGGAGGCCTCTACTACAGAGGACTTGGAAAGGGCGGAGGCATCCGGGAAGAGCCCCATTCGTCAAACAGAGAAGACGACAAATCTTCCGACTTCCGAGGAACTCCCACGCCGGAAGATTAAGGAAGAAGTGTTTGACGAGAATGACAGGGTCGTTCCGGGGTCTGAACACCTGCTTGTGCCCGCCCCTCTTCCAAAGGCCAGTAAGGTGCCAACCAGCTCATACATCTACCGGGAGGGATTTACGTTCATCCTGACGAAGGTGATGGATGAGGAGTTCGGCTTGCTAGAAACCTAGTTCCAGCGCTACAGCAAGAATTTCCTTGAATTGTTGGGACGCGTCCGTTATATGAACACAGCACTATTCTTATTCCTAGACCTCGAGTAATATTTTGATCTTTTTGTCGGGTGATTACTCCTAGTTGATCAAGGATATTGAGTTTTCTTTCTTTTCGTTCTCTTGATTTGTGTCCTAGAAGACGACGGAGCAAGCGACCATGGAGGTGATTTCCGCTTTGACGGAAAGCAACAAGAAGATGCGGAAAAAGGTTAGTCTGGTGAAAGACAAAAACAATATTCCGATCTTCAGAAGGAGATGGAGAACAACAAAGGTTAGTGTCTTATTCCGTCTTTATTCTTTTATTTCCGTCATTCGGTTTCTTTCTGATTCATAGTTTTCTTTTCTTTTTTCCTTGTCCTGCTTTAGGCATTATTGAGTCTGCCAAGGAGGCTCTCACAAGACCTAGTAATGCCCAAGGGCTGGGCGATCAGAACCTCCGCCTTGTGAAGGATTTGGAGAAATCCAATAAGGATCTTTTGGCTTGCCAAAAATCCCTTCGCTAGGGGGAAACAAAAGATGTCGGAGCAAACGTCTCAGGCTTCCAGCGACGTGGAAGCCATCCAGGAGAAGTTGGAGGAAGCCCTGGATGATCTCAGGGTCCTAGACACTGAGCTGCTCGGTAATTTCTCCTTGAAACTTCTCTTTGTGGCTTTGCACCTCTTTTCCTTTTGTTGTTTTTGCTAAAAACAAGTTTTCTTTTTTCCACAGAGGAGGGGGACAAGACCAAGTCCAGGATTGATAACATTCGGGCCTTCTCCGCCTACCTCGTAGGCATCCGCGTCGCTGGGGATAGATTTTTCGCCAAATTTCTTCCCGGGAAGAAGTTGGAGCGGGTCATAGAGCTTCCAGATGCTCTGGACGTCTCCATTGAGGCGCACAACGGCCTTCTGCATTCCTCTGTCCGTGGTGGTGCGAAAGTGGCTTTAGGCCTGCTTCGCTGCCATTAGAAGCAGAATGCTGGCGTCTGGCGGTCGGCGTCCCGGCCTTCCTTTCCTCCCAGCACGTGGAGGAGCTATTTGACTCCGTCAAGGGGTACGCGACCAAGATTGCTGGAATGGTATCCACTGGTACCTTCTTCCAGGAAGAGGAGGTTCCAAAGACACGAGAGGACACAAAAGCGTCCGATGACGATGAGGATGACGACGAGGACAGCCAGTAGTGGGCCCTGCGAGGCAAAATTAAAGAACTTTGCATTACCTTTGTACTTTGGCTTTGTAATGCCATACTTAATATATATATGATAAATTATGCTTTTGTCTTCCAAATTTTCCTTCGCATTGTAGTATACTGCTCTTTGCGGATACTTCCTTCCGCCTTTCAAGGTATCTGACAACGATGGGTCTTAGTTTTTCGGCATTGGGCAATTCTGATAGCCGGAATCATCACGCCAGGAAACATGGTAAATACAAATATGTCTAAACCCGGATTCGTGAGCCGTTCCTTATGACCCGTAATGCCTAATCAACAATCCAACACATTTTTGCAATCATACAAAACTCTTAAGGGCGAAGAAGAAAACTTAAGCATTAAGACGTGTTTAGGAAAATGATATACTCCCTTCGTCCCAAATTAATTGTCTCAAAGTTGGACAAAAGTGGATGCATCTAACACTAAAATATGTCTAGATACATCCACTTTGGTCCAATTTTGAGACAATTAATATGGGACCGAGGGAGTATCGGATTTTTAGTCACGAGTACGCAGACAAAACTCGTGTTAACATTGATCTGTATATGAAAATTTTATTGTGAAATAAAGAGGATTGAGGTTCATGTACAAACATCAAGTTAGCAAAAAATCCAACTATTTTATTTCATCATCACAAATGGTGTTTATAGGAGAATTTTGACTAAGAATAGAAGGGACGTAACTGCTGGATGCTTTAGGGTCTTTTGTCTACTCACTAGTGGAAAGAGGGCCTTTTGTCCCGGGTCGTAAGGGCCAGTTGTCCCGGTTGTGCAACCGGGATGGGCTGGCCGGGACAAATGGCCCGTCCCATTGGTCCCGGTTGTGCCAGGACCCGGGATGGTAAGGATAGGCCACGTGGCGAACCTGGGCCAGGGAGTTTGTCCCGGTTCGTTCAAGGGACCGGGATGGATACTTTTTTGACAAAAAAATATAATCGTTCAGTTTTCGCGTCCAGGCCCCACGTTTTTTTGGGCTCCTGTCTCCCAATCCCGAGCCGGCCTCCCCTTCTCCAACCGCGTCCAGGCCCACGTCTTTTATTAAGCCCACTGGTCACATTTTTTGGTCAAAAGGGCCCACTGGCCCGCGTCTTTTATTATGGTCAGTCAACGGTTCGAAGGGCCCACTGGCCAGCGTGGTCAGTCAATGGTTCGAAGGGGGCCACTGGCCAGCGGCCGTTGGCTGGCTCGCCTGGTCCCTTAAATTAAGACTAATGGACGGTCAAAGGGCCAGTCGCCTCGTCTTCCCGCCCCGCCTCGGCTTCCCCGCGCCCCCACTTCCCACGCGTGCGTGCCACGACTGCAACCGCCGCCACGCCTCGGCTCCTGCCCGCATTCATGGCCGGCTGCAACCGCCGCCACGTCCAGGCCGCCGGTTGGCATGCCAGCCCACCCCGGGTCCTTTTTAAAGGCCCCCCGCCGCCCGTACAAACCATTCACCCCGGCCGCGCCCAAGGCAGACCAACCATAGCCACTATGTCCCGCTGGTTCGGCAGCGGCTCCGGCAGCGGCTCCGGCAAGCGCCCCAGGAATGAAGGCTCCTCGAGCGGCGCCGGCCGCGTCCCACCACCGCCGCCGGAGGCCTTCGGCTACGGCCCTGGAGGTGTCCGCCTCGGCGGGACGCCGCGCGTCCCCGCGCCACCTCCGGCTGCACGCCCGCCACCCAGCGCCGCGCCCAAGGGCAAGCTGTTCCGCCGGTACGTCCGGGTGGTGGAGGCCGAGTGGCACTGGAACAACGCCACGCCGGTGTTCTATGCCGACGTCCACCTCCCGGACGGCTGGCACCTGAACCCCCAGCGGATCCCTGTGCCGCCGGTCCCGGCCGGTCAGGCGCTGCTCGAGGAGATCGACAGCCGGCGCGCGCTCCTGCCGCCCCCCGTCCGCAGGGAGCGGATGTACGCGCGCGGCTCTCCCTACTGGGCCGCCTGGCTCGAGCAGGAGCACGAGCAGCGCCGGCGCTCCTACATCCCCGCCCCCCACGAGGTGAACGTCGAGGACTACCCGCCGCCACCGCCAGGCCGGGAGAGGGAGCTGTGGCTCCTCGAGGACATCCCGGAGGACTTCTCCGGGGAGGAGGACCCCGTGCTCCGGGCCGCCATGGAGGATGCCTGCGAGGCCTCCCGCCGCTCACTCGTCGAGGACGAGATCAAGCGGTGGGAGCGGGTCGTGGCCGCCGCCCGCGCCGACGCTGCCGCCATGCCGCCGCCGCCGCCCCCCGAGCCTGCCCCCTGGTGGCACGCGCTCTACGCCGAGTATGAGGCGTCCGAGGACCAGCCGCCGCCGCAGCCGCTCCCCCCCGGGCTGGAGTACGGCATGTCCTGGGCCTGGACCGGCGGCGTTTGGGCGCCGGGGTCGCCGGAGCAGGAGGAGGAGCTGCCCCCTCCGCCGCCGCCGCCGCAGGAGGTGCTGCCCCCGCCACCGCCGTACCCGCCTCCGATGCCCCCGATGCCTGCACCCCCGGCCCAGGCGCCGCCTGCCCACCTGTGGCAGCCGCCCCCCTACCAAGAAATCTCCTCCGACGAGGAGGACTAGTAGATCGGCCGGTCGCCTGTGGCCGCGCCGCCGCCCCCTATTCTATGTAAGCAAGGCCCCTAGCTACCCCCCAAGAAACGGCCGGCCGCCTGTGGCCGCGCCGCCGCCCCTTTATGCAAGTACGGCCGGCCGCCTGTGGCCGCGCCGCCCCCTATCTATGTAAGCAAGGCCCCTGGCCTTTTTTTAATTTAAGTTGTGTGCCCCCTAGTCTACCGTGTCCCTAGCCCATACCCGCCGGCGGTCCGCCGGCGGGATCTGACTAATCGTTCCCGCCTCCGGCAGGGCTTCGCCCAGCCATGTCCACTCGTACCTGTCCCTGGGGTGTTCGTTCGGCCTGGAGAGAGGGCCGCGATTTTTATACACCTGGGCCTCTAGTCCCGGCCCGTGCAACCAACCGGGACTAGAGCCCCTTTGGTCCCGGTTGGTACCACGACCCGGGACCAAAAACAAATTTCGAATTTCGGTGGCACCCCTGCGCGCCCAAAATTTTTTAGCGCCAAAATTTGAAAAGGGTTAAGTTTGCACATTAACAACTTCTATATACTTTCAAATTTGACAAAAATTCCAACATGAAAAATGCTAGAATTTGCAAAACTAATTTAAATCTATTTTTCGTTTAACTAAATAATTATTCTAACTATTGAAACTATTAATTATTTTTTCATTTGTATATAATTTGAATATAAAAATGTTACAATTTTTGATTTCTCTCGTGATCTTCCTAATTCAAAGCGAGTTGTACCTTAGTGACACGGTGAATTTGAGATCTTCGTCTACAACAGAAAAACCATAGTTTTCCTTCGAAGTTTTACTCTGCGCATCCACACGTATTTTCTCTTTATTCCGACCCCCGCTTGAAAACATAGTAACTTCCGTGTACGCTATCATTAGTGAGAGACTTCACGTCGGCAATCTCAATTAAAGTGTCAGTTTGTGTCTGATCCCACCAACCCCTCAAAATCCTCCTATTAACTTACCTATCTCAACTGAAATCACTGTCTTCATGTGGATGACAAGCCTGTGCAAAGCTATCTCTCCTCCTCGAATACCGGTGAATAAGGACACCACATTAACACCATTGGGAAACATGTTCTTCAACACCGACAAGTGGCAACCCACAGTATCAATTTGGAATGAATTGCCTTCCGTGTACGCTATCATTAGTGAGAGACTTCACGTCGGCAATCTCAATTAAAGTGCCAGTTTGTGTCTGATCCCACCAACCCCTCAAAATCCTCCTATTAACTTCACCTATCTCAACTGAAATCACTGTCTTCATGTGGATGCCAAGCCTGTGCAAAGCTATCTCTCCTCCTCCAATACCGGAGAATAAGGACACCACATTAACACCATTGGGAAACATGTTCTTCAACACCGACAAGTGGCAACCCACAGTATCAATTTGGAATGAATTGCATTCCGTGTACGCTATCATTACTGAGAGACTTCACGTCGGCAATCTCAATTAAAGTGCCAGTTTGTGTCTGATCCCACCAACCCCTCAAAATCCTCCTATTAACTTCACCTATCTCAACTCAAATCACTGTCTTCATGTGGATGCCAAGCCTGTGCAAAGCTATCTCTCCTCCTCCAATACCGGAGAATAAGGACACCACATTAACACCATTGGGAAACATGTTCTTCAACACCGACAAGTGGCAACCCACAGTATCAATTTGGAATGAATTGCATTCCGTGTACGCTATCATTAGTGAGAGACTTCACGTCGGCAATCTCAATTAAAGTGCCAGTTTGTGTCTGATCCCACCAACCCCTCAAAATCCTCCTATTAACTTCACCTATCTCAACTCAAATCACTGTCTTCATGTGGATGCCAAGCCTGTGCAAAGCTATCTCTCCTCCTCCAATACCGGAGAATAAGGACACCACATTAACACCATTGGGAAACATGTTCTTCAACACCGACAAGTGGCAACCCACAGTATCAATTTGGAATGAATTGCATTCCGTGTACGCTATCATTACTGAGAGACTTCACGTCGGCAATCTCAATTAAAGTGCCAGTTTGTGTCTGATCCCACCAACCCCTCAAAATCCTCCTATTAACTTCACCTATCTCAACTCAAATCACTGTCTTCATGTCGATGCCAAGCCTGTGCAAAGCTATCTCTCCTCCTCCAATACCGGAGAATAAGGACACCACATTAACACCATTGGGAAACATGTTCTTCAACACCGACAAGTGGCAACCCACAGTATCAATTTGGAATGAATTGCCTTCCGTGTACGCTATCATTAGTGAGAGACTTCACGTCGGCAATCTCAATTAAAGTGCCAGTTTGTGTCTGATCCCACCAACCCCTCAAAATCCTCCTATTAACTTCACCTATCTCAACTGAAATCACTGTCTTCATGTGGATGCCAAGCCTGTGCAAAGCTATCTCTCCTCCTCCAATACCGGAGAATAAGGACACCACATTAACACCATTGGGAAACATGTTCTTCAACACCGACAAGTGGCAACCCACAGTATCAATTTGGAATGAATTGCATTCCGTGTACGCTATCATTAGTGAGAGACTTCACGTCGGCAATCTCAATTAAAGTGCCAGTTTGTGTCTGATCCCACCAACCCCTCAAAATCCTCCTATTAACTTCACCTATCTCAACTCAAATCACTGTCTTCATGTGGATGCCAAGCCTGTGCAAAGCTATCTCTCCTCCTCCAATACCGGAGAATAAGGACACCACATTAACACCATTGGGAAACATGTTCTTCAACACCGACAAGTGGCAACCCACAGTATCAATTTGGAATGAATTGCATTCCGTGTACGCTATCATTACTGAGAGACTTCACGTCGGCAATCTCAATTAAAGTGCCAGTTTGTGTCTGATCCCACCAACCCCTCAAAATCCTCCTATTAACTTCACCTATCTCAACTCAAATCACTGTCTTCATGTGGATGCCAAGCCTGTGCAAAGCTATCTCTCCTCCTCCAATACCGGAGAATAAGGACACCACATTAACACCATTGGGAAACATGTTCTTCAACACCGACAAGTGGCAACCCACAGTATCAATTTGGAATGAATTGCATTCCGTGTACGCTATCATTAGTGAGAGACTTCACGTCGGCAATCTCAATTAAAGTGCCAGTTTGTGTCTGATCCCACCAACCCCTCAAAATCCTCCTATTAACTTCACCTATCTCAACTCAAATCACTGTCTTCATGTGGATGCCAAGCCTGTGCAAAGCTATCTCTCCTCCTCCAATACCGGAGAATAAGGACACCACATTAACACCATTGGGAAACATGTTCTTCAACACCGACAAGTGGCAACCCACAGTATCAATTTGGAATGAATTGCATTCCGTGTACGCTATCATTAGTGAGAGACTTCACGTCGGCAATCTCAATTAAAGTGCCAGTTTGTGTCTGATCCCACCAACCCCTCAAAATCCTCCTATTAACTTCACCTATCTCAACTCAAATCACTGTCTTCATGTGGATGCCAAGCCTGTGCAAAGCTATCTCTCCTCCTCCAATACCGGAGAATAAGGACACCACATTAACACCATTGGGAAACATGTTCTTCAACACCGACAAGTGGCAACCCACAGTATCAATTTGGAATGAATTGCATTCCGTGTACGCTATCATTACTGAGAGACTTCACGTCGGCAATCTCAATTAAAGTGCCAGTTTGTGTCTGATCCCACCAACCCCTCAAAATCCTCCTATTAACTTCACCTATCTTAACTGAAATCACTGTCTTCATGTGGATGCCAAGCCTGTGCAAAGCTATCTCTCCTATCAATGCTTGCCAGCTTTTGACCGATCAATACAAATTATTGGTCAAACTTGCACCTACTCCATTCATAATCACATAATATGTATAAATATCATTTTGGTTAACAAAATCTCGTTCATACTACGTTATAAGAACTATGATCATGTATTCCACGTTTATTATTACACATCACCAACAACATCCCTATCTAGTCTTCTGAATTTTCTTCGTGTCCCTTGCTTATGATCGCTTCGGCCGTAACCATGGAGCATCTTCATTATTTAACGGGATGGTGGGGTCAGCTTTCACTGTGAAGGGTGGAATTTCAACAAACTTATTATAATCTTCTGACATGTCTGTCGTGTCCTCGATTCCCACGATGTTTCTTTTCCCTGAGAGAACTATGTGACGCTTCGACTCATCGTATGATGAAATTGTTCCCTTATTTTTTCTTTTCTTCGGTCTGGAAGACATGTCCTTCACATAGAAGACCTGAGCCACATCATTGGCTAGAACGAATGGTTCGTCATTGTAACCAATACAGTTGAGATCCACTGTTGTCATTCCATAAAGCGGGTCTACCTTTACCCCTTCTCCATTCAGGTTGACCCATTTGCACTTGAACAAAGGGACCTTAAAAGAAGGTCCATAGTCAAGTTCCCATATCTCCTCTATGTAACCATAGTATGTGTCAGTTTTTCCATTCTCGTTTGTTGTATCAAAGCGGACACCACTGTTTTGGTTGGTGCTCTTCTTATCTTGGGAGCTCGTGTAAAATGTATTCCCATTTATCTCGTACCCTTGAAAACTCCCAATAGTCGAAGATGGTGACCCTGCCAACATGTATAGCTGATCTTCAACAGTGGTGTCATTTATAAGACGTGTTTGCAACCAACTTCCGAAAGTCTCCATGTGTTCGCGTTTAATCCATGAGTCATCCTTCCCCGGGTTTGCAGACCGTACAATATTCTTGTGTTCCTCGACATACGTAGCCATGAACATAGAATTTTGTAGAACTGTGTAGTGTGCTTTGGTCAAAGAATGCCCGTCCCTAGGTATCATTGTTTTCTTTCCCAGCGTTCCTTTTCCCCTCAGTCTCCCCTCATGCCGCGATTCAGGAACACCAATTGTCTTAAGGTCAGGAATAAAGTCAACACAGAACCCAATGACCTCCTCTGTTCCATAGCCCTTCGAGATGCTTCCTTCTGGCCTAGCACGGTTATGAACATATTTCTTCAAGACTCCCATGAACCTCTCAAAGGGGAACATATTGTGTAGAAATACCGGACCGAGAATATGAATCTCTTCACATAGGTGAACAAGGAGATGAGTCATAATGTTGAAGAAGGATGGTGGGAACACCAACTCAAAACTAACAAGACACTGGACCACATCCCTCTGTAATCTTGTCAGAATTTCTGGATCGATTACCTTCTGAGATATTGCGTTCATGAATGCACATAGCTTCACAATGGGTACTCGAACATTTTCCGGTAGAAGCCCCCTCAATGCAATCGGAAGCAATTGCGTCATAATCACGTGGCAGTCATGAGACTTCAGGTTTTGGAATTTTTTCTCTGCCATGTTTATTATCCCCTTTATATTCGACGAGAAGCCAGACGGAACCTTGATACTGTAAAGGACTTCAAAGAATATTTCCTTCTCTCCTTTAGTAAGAGCGTAGCTGCTTAAGGAATGGCGCCCTGTATCTGTGTGCTTGTTGCTTGGGTCTTTCATACGTTGCTGGTCCTCCCGTGCTTCAGGCGTATCTTTTGACTTCCCATACACGCCCAGAAGCATAGCAGATTGACACATAGATTCTTTGTCACGTGCATCACGTCGATCGAAGACCGGACATCTAAAACTTTCCAATAGGGTAGCTCCCAAAATATAGATTTCTTCTTCCACATGGGTGCCCGCTTATCAGGGCCGTACGGAACTGGTTGGCTGCCAGCAGCCTTACCAAAGATTACTTCTAGGTCCTTGACCATATCGAATATATCATTACCACTACGGAGCTCAGGCTTCTTTCGGTTATCTGCCTCACCTCTGAAATGCTTCCCTCCTTTTTTCCTTAAGGGATGCTTGATCGGAAGAAATCTACGATGCCCCAGGTATACAACCTTTTTACATTTATCCAAAAAAACACTGTCAGTCTTATCTAAACAGTGTGTGCATGCATTGTATCCCTTGTTTGTATGACCGGAAATGTTACTAAGAGCTGGCCAATCATTTATGGTCACGAAAAGCAACGCCCGTAGGTCAAATGGCTTTTGTTCGTTCTCATCCCACACACGTACACCTGGTTTGCCCCACAGTTCTAAGAGTTCTTCCACTAATGGCCTTAGATACACATCAATGTCGTTGCCAGGTTGCCTCGGGCCTTGGATGAGAACTGGCATCATAATGAACTTGCGCTTCATGCACAACCAAGGAGGAAGGTTGTACATACATAGAGTTACAGGCCAAGTGCTATGACTGGAGCTCTGCTCCCCAAAAGGATTAAAGCCATCTGTACTTAGACCAAACCATAAGTTTCTCGCCTCTCCTGCAAAGTCTGGAAAGTCTCTCTCGATCTTTCTCCACTGCGATCCATCGGCGGGGTGCCTCAACTTTCCATCTTTCTTACGGTCTTCTTTGTGCCATCGCAACAACCTAGCATGCTCTTTGTTTCTAAACAGACGTTTCAGCCGTGGTATTATAGGAGCATACCACATCACCTTAGCAGGAACCCTCTTACGGGGGGGGCTCGCCGTCAACATCACCAGGATCATCTGCTCTGATCTTATACCGCAGTGCAGTGCATATCGGACATTCATCCAAATTCTCGTACTTCTCACCGCGGAAGAGAATGCAGTCATTAATGCATGCATGTATCTTCTGCACATCTAATCCTAGAGGGCAGAGAGCTTTCTTTGCTTCGTACGTACTCTCAGGCAATTCGTTATCCTTTGGAAGTTTTGGCTTCATTAGTTGAAGTAAACTCTCAAATGCCTTGTCAGTCACACCGTTTTGTGCCTTCCATTTCAGCAACTCCAGTGTGGTACCGAGCTTTGTGCTACCATCTTCGCAATTTGGGTATAACAATTTTTTGTGATCCTGTAACATGTTGTCCAGTTTCAACCTCTCCAATTTATTTTCACAGTCCTCCCTTGCATCAGCAATAACTCGGCCAAGATCATCATCGGGCTCTTCTGATGCCTGTTCTTGATCACCTCCTTCTTCTGCATTCTCTTCCATTGCAGTATCGTCGTATTCAGGGAACAAAGGATCTTCTTCTTCTTCTTCATCGTCTTCCATCACAACCCCTCTTTCTCCATGCTTGGTCCAGCAATTATAGCTGGGCATGAAACCTCTCCGAAGTAGATGGCTGTGAAGGATTCTTTCGGAAGAATGTTCTCTGACGTTCCGACAATCAACACATGGGCAACACATGAAGCCATTATCTTTGTTCGCCTGAGCTACAGCAAGAAATGCATTCAGGCCTGCCATATACTCGGAGGTGCGTCGGTCACCGTACATCCATCGCTGCCGTGCATCCATCTGCATCATATAATTAAGTTTATCAAAATACATATTAATACAGAGATAACCACAGTACATCGACAAATAATACTTTTTTATGTATCAGTTACAGATGAAAAAGATAATTTGTTAACCTCGGTCGAAGAAACCATTTTCAGTGAGCTTTTGTGCGTCTCGGGAATTTCGTCGAACACCTCGTGTGCATAGTAAAAAAAAAACACCAACACCACACTCTCTCACACCTCCAAGCAAAAAAAAAGATGGAAGGAGGGGGGGCTGGGGCAGTATATATAGGGGAAGGGGGCATTGGTCCCGGTTCGTGGACTGAACCGGGACAACAGGTCATGCACGTGCCACGTGGCCTGTGGCTAGGCATTGGTCCCGGTCCGTGGCACGAGCCGGGACCGATATGCCCCCCACGAACCGGGACCAATGCGCCCAGGCGATTCCTGTTGCCCCGGGCGCACGAACCGGGACCAATGCAGGGCATTTGTCCCGGATTTGGTTGCAACCGGGACAGCTGCCCCCCGGCCCCCTGGACGAGAGGGGTTGTTTCCACTAGTGACTCTAATTCGTCATCCAGATGTCTCTTCCTTTTGCGACCTTTTTTTGTATCCCTGATGCTATCAGGTAATACGATCCATTCTTCATAGCTTTGTGGATGACGAATGTTCCTTCCCAAACTGGGGCTAGCTTGTGCTTCTTTTGTTGAACCAGCCTTAAGACCAAATCACCTTCCCGAAATGCTCGTGATTTTACTTTGCGGCTCTGATACCTTTACAGATTTTGTTGGTAAATGGCTGATTTTTGTAGCACGATTTCTCTTTCCTCTTCCAGGAGATCTAACGCGTTCTTTCACGCTTCTTCCACGTCTTCTTCCACGTAAATTGGCACTTGTGGAGAGTCATGTAGGATGTCGGTAGGTCATACTGCTTCTGCCCCATATACTAAGAAAAACTGCGTCTGACATGTTGATCTGTTTGGCGTTGTCCGTATGCTCCATAGGACGGATGTCAGCTGTACTACCCATGCCCCCGGCTGCTCCGTGCAAGGGCGCTTCTAGCCTTGGTCTTATGTCTTGGAGGATTGAGCTGTTGATTCGCTCAACTTGTCTATTTGACTGTGGATGTGCGACATAGGCTAGATCTAGCCGGATTCCGCCGCCTTCACAATATTTAGCCAGTTCTCCCATGGCAAAGTTTGTTCCATTGTTCGTGATTATGCTGTGTGGGACGCCGAATCTCATGACTATGTCAATGACAAAGTTTCTGGCTATTACCCGGTCCAACTTCTTGATGGGTTTAGCTTCCACCCACTTGGTGTATTTATCCACCGCTACTAGGTGGTTTGTTAGCCCTCCTCTTGCTGTCTTGAATGGCCCCATCATATCCATCCCCTAAACTACGAATGCCGGGTTATGGGTATGGTTTTTAATTCTTGTGCCGACAAATTCGTCTGCTTGGCGAATAGTTGGCATCCCACACAATGTTTTACTCGATCTTCAGCATCGGTCTTTGCGGCGAGCAAGAAGTATCATAGGCGGAGAGCTTTGTGCACCAGGCTTTTGGAATGAGCGTGGTGCCCAAAGTCTACTCCGTGTATCTCTTTAAGGATTTCTTTTCCTTCTTCCGGGTTGATGCATCGTAAGAATACGCCGGATGTACTTCTCTTGTGCAGTTTTCCACCGATGACGCAGTATGATGTGGAACATCTATGTTTTGGTGAACAAGTCGTTCTATTTTGGGCTATAAACGAAACAAATTTATGGGCATTAAAAACTCTTTTTGGGGCGAAATTTTTTCCTTTTCTATGGCCCAAAATAATACATATTTTCCTATGAAAATTTTGTCATCTGTTGTGGATGTGTATATGTGCTTGTATATTTTTCCATTGATTTTTGGAAAACCTAAAAAATATTATTTTGAAAAGCGAGAGCGCTAGTGCTCATATGCAAGAAACACTTTCCGATTCATGCAATCCAATTACTAGACATGAGAAAATACTGTGAGAGGAAATTACATGAGCAACATTCGGTCCATCCATGAGCAATCGGGCGTGCCGAAAACTCAAAAGCTTTGTGGCCACTAGTCACTATGTTAGATTCGATGCGATGTAGTCGATCGGCAACTCACATAACCCACCGGGGCGTACTGACGGTTGGTCTAATTTGAGTGCGATGAGGTGCACGTGTAAAGTACAGTAGAACCCATCCACTAAGAATATAGCCTAGAATACCTGAAAAAGAGAAGTGAAAGAACGAGTGGTCCCTGATCCTTTTCCACGAGTGCCTACAATTAAGAACAACACAAACATCACGTCTAGCTAAGTAGCTATGCATTCATCAGCAACGATCTCTCTTTGGACATGATCGAGAGATATTGATTTCCTTTTCACCTCATCATCCTCTATGCATGTTCGACTAAGGTAGCGAAAAGACGTCTCCACTCTATATTCATCTAGATAGTAGACGACAGAGAAGAAAGGGACCAACTAATGTATCTGCATCAGCAATGATTCAACATTTCAACTAGTTAAAGTGGCTCATCTATTGTGCTTTCAAATCGAATTGTGGAGACCGATGTGGGGGTTATAGGTAGTTACTTGATTGTAGTAGTACTATCCCACTATATGTGATGCAAACTATCATCAGTTCCGTAATATAAAATATTTTGGTAGTTCAAACTGAACTGCAAAAACGTTTTTTATTTATAAGCGGAGGGAGTACTAATCAAGATCCATGGTGAATTTGACTTATTCTCCACTAAGTCTAGCAACACAGAGAGAGGAAAGAATTAACCAAAATAATGTGCTTCAGCAACTTGCTAATTAAATATCCGCAGAAAAAAATAGCCAATTTTATAGTGCCTCAGATTGTAGAAAAGTAAAATCCTAGCAATCCTATTAAAAGTAAAATCCTATCAATCCTATTAAAAGTAAAAGTCATATTGTTGAAAAGTAAATTTCCACGAGTCCGTATGAGTTACCTAGAAACAACAGATGCTTTGTTGACAATCTTATCGTATCAATCCTATTAACTCTTGGACCGTGATGTCACACATCTTTATTTTGTGAATCCAAATAATTATTTAAGTAAAAATAAATAAAACATTAATAACAATTTTGAATTCAAATAATAATTAATCTTTTTTTGCCTTTTTCTACTTTAATATTGAATAATTCATATCTACAAATCCGTAAATCGAAATTTGACAAATAATATGTCTAAATGGATTATAAAAATGAGAGAAATCCAAATATGACATCCATATCATCTTTTTTATAATGTATAACACTTTCGTAAGTTGAGTGTTGAGTGTAGGGTTAGGATCAAAAGGGGAAAAGCCCAGCTTATACTACTACACCCGGTACCGGCGTTAAAAGTGGTAGCAAATTGATTTTTTTTGCTTTGCTGTCTTAGGGTAGCCCCTAGGAACACCTAAAACAAAGTTATACCCAACTCTTCACAAGATTCCCTCCGCTTCGTCCGAAGTGGGAGTTTCCGGCTATAAGCTCAAAAACTCACTAGAGAGAAACTGATGACGGTGAAGCCGCTAACATCCTGGAGTGAAATCTTGGACATATACAACCCAAACACTCTTGTACACACTTGGTATGGCACCACCTTGTTTTTGTTTGGATTCCGACGCTCCAGAGCCCCTCTTCGGCAAAACCCTAGACCCGTAGGTGGCGAAAAACCCAGCTTATACGTCTACACCCGGTATCGACGTGAAAAAGGGTAGCAAAGTGCAAATTTTTGATTGGTTGTGCTAGGGTAGCTTCTAGGAACGCCCAAAGCAAACTTATACCCCAACTCTTCACAAGATTCCCTCTGGTTCGACCGAAGTGGGAGTTTCCACCTATAAGTTCACAAACTCACTAGAGAGAAACTCATGATGGTGAAACCGCTAACAGCCCGGAGTGGAATCTTGGACATCTACAACTAAAAAAAACACCTGTACACACCTGGTATGGCTCCACCTAGCTTTTCGTTGGATTTCGATGCTCCAAAACCACTCTCCGGTGAAACCATAGCCCCGCTGGAGAAAAACCCAACTTATTGGTCTACACCCTCTGCCGACATCAAAAGGGGGTAGCAAAGTGCAAATTTTTGCTTCCTTGTGCTAGGGAAACCCCTAGGAACACCCAAAACAAATTTATACCCCAAATCTTCACAAGATTCCCTCCGGTTCGATCGAAGTGGAGGTTTCCGTGTAGAAGTCTACAAACTCACTAGAGAGAAACTATGACAGTGAAGCGGCTAACATCCCGGAGTGAAATCTTGGACATCTACAACTCAAAACACACTTGTAGACACTTGGTATGGCACCACGTAGATTTTGGTTGGATTCCGACGCTCCAAATCCCCTCTCCTGCGAAACCCTAGCCCCATATATAGTAGAAAAGCCCAGCTTATACGTCTACACCCGGTACCGACATCAAAAGGGGTACCAAAGTGCAATTTTTTTGCTTTGTTGTGTTATGATATCCCCTAGGAACACCCAAAACAAAGTTATACCCCAACTCTTCACAAAATTTCCCTCGGTTCGACCGAAATGGGAGTTTCCACCTATAAGTCCACAAATTCACTAGAGAGAAACTGACGACGATGAACCGCTAATATCCCGAAGTGGAACCTTGGACATAGAACGCAAAACACACTTGTACACACTTGGTATGGCACTGATGACCAACAAGTACAGGGGATCGCAACAGTATTCGAGGGAAGTAAAATCCAAATTTATTGATTCGACACAAGGGGAGCCAAAGAATATTTGTGAGCCTTAACAAGTGAGTTGTCAATTCACTTGCACCTGAAAGTTGACTTCTTCGCAGTGGTTTATCAGTAGTAACAGTTTTATAGTAGCAGCAGTAGTGAAATAATAGCAGAAGTGGAATGAAAACAGCAGCAGTAGTGTTTGAAGTAAACATCGGGATTAAATACTGTAGGCATAGGGATAGATGAACGGGCGTTGCATGAGTAAGATATTTCATATAATAATCAAGACATGGGCATTGCACATAATAAAGATAAAGAATCCATGCACTAAGTAACCATAGGCATGTGTTCCGTGAATAGTCGTACGTGCTCGCAATGAGAACTTGCATAACATCTTTTGTCCTAACAGCCCGTTTTCAGCGGGGCCTCAAGGGAACAACTGGTAATTAAGGTGTTCCTTTTAATAGAACACCGGAGCAAAACATTAATACTCCGTGAACACATGTGATCCTCACATCACAACCATCCCCTCCGGTTGTCCTAATTTCTGTCACTTCGGGGCCTCGGGTTTCGGACAATGATATGTGTAAACAACTTGCAGGTATGATCAAGAAACAATAATTATCATCTTGATTCAATAAAATGTTCAGACCAGAGATCATGGCACTCGTTCCTAGTGTGGCAAGCATTGAGCATAACCAGTTGCAACAATGTCAATAGCACTAATAGAGGATACTAGGCACTATGCCCTAACAATCACGACATTATTATATGAACAATCTCATCCAATCCCTACCATCCCCTTCAGCCTACAGTGGGGGAATTACTCAC
Organism: Alopecurus myosuroides; assembly: GCA_028641055.1. Taxonomy (NCBI): domain Eukaryota; kingdom Viridiplantae; phylum Streptophyta; class Magnoliopsida; order Poales; family Poaceae; genus Alopecurus; species Alopecurus myosuroides. The sequence goes on along the minus strand of CM054057.1, from coordinate 39,937,558 downwards.
ACATGGATGGAGGAAACATGGATGGTCGATGGAGAGGCGTTGGTGATGACGAGGGTGATGATCTCCTCCAATTCCCGGAAAAAGGATTCGCGATGGCTGCGGAGCTACGGACTTCTTTTTGGAAAACGATCAAACCCCCCTGATCTAGGGTTGACGACGATGCCGGTTGCGGAACTTTCCGGGGATATTTGATCAGGTGCATATGTTTTTCCATTGGAGGGGAATAAATAGGCGAAAGGGCAAAGACGGTGGAGCCCTGGGGGCCCCACACCACCCCCTGGCGCGGCCAAGAGGGGGGGCGCTGTTGGGAATATGCCCTAGAGGCAATCATGTATGATGTAATTCCCAATGTATTCATAAAGTTATTAAGTTGTCCTTGTTTTGAACATCTGATACATGTCATTGAATATGTGTTTCGATTGTGAAACTATGTATTCATGTTGTTCATACTAGATTGTCCTTGGTCATTTAGGTTGTGCTGGACACACACCCTAGACTATGCCATTGCGGATGCAGTCTTGCGCTCCGTCCCTTCTGGGCCTTCGTCTTTGGGCCTTCCCTTCAGGTACGGCTTCTGGATGTCGGTAGATATCCCCGACAGTAGCCCCCGGGAAGGCTAAGAACTGTTATTCGCCATTGATTTCCCCCATTACTTTCATGGCGGAAATTGGTTCCTGAGTCTTCCCCCTTCATTCACGTCAATCTTGAATGTGATCTGCCATCCAGTGAAAAGACGAATCTTCTCCGTTAAGGTTCGTTCGTGCGGTTGCCTTCGTTCCGAGTGGAAAGAGTCAACGGCCTGGGCACAATTATAGGAGCATTAACACTGGTAGAAACGATAACAAATGATGGCCCCGTCAATCTTGGCACAATAATCGAGGATGCTCTCTGGGCAGCAACAGTCATAAGTGTGACACACGGTCAAACCGTGCCACGTGGCACGGATCTAGGCATGCGACTGTTAGGGCCGAGGTAGCCATCCAAGGCTATGAAATCCCCGTGGCCTCCCCCTCTTTCTTCTTCTTCCCCACTTGCTTCCTGTCACCTGCAACGCACAACTCACCTTAAGAATTAAGAAACAGAAAACTCCGACGATCTGTTCAGAGCAATGGACTGCGGAGATCTCCGTTTTGGCGACGACAGGACGATGGTGGAGCATGTATTCTCCATGGCAGCCGCGGTGTAACATCCCAATTTTTTCTACCAAAGGGTTGTGGTGTTGAGTTCATGTCATGGCATGCATGAAAAATTTGACCTAAGTTTTACATTGAATTTAAATTAAAACTTGGCCAAAAACCACTTAAAGTGGTCACCCAAAATTTGTTTTAAAAACATTCTCAATTTTGGGAAACAAAAACATGGTGACCTTGGAAATTACTTAAGGATTCCAAAACATATTTTGGTTAGTTTCTCTGAGTTCATTTAGGTCCCCAATCTTCCAAATTCGTTGTAGGTTTTAAAGGCAGAAGGACTTCGCTGTAAATTTCCAAAACTTCAGGGGGTTTCTGAAAAGGCCCCTTTGTCTTCTTCCTCCTCCCTGCCAGTAGACAAGCTAGTCGTCGACGTCGCCGTTGCCACCTCCTGCTCGACGTCACAGCGAGGGTAAGGACGCCCGGGAGACGTCCGGATCAAGCCGAGCTCGCAGAACCCCCAGGTCGCCCTCCCTCTCAGTCTCTCTTCCCTGCCAAACATAACCCGGAAGCCACCCGGAAGCGGCGCCGCCACCAAATTGCTCCCCTCGACCTCCTCTCCCTCCTGGTATAGTTTGTTCTGCCAATTGCGCGTGAAATTCTTCGAATTTGAGAGATTCAGAGCAGTTCATCCCTGGGTGATGTCACAGTGACGTCCTGATGACGTCATCAATCTCTATTTAATATTTCCAGAAAAATGAATAAAATTGTTTATTTAATAACTTTTGTTTCATAATTCAGAAAAATAAAAGTGAGGTACCAAAATGATCAGAAAAATATTATCTACCCAAATATGTCAATTTCACATATGTTTGAGAAAGTTGAAAAATGAGTATTTCTTTATTGTTGTTTAATCTTTTAAAAATAGAAAAATAAGTTTTTATTCACTAACATTAGAAAATTAAAAGTTATATACCATTTTTCTCAAAATGACAAATGCAACCTATTCATCATGTTTTCAAACCCATTTGAGCAATAAAAATTGTACTCACTTTCATAACCGCCCGAAACCCCCTCCGGGGTCTATTTCGGGATAAATTCAGTAAAAATGCCTAACTGACATATGAACCCTAGAAACCCAACAAGCATGTCTAGGGATTCTCTTTAAGTGCATTAACTTGCTCATGCATACATATTGCGCATTGCATCGATGCCATGTGTTGATTGTTGTTTTTCTTGTTTCGGTGTTTGTTCCCCCTCGGTAGAACGTGACTCCGAAGAGAAGGCCAACAACTCCAATGGCGAATACTTGATCCTAACCGACAAGTCAAGCACGTATTCCTGAAGACTTTCTCTGGTTTTCTTGAAGCAATGCAAGCATAACCTCTTATCTGCCCATATATGATTTCGAAAGACTTTTGATTCTCGTACAAATGCATTCGATTCCAATGTATCTTGAGTCAATAGATAGAGTTATCCTATTTATTTGCATAACCCAGATATCATGATTCAATGCTCCTAGCAGACATAGGATTTGTTTGTGTGTATCGCCAGAGCCTCAAATATGCCATGCTTAGTCATACATGTCTGTTGATCTCTGCTCCATCCAGTTGATGAATCAGAGTTGCGAATGAATCTAGTATGGTAGGATGTTGTGGAAATTTAAGAGAATTTGATTAACATGATCTAAAGGTGTGGATGACGAGACCACAGAGGGTCTGTGGTGGTTGTCTCGTTCATGCCCCTAGGAGCGAGTTCTCGTCTTCGAGCCAAGACTGAGCGTGCATCCACACGGGGATTGGATTCCCCTCGGTCTCAACTTGCCTAGTTTGTTCCATGAGTTGCCTAGTTCGGGCTTTCCATTTGGATTTGCGGGGATATTAAAACCTTTTCAAAACTAGGACGTGGCGATGTATCGGCGCTCTGCGGGTAGGTAACCGTCGAGTATTGCGCACAACGATAGAGACCCGGCAGGAGATGGCCACTCCCTATTCACGGTCCATCTCTACTCGGAGCGACTCATGGAATAGGCGAAGCAAGGGAAAGGTCGTGGTCGACCTCGATCTGCCGGCACTTCCCGGAATAGTGCCAACGATCTGGCATTATGAGTTGGTTGATACGTGTGGTTAAAGTTGTACACCCCTGCAGGGTTTAATCTTTTCGAAAAGCCGTGTCCGCGGTTAAGGACGACTTGGTGACGGATTCTGTGATCATAGACAACTTTAACGGAATGATTAAAATTTGCTGATAACGAATGAAGGAGGCCTCCTCAGAGATGCCGAGAGGGGTTACCTTGTAGCATGAGTTACCGGAACAACTGGAGGTGGTGATCTTTGAAGCACGAGGTGCTGATATGACTTGGTGGTTTAAAAAGATGATGATATCAGTAGTTGAGTAGCTTTCTCAGCTGTTTCCAAAATACTCCATGAGGCATGCTATTCCTCCCTCAACTTGGAAAACAAAAATGGCTTTACGCAAAATAACCTTCATAACTCTTTCTAAAAGAAGCAGATATATAATAGGTTAACTAAGTCTTGTTGAGTACCTCCCTTACTCATGTTTGCTTCAACTTGGTTCAGGTGGAGTTCCTCAGTTTGGTGGTGTTTCGACATGGACATCGACGAGTAGTTTGGGGTTCCCAGGTAGCAGCCTGGAATCTATGGGCTGGGACGTCGCCTTATGTTGCGGCCTCTTAGGCCTTTTTGGTTCTTGTTGATTAGCAACATATTTTGCCTTCCGTTGTCTTATGTAATGTTGGGTCATGTGACCTCTGTTTGTAAAGCTATACTCTAGTAACACCTGTTTAATAAAGCTTCATGTCTAGAGTACTGCTTTGATCGGTTGTTGGTTTCGAGCTCATTGTTATACAGTTTTGGCTATGCCTGCATAGTTGTCGCAGTCGAGGGGTTGTGGAGCCGATGATCCATGTCCGAGCCCGCCTGTCGATGTGATCGGCCTGGGGCGAGGTAAACCCAGTAACCCTCGATTGTTGTTGCACTTTCTGGACACATAGCAGCTCTGTATAACTTTGGTCCCGTCCCTTAAGTTTCATCCGACTCGTGGACGCTTGGGTATGCATATTTGGTTATGACTAGCATGGGTACAAGGAGTAGTAGACCGGGGATCCGGACTACGTGCCGATGAATCCGGTCTGCCTGCCGTTGTTTGTTGCGGCCGGGGCTGGTAACCCTGAAGCCCTTGTGAGTCCATGGCTAGGAGCACATAATAGTATGTATACCTCTGGGTCCGGGGTCTGACACGCGGCTTCTGGCGAGGAAAACGTCTCGCCTCCTGCATCGCCCTTAGCCTATCCTCTGCCCGGAGGCGCGTCAGACTCCGCCTCAGCCCCCACCGTGTGCGCAACCGCAAAGGGGAAAACAAAAGTGGCAGAAGATGCTGCCGCGACGGAGCTCGAGGCCGGCGGCGAAGAAGACGATGGAGCTGAGGAAGTGAGTGCCTCCGGGTACTGGTTTCCGAGCTCTGTCACTACGTCGGAGCTCCAGCGGTACGAGGGAAATGGCTTTCTTCAGAGGAAGAAATGGCGGAGCGCCGAAGGAGACTACGAGCCCAAGCCACAGGATGGCGAATGCGTCGTTCTGTTTGTTGGGAATATGCCCTAGAGGCAATCATAGATGATGTAATTCCCAATGTATTCATAAACTTATTAAGTTGTCCTTTGGTTTGAACATCTGATATATGTCATTGAATATGTGATTCGATTGTGGAACTATGTATTCATGTTGTTCATACTAATTGTCCTTGGTCGTTAAGGTTGTGCTGGACACACACCCTAGACTAATGTGAGTGTTGGCTGATGACACGGTTCCACTTGTCATGGGCATGGTGATGCCATTCCAACGTTCACAGACTTGGCTAAAGAGTTTAGCAAGTCGGACTGACCCACATTGAGATGCAACGATCAAGTCGTCATTTGCATGTCTCAATCAATGTAATCCTTAGACCCGAGGTTGTCGCACAATCCGAGTTGTGGATCACCGACTTAGGTTCTGTCAAACGTTGTTCTGTGACAAGACAACTATAAAGGCAGAGTTCGGGTCGAATGAGAAGCAAGCTGCGTGATGTGGATAATCAAGATGGGATTTTGCCCCTCATAATGGAGAGATATTCTCTGGGCCCTCTCGAGTGATATGATTCAGGAAGCATGGCCATGCGCGACTCAGTTAAGTGTTAACTGTGTCGGTTGACTAAGAGTTAGTCAGATGAATCGCATATCACGGATCGAGAAGAGAGTTGAACTATTTAAGGGATGACGATAAATCGCCTATAGTTCGACAAGGTATATCGTGAGGCAAAAAGGACTAAGATGAATATCACATTGAAAGGTATGTCGTCATGACTCAATGGGACTTAGGAGTCGGCACGTTCTGCTAGGATCCGCTACCGATTGATCGATTGAGAGTCGGACTCCAATCGTGTCCAAGTCGCCATGAGCCTGCAGGGTCGCACACTTAAGAGCGGGAGCAAGTATTGGTCGGGTTAGACCCGAACCGGAAATGGACTGGTTTTGTGAGTCGGACTCACGGAGGGAATGGGCCACAAGTGTTGTGAAGCCCATTACCATACGCTATATAAAGAGGGGCGCAGGTTGCCCAGCGGGCACGTTAGTCCACTCTCCCATGCATTGGGAACCCTAGCCCCACTCAGTCCAGCCGCCGCACCGGACCTAACAGTCCGCCGTCGGAGCTCCTCCTCGTACGTGTGGATACCGGCAGAGGTGCTGTACGTTCAGCACTTCGACGTTCGAGGGATTGGATCGGCCGGACCGGATCGTGGGACTGCACTGCCCCGACATGCTGCATCGATAATTCGCACATGCGCGTCTAGTGGTAATACTCGTGGCCTTCTACCTCGGCTAGATCTTGGAAGCATCGCGTAGGAAAAGTTTTGTTTATCTCTACGTGCTCCAACACTGTTATCTCATCTTCAAAGCGGGTTAGGCTTCCTTCCATCGACTTTCTTTCGTTCTCTCCTAGAGTACTACGGTGTTCATCCTCATAACCTAACGCCGAACACCATTCATTATATTTCCGGCTTTCTGGACCTCTTTGAGGGCTACTTGGGAATAGCTCGAGTTTAGACTTTTTTAAGTACTGTTTCTATGTGAGGAGAGAGCCAGATGGTGACGGGGGGGTTGAAGGTCTACGGGACCATTAACCTAAACCTTCACCGGAAGAGGGTGATTTGGTTGTCCATGTTCTTCTACATTCAAGACGTTCCCTTCCCGAAGAAGGCAACGTGGCTTCAGCTGTTCGTCAATGGTGCGGCCACTCCTAAAGATAGCTGGAAGGTGGATCCCGTCTGGACGCTTCCGACCAATTTGGAGAAAATCAAACGACAAATCACCAAGCTCACAACGATGGAACCTAAGCTCAGCGGGCCGGACACAGTCCTTTGCTGGTTCTGTCGTAGGATCCAGCCTCTCGCGCATCGGGGAGGCAGACTGATGTGCGACTACGCTAGGACGTCGGATCCTCTTTGTTGCACCCCGCTGCAGCTAGAGTTGTCGGAGCTTAAATCGCCCGTCAAACTTCTCATCAGCGTTAGTGGCCAGTATAGCGAGCTGGTCCCCATGTATTCAGTGGAAAATCCGCCACCCGCCTTAAGTGTTACCTTTCTATATTTTTTTTCTTTGCATTGTATTTGTTTATTGGTCGCGATTTAACATGCATTTTCGAAATACATTTGCAGTTTGTCAATCTTATAGATGAACACCTTTCCTCTCTAGGGGATCTAGTGGCAAAGAAAAAGCGGAAGGAGAAATCGTCATCCGATGTTCTGGAGATCCCCAGGGATACCCGCAAACGATCGCACACCATCCCGGAAGGTGCCCAGTTATAAACCTAGAAGGAGCAATCGTTGGATCTTCCAAGTAAGTCTATTTTTCATTTGGGTTGTTTCCTTTTCGCAATTCCACTTCCGTTATTCGCCTTTTGATTTCTTATGCATTCTTTCCTTTCTTTCTAGGCTTCGACCCGTTTCTTTGAAAGGGCGGAAGAAGGTTTTTGGCCGAAGAAGAAATCTTCCGAGCATGCCCCTATTGTCCTAGAATAGGGACCTTACATCGATCTAATGGAGCCAGCCGGAGGCCTCTACTACAGAGGACTTGGAAAGGGCGGAGGAATCCGGGAAGAGCCCCATTCGTCAAACAGAGAAGACGACAAATCTTCCGACTTCCGAGGAACTCCCACGCCGGAAGATTAAGGAAGAAGTGTTTGACGAGAATGACAGGGTCGTTCCGGGGTCTGAACACCTGCTTGTGCCCGCCCCTCTTCCAAAGGCCAGTAAGGTGCCAACCAGCTCATACATCTACCGAGAGGGATTTACGTTCATCCTGACGGAGGTGATGGATGAGGAGTTCGGCTTCCTAGAAACCTAGTTCCAGCGCTACAGCAAGAATTTCCTTGAATTGTTGGGACGCGTCCGTTATATGAACACAATACTATTCTTATTCCTAGACCTCGAGTAATATTTTGATCTTTTTGTCGGGTGATTACTCCTAGTTGATCAAGGATATTGAGTTTTCTTTCTTTTCGTTCTCTTGATTTGTGTCCTAGAAGACGACGGAGCAAGCGACCATGGAGGTGATTTCCGCTTTGACGGAAAGCAACAAGAAGATGCGGAAAAAGGTTAGTCTGGTGAAAGACAAAAACAATATTCCGATCTTCAGAAGGAGATGGAGAACAACAAAGGTTAGTGTCTTATTCCGTCTTTATTCTTTTATTTCCGTCATTCGGTTTCTTTCTGATTCAGAGTTTTCTTTTCTTTTTTCCTTGTCCTGCTTTAGGCATTATTGAGTCTGCCAAGGAGGCTCTCACAAGACCTAGTAATGCCCAAGGGCTGGGCGATCAGAACCTCCGCCTTGTGAAGGATTTGGAGAAATCCAATAAGGATCTTTTGGCTTGCCAAAAATCCCTTCGCTAGGGGGAAACAAAAGATGTCGGAGCAAACGTCTCAGGCTTCCAGCGACGTGGAAGCCATCCAGGAGAAGTTGGAGGAAGCCCTGGATGATCTCAGGGTCCTAGACACTGAGCTGCTCGGTAATTTCTCCTTGAAACTTCTCTTTGTGGCTTTGCACCTCTTTTCCTTTTGTTGTTTTTGCTAAAAACAAGTTTTCTTTTTTCCACAGAGGAGGGGGACAAGACCAAGTCCAGGATTGATAACATCCGGGCCTTCTCCGCCTACCTCGTAGGCATCCGCGTCGCTGGGGATAGATTTTTCGCCAAATTTCTTCCCGGGAAGAAGTTGGAGCGGGTCATAGAGCTTCCAGATGCTCTGGACGTCTCCATTGAGGCGCACAACGGCCTTCTGCATTCCTCTGTCCGTGGTGGTGCGAAAGTGGCTTTAGGCCTGCTTCGCTGCCATTAGAAGCAGAATGCTGGCGTCTGGCGGTCGGCGTCCCGGCCTTCCTTTCCTCCCAGCACGTGGAGGAGCTATTTGACTCCGTCAAGGGGTACGCGACCAAGATTGCTGGAATGGTATCCACTGGTACCTTCTTCCAGGAAGAGGAGGTTCCAAAGACACGAGAGGACACAAAAGCGTCCGATGACGATGAGGATGACGACGAGGACAGCCAGTAGTGGGCCCTGCGAGGCAAAATTAAAGAACTTTGCATTACCTTTGTACTTTGGCTTTGTAATGCCATACTTAATATATATATATGATAAATTATGCTTTTGTCTTCCAAATTTTCCTTCGCATTGTAGTATACTGCTCTTTGCGGATACTTCCTTCCGCCTTTCAAGGTATCTGACAACGATGGGTCTTAGTTTTTCGGCATTGGGCAATTCTGATAGCCGGAATCATCACGCCAGGAAACATGGTAAATACAAATATGTCTAAACCCGGATTCGTGAGCCGTTCCTTATGACCCGTAATGCCTAATCAACAATCATACAAAACTCTTAAGGGCGAAGAAGAAAACTTAAGCATTAAGACGTGTTTAGGAAAATGATATACTCCCTTCGTCCCAAATTAATTGTCTCAAAGTTGGACAAAAGTGGATGCATCTAACACTAAAATATGTCTAGATACATCCACTTTGGTCCAATTTTGAGACAATTAATATGGGACCGAGGGAGTATCGGATTTTTAGTCACGAGTACGCAGACAAAACTCGTGTTAACATTGATCTGTATATGAAAATTTTATTGTGAAATAAAGAGGATTGAGGTTCATGTACAAACATCAAGTTAGCAAAAAATCCAACTATTTTATTTCATCATCACAAATGGTGTTTATAGGAGAATTTTGACTAAGAATAGAAGGGACGTAACTGCTGGATGCTTTAGGGTCTTTTGTCTACTCACTAGTGGAAAGAGGGCCTTTTGTCCCGGGTCGTAAGGGCCAGTTGTCCCGGTTGTGCAACCGGGATGGGCTGGCCGGGACAAATGGCCCGTCCCATTGGTCCCGGTTGTGCCAGGACCCGGGATGGTAAGGATAGGCCACGTGGCGAACCTGGGCCAGGGAGTTTGTCCCGGTTCGTTCAAGGGACCGGGATGGATACTTTTTTGACAAAAAAAAAATATAATCGTTCAGTTTTCGCGTCCAGGCCCCACGTTTTTTTGGGCTCCTGTCTCCCAATCCCGAGCCGGCCTCCCCTTCTCCAACCGCGTCCAGGCCCACGTCTTTTATTAAGCCCACTGGTCACATTTTTTGGTCAAAAGGGCCCACTTGCCCGCGTCTTTTATTATGGTCAGTCAACGGTTCGAAGGGCCCACTGGCCAGCGTGGTCAGTCAATGGTTCGAAGGGGGCCACTGGCCAGCGGCCGTTGGCTGGCTCGCCTGGTCCCTTAAATTAAGACTAATGGACGGCCAAAGGGCCAGTCGCCTCGTCTTCCCGCCCCGCCTCGGCTTCCCCGCGCCCCCACTTCCCACGCGCGCGTGCCACGACTGCAACCGCCGCCACGCCTCGGCTCCTGCCCGCATTCATGGCCGGCTGCAACCGCCGCCACGTCCAGGCCGCCGGTTGGCATGCCAGCCCACCCCGGGTCCTTTTTAAAGGCCCCCCGCCGCCCGTACAAACCATTCACCCCGGCCGCGCCCAAGGCAGACCAACCATAGCCACTATGTCCCGCTGGTTCGGCAGCGGCTCCGGCAGCGGCTCCGGCAAGCGCCCCAGGAATGAAGGCTCCTCGAGCGGCGCCGGCCGCGTCCCACCACCGCCGCCAGAGGCCTTCGGCTACGGCCCTGGAGGTGTCCGCCTCGGCGGGACGCCGCGCGTCCCCGCGCCACCTCCGGCTGCACGCCCGCCACCCAGCGCCGCGCCCAAGGGCAAGCGGTTCCGCCGGTACGTCCGGGTGGTGGAGGCCGAGTGGCACTGGAACAACGCCACGCCGGTGTTCTATGCCGACGTCCACCTCCCGGACGGCTGGCACCTGAACCCCCAGCGGATCCCTGTGCCGCCGGTCCCGGCCGGTCAGGCGCTGCTCGAGGAGATCGACAGCCGGCGCGCGCTCCTGCCGGCCCCCGTCCGCAGGGAGCGGATGTACGCGCGCGGCTCCCCCTACTGGGCCGCCTGGCTCGAGCAGGAGCACGAGCAGCGCCGGCGCTCCTACATCCCCGCCCCCCACGAGGTGAACGTCGAGGACTACCCGCCGCCACCGCCAGGCCGGGAGAGGGAGCTGTGGCTCCTCGAGGACATCCCGGAGGACTTCTCCGGGGAGGAGGACCCCGTGCTCCGGGCCGCCATGGAGGATGCCTGCGAGGCCTCCCGCCGCTCACTCGTCGAGGACGAGATCAAGCGGTGGGAGCGGGTCGTGGCCGCCGCCCGCGCCGACGCTGCCGCCATGCCGCCGCCGCCGCCCCCCGAGCCTGCCCCCTGGTGGCACGCGCTCTACGCCGAGTATGAGGCGTCCGAGGACCAGCCGCCGCCGCAGCCGCTACCCCCCCGGGCTGGAGTACGGCATGTCCTGGGCCTGGACCGGCGGCGTTTGGGCGCCGGGGTCGCCGGAGCAGGAGGAGGAGCTGCCCCCTCCGCCGCCGCCGCAGGAGGTGCTGCCCCCGCCACCGCCGTACCCGCCTCCGATGCCCCCGATGCCTGCACCCCCGGCCCAGGCGCCGCCTGCCCACCTGTGGCAGCCGCCCCCCTACCAAGAAATCTTCTCCGACGAGGAGGACTAGTAGATCGGCCGGTCGCCTGTGGCCGCGCCGCCGCCCCCTATTCTATGTAAGCAAGGCCCCTAGCTACCCCCCAAGAAACGGCCGGCCGCCTGTGGCCGCGCCGCCGCCCCTTTATGCAAGTACGGCCGGCCGCCTGTGGCCGCGCCGCCCCCTATCTATGTAAGCAAGGCCCCTGGCCTTTTTTTAATTTAAGTTGTGTGCCCCCTAGTCTACCGTGTCCCTAGCCCATACCCGCCGGCGGTCCGCCGGCGGGATCTGACTAATCGTTCCCGCCTCCGGCAGGGCTTCGCCCAGCCATGTCCACTCGTACCTGTCCCTGGGGTGTTCGTTCGGCCTGGAGAGAGGGCCGCGATTTTTATACACCTGGGCCTCTAGTCCCGGCCCGTGCAACCAACCGGGACTAGAGCCCCTTTGGTCCCGGTTGGTACCACGACCCGGGACCAAAAACAAATTTCAGATTTCGGTGGCACCCCTGCGCGCCCAAAAATTTTTAGCGCCAAAATTTGAAAAGGGTTAAGTTTGCACATTAACAACTTCTATATACTTTCAAATTTGACAAAAATTCCAACATGAAAAATGCTAGAATTTGCAAAACTAATTTAAATCTATTTTTCGTTTAACTAAATAATTATTCTAACTATTGAAACTATTAATTATTTTTTCATTTGTATATAATTTGAATATAAAAATGTTACAATTTTTTATTTCTCTCGTGATCTTCCTAATTCAAAGCGAGTTCTACCTTAGTGACACGGTGAATTTGAGATCTTCGTCTACAACAGAAAAACCATAGTTTTCCTTCGAAGTTTTACTCTACGCATCCACACGTATTTTCTCTTTATTCCGACCCCCGCTTGAAAACATAGTAACTTCCGTGTATGCTATCATTAGTGAGAGACTTCACGTTGGCAATCTCAATTAAAGTGTCAGTTTGTGTCTGATCCCACCAACCCCTCAAAATCCTCCTATTAACTTTACCTATCTCAACTGAAATCACTGTCTTCATGTGGATGACAAGCCTGTGCAAAGCTATCTCTCCTCCTCGAATACCGGTGAATAAGGACACCACATTAACACCATTGGGAAACATGTTCTTCAACACCGACAAGTGGCAACCCACAGTATCAATTTGGAATGAATTGCCTTCCGTGTACGCTATCATTAGTGAGAGACTTCACGTCGGCAATCTCAATTAAAGTGCCAGTTTGTGTCTGATCCCACCAACCCCTCAAAATCCTCCTATTAACTTCACCTATCTCAACTGAAATCACTGTCTTCATGTGGATGCCAAGCCTGTGCAAAGCTATCTCTCCTCCTCCAATACCGGAGAATAAGGACACCACATTAACACCATTGGTAAACATGTTCTTCAACACCGACAATTGGCAACCCACAGTATCAATTTGGAATGAATTGCATTCCGTGTACGCTATCATTACTGAGAGACTTCACGTCGGCAATCTCAATTAAAGTGCCAGTTTGTGTCTGATCCCACCAACCCCTCAAAATCCTCCTATTAACTTCACCTATCTCAACTCAAATCACTGTCTTCATGTGGATGCCAAGCCTGTGCAAAGCTATCTCTCCTCCTCCAATACCGGAGAATAAGGACACCACATTAACACCATTGGGAAACATGTTCTTCAACAACGACAAGTGGCAACCCACAGTATCAATTTGGAATGAATTGCATTCCGTGTACGCTATCATTAGTGAGAGACTTCACGTCGGCAATCTCAATTAAAGTGCCAGTTTGTGTCTGATCCCACCAACCCCTCAAAATCCTCCTATTAACTTCACCTATCTCAACTCAAATCACTGTCTTCATGTGGATGCCAAGCCTGTGCAAAGCTATCTCTCCTCCTCCAATACCGGAGAATAAGGACACCACATTAACACCATTGGGAAACATGTTCTTCAACACCGACAAGTGGCAACCCACAGTATCAATTTGGAATGAATTGCATTCCGTGTACGCTATCATTACTGAGAGACTTCACGTCGGCAATCTCAATTAAAGTGCCAGTTTGTGTCTGATCCCACCAACCCCTCAAAATCCTCCTATTAACTTCACCTATCTCAACTCAAATCATTGTCTTCATGTCGATGCCAAGCCTGTGCAAAGCTATCTCTCCTCCTCCAATACCGGAGAATAAGGACACCACATTAACACCATTGGGAAACATGTTCTTCAACACCGACAAGTGGCAGCCCACAGTATCAATTTGGAATGAATTGCCTTCCGTGTACGCTATCATTAGTGAGAGACTTCACGTCGGCAATCTCAATTAAAGTGCCAGTTTGTGTCTGATCCCACCAACCCCTCAAAATCCTCCTATTAACTTCACCTATCTCAACTGAAATCACTGTCTTCATGTGGATGCCAAGCCTGTGCAAAGCTATCTCCTCCTCCAATACCGGAGAATAAGGACACCACATTAACACCATTGGGAAACATGTTCTTCAACACCGACAAGTGGCAACCCACAGTATCAATTTGGAATGAATTGCATTCCGTGTATGCTATCATTACTGAGAGACTTCACGTCGGCAATCTCAATTAAAGTGCCAGTTTGTGTCTGATCCCACCAACCCCTCAAAATCCTCCTATTAACTTCACCTATCTCAACTCAAATCACTGTCTTCATGTGGATGCCAAGCCTGTGCAAAGCTATCTCTCCTCCTCCAATACCGGAGAATAAGGACACCACATTAACACCATTGGGAAACATGTTCTTCAACACCGACAAGTGGCAACCGACAGTATCAATTTGGAATGAATTGCATTCCGTGTACGCTATCATTAGTGAGAGACTTCACGTCGGCAATCTCAATTAAAGTGCCAGTTTGTGTCTGATCCCACCAACCCCTCAAAATCCTCCTATTAACTTCACCTATCTCAACTCAAATCACTGTCTTCATGTGGATGCCAAGCCTGTGCAAAGCTATCTCTCCTCCTCCAATACCGGAGAATAAGGACACCACATTAACACCATTGGGAAACATGTTCTTCAACACCGACAAGTGGCAACCCACAGTATCAATTTGGAATGAATTGCATTCCGTGTACGCTATCATTACTGAGAGACTTCACGTCGGCAATCTCAATTAAAGTGCCAGTTTGTGTCTGATCCCACCAACCCCTCAAAATCCTCCTATTAACATCACCTATCTCAACTCAAATCACTGTCTTCATGTGGATGCCAAGCCTGTGCAAAGCTATCTCTCCTCCTCCAATACCGGAGAATAAGGACACCACATTAACACCATTGGGAAACATGTTCTTCAACACCGACAAGTGGCAACCCATAGTATCAATTTGGAATGAATTGCATTCCGTGTACGCTATCATTACTGAGAGACTTCACGTCGGCAATCTCAATTAAAGTGCCAGTTTGTGTCTGATCCCACCAACCCCTCAAAATCCTCCTATTAACTTCACCTATCTCAACTGAAATCACTGTCTTCATGTGGATGCCAAGCCTGTGCAAAGCTATCTCTCCTATCAATGCTTGCCAGCTTTTGACCGATCAATACAAATTATTGGTCAAACTTGCACCTACTCCATTCATAATCACATAATATGTATAAATATCATTTTGGTTAACAAAATCTCGTTCATACTACGTTATAAGAACTATGATCATGTATTCCACGTTTATTATTACACATCACCAACAACATCCCTATCTAGTCTTCTGAATTTTCTTCGTGTCCCTTGCTTATGATCGCTTTGGCCGTAACCATGGAGCATCTTCATTATTTAACGGGATGGTGGGGTCAGCTTTCACTGTGAAGGGTGGAATTTCAACAAACTTATTATAATCTTCTGACATGTCTGTCGTGTCCTCGATTCCCACGATGTTTCTTTTCCCTGAGAGAACTATGTGACGCTTCGGCTCATCGTATGATGAAATTGTTCCCTTATTTTTTTCTTTTCTTCGGTCTGGAAGACATGTCCTTCACATAGAAGACCTGATCCACATCATTGGCTAGAACGAATGGTTCGTCATTGTAACCAATACAGTTGAATTCCACTGTTGTCATTCCATAAAGCGGGTCTACCTTTACCCCTTCTCCATTCAGGTTGACCCATTTGCACTTGAACAAAGGGACCTTAAAAGAAGGTCCATAGTGAAGTTCCCATATCTCCTCTATGTAACCATAGTATGTGTCAGTTTTTCCATTCTCGTTTGTTGTATCAAAGCGGACACCACTGTTTTGGTTGGTGCTCTTCTTATCTTGGGAGCTCGTGTAAAATGTATTCCCATTTATCTCGTACCCTTGAAAACTCCCAATAGTCGAAGATGGTGACCCTGCCAACATGTATAGCTGATCTTCAACAGTGGTGTCATTTATAAGACGTGTTTGCAACCAACTTCCGAAAGTCTCCATGTGTTCGCGTTTAATCCATGAGTCATCCTTCCCCGGGTTTGCAGACCGTACAATATTCTTGTGTTCCTCGACATACGTAGCCATGAACATAGAATTTTGTAGAACTGTGTAGTGTGCTTTGGTCAAAGAATGCCCGTCCCTAGGTATCATTGTTTTCTTTCCCAGCGTTCCTTTTCCCCTCAGTCTCCCCTCATGCCGCGATTCAGGAACACCAATTGTCTTAAGGTCAGGAATAAAGTCAACACAGAACCCAATGACCTCCTCTGTTCCATAGCCCTTCGAGATGCTTCCTTCTGGCCTAGCACGGTTATGAACATATTTCTTCAAGACTCCCATGAACCTCTCAAAGGGGAACATATTGTGTAGAAATACCGGACCGAGAATATGAATCTCTTCACATAGGTGAACAAGGAGATGAGTCATAATGTTGAAGAAGGATGGTGGGAACACCAACTCAAAACTAACAAGACACTGGACCACATCCCTCTGTAATCTTGTCAGAATTTCTGGATCGATTACCTTCTGAGATATTGCGTTCATGAATGCACATAGCTTCACAATGGGTACTCGAACATTTTCCGGTAGAAGCCCCCTCAATGCAATCGGAAGCAATTGCGTCATAATCACGTGGCAGTCATGAGACTTCAGGTTTTGGAATTTTTTCTCTGCCATGTTTATTATCCCCTTTATATTCGACGAGAAGCCAGACGGAACCTTGATACTGTAAAGGACTTCAAAGAATATTTCCTTCTCTGCTTTAGTAAGAGCGTAGCTGCTTAAGGAATGGCGCCCTGTATCTGTGTGCTTGTTGCTTGGGTCTTTCATACGTTGCTGGTCCTCCCGTGCTTCAGGCGTATCTTTTGACTTCCCATACACGCCCAGGAAGCATAGCAGATTGACACATAGATTCTTTGTCACGTGCATCACGTCGATCGAAGACCGGACATCTAAAACTTTCCAATAGGGTAGCTCCCAAAATATAGATTTCTTCTTCCACATGGGTGCCCGCTTATCAGGGCCGTACGGAACTGGTTGGCTGCCAGCAGCCTTACCAAAGATTACTTCTAGGTCCTTGACCATATCGAATATATCATTACCACTACGGAGCTCAGGCTTCTTTCGGTTATCTGCCTCACCTCTGAAATGCTTCCCTCCTTTTTTCCTTAAGGGATGCTTGATCGGAAGAAATCTACGATGCCCCAGGTATACAACCTTTTTACATTTATCCAAAAAAACACTGTCAGTCTTATCTAAACAGTGTGTGCATGCATTGTATCCCTTGTTTGTATGACCGGAAATGTTACTAAGAGCTGGCCAATCATTGATGGTCACGAAAAGCAACGCCCGTAGGTCAAATGGCTTTTGTTCGTTCTCATCCCACACACGTACACCTGGTTTGCCCCACAGTTCTAAGAGTTCTTCCACTAATGGCCTTAGATACATATCAATGTCGTTGCCAGGTTGCCTCGGGCCTTGGATGAGAACTGGCATCATAATGAACTTGCGCTTCATGCACAACCAAGGAGGAAGGTTGTACATACATAGAGTTACAGGCCAAGTGCTATGACTGGAGCTCTGCTCCCCAAAAGGATTAAAGCCATCTGTACTTAGACCAAACCATAAGTTTCTCGCCTCTCCTGCAAAGTCTGGAAAGTCTCTCTCGATCTTTCTCCACTGCGATCCATCGGCGGGGTGCCTCAACTTTCCATCTTTCTTACGGTCTTCTTTGTGCCATCGCAACAACCTAGCATGCTCTTTGTTTCTAAACAGACGTTTCAGCCGTGGTATTATAGGAGCATACCACATCACCTTAGCAGGAACCCTCTTACGGGGGGGCTCGCCGTCAACATCACCAGGATCATCTGCTCTGATCTTATACCGCAGTGCAGTGCATATCAGACATTCATCCAAATTCTCGTACTTCTCACCGCGGAAGAGAATGCAGTCATTAATGCATGCATGTATCTTCTGCACATCTAATCCTAGAGGGCAGAGAGCTTTCTTTGCTTCGTACGTACTCTCAGGCAATTCGTTATCCTTTGGAAGTTTTGGCTTCATTAGTTGAAGTAAACTCTCAAATGCCTTGTCAGTCACACCGTTTTGTGCCTTCCATTTCAGCAACTCCAGTGTGGTACCGAGCTTTGTGCTACCATCTTCGCAATTTGGGTATAACAATTTTTTGTGATCCTGTAACATGTTGTCCAGTTTCAACCTCTCCAATTTATTTTCACAGTCTTGTGACGCCCCGAGATCGGGCACTATGCAGATTTCAGCATTCCCGCCAAAATCCACATAATAACCGATTCCAGGTTGCCATTTATGATAACATTACAATAGTTCACGAATAATCCACAATTACAACAGAACAGATAGATACAAGATGACTCAAACGAGCCAGGGTTACAACTGATACATTACAAAGATCCAAATAACAGCGGAAGAAACAACATATCGTCCGTCTACGGACAAGATCCAAATTGGACTAAGAGTCCTGAAGATAACCGAGAGCGTCCAATCCCTGCCCAGGCCAAGCCGGAGGGATTCCCAAGCTAACGTCGTCAGACTTCAAACCTGTTGACTGCAAGTTGGAATTTGCAGCCACGAAAGAGATTCGTGGGTCAGTACGGTTAAGTACTGGCAAGGGGGATAAAACCCATACTCACAAGTTACCGGCGTAGCCAGTCATCACAAGATACAAATACTTTAGGATCAACGGAAAGGAAGGGGTTATGGCAAATAAGCGACAGCAGGCTGCACTAACCAACTACAGAGATTCTATTACTTCCAACTATCAGAAAGGAGATAAGATCGGGTGATCGTAACCAACTGGAAGATAACATCAAACAAACCCATCCTGGATCTCGCCCCTTATCCGAAGAAGCAATCCGAGGATAACTCACACCGTGGTATTAAAGATGAGTCAAGTTATTGTGTGTATAACCTATTACTAGTCAAATTATTAATCATTGGGTGAAACATGATTGATCATTATGTTGAAGTTGTCCTGAGTACTTGTAAGCCAGTACTTTCACCAAGTAATCCATAACCGCGGAAAACACGGCTTCTCGAGAAGATTTACCCTGCAGGGGTGCACCATAGTAACCACACTCATGAATATCCCGCCAGATGGAATGCCTCCCACCAAGCGGGGCACTCAACACAATCCAACCCTTCTTCGCATCAAGCCCAAAGCACCTTGGGCGCACGGCTAATCGAGCCCAGAAGAAAATGGACCCTCATAGCACTCTAAGAACGTGTCCCCCTATATGCCGACTACGAAAGTTCCACCCGGGTACCAAGGGCTCGCAAGATCATGCATGCAGCAAATGGAAAAACCCGAACTAAATGAGGCGATTTGGACGAGATGCGAATCGGGTCAAACTGAGGGGGAGCCCATACTCCCCAACTGCGGGTAGTGCGCTCATCATGGATCGGTAGACAAGACCCTTTTCCTATTAGGGTCGACACTAGCAGGCCTCAAAACCACAAAGGGCCTCCTGCCGGTGCCTTATCATCAGATTATTATTATTACCATTAGCAATTAACAGGTTTGATTGATTTACATCGAGCCCCCAGAACATAATTAAGTAATAACAGAAAGTAACGGGTAACAGACTCGAGCAACACAACCTAAGCAAGATAGTAAGACACAGGCTCAAGCAAAGGTTATAGGAGGGGAGGTGAGGCAATATCAGTGGTTAAAGGATTCATGTGATAGGTTCGTAACAGAAACAACTACTACTAAGGCTAGCAGAAAAGAACAACGGAAGTATCGGTAACAAGTGATGAAAGGCAGCCATATGGCATACAAGTGAGTATACTTGCCTGAGATCCCGCAAGGTAGCAGAACTTGTCGTTGCTCACATCATCTCAACGTCCTATCCGGGAAGAAGCAATGAACCTCGAACAAACACCGGATGCAACAATTACTACTACGGCAAAAGATCCAGCATGATCAAGATATGGATGCATGACAAGTTTAATAGATGCACCAAAGTAGACTAATGGATATGATACACAAGTTTAAATGGATTCCATATGCAAAGATTGCATATGGCAAACCCATGCCTTATATTTGAATTAGTTGTTCTAACAATAAGCATCATGTGTAAGTGAGTTAGAATGATGCATGCATGATGAAGGACAAGAAGATAACAATATTAAATGCAAGTGGAAGGATGGTTAGCAAGTTTAGAAAACATTAATAGGTTTGGAAGTTATTATTACTTAATGATGTGGAACAAGTAGGGGTTGTTATCAACAAGTTAAAGGGTGCAACACAAATAACAAAGTTGATATTTGAAAAGTTTATCAAATTTTAGTTGGATTACATGTTTCACATTTTGAAATTGGACTTTGGATTAATTAATTATGAATTAAACAATATTAAACAATTTTTAATTGAATTAAACAAGATTTAAATTGTTTAGGCAATTTTAATTATTCAAAACAGAAAACAAAATTTATATTTGAAAAGGTGAGATGAAATGGTATGGAAAACATATTTTATTTGACTTATTTGGAAATAGTATGAATTATTTATGAATTATTACAAATGGCATTTGAATTATTTGGATTTGAATTTAAATTGCATTTTGAAAATTCAAAACAGAACACAAATTGAATATTTGGAAAGATTATTAAATTTGGATCAGAATAGATATAAAGTTTGTGGTTATTGGACTTATAAAATAAAAGATATTGAATTTCAAAGTTTCTAATCAATTCTGTTATTTAAAAGGAAATAGAAATTTAAAACAGGTTTCTTTGTACTTCTTTTGATACGCGCTGGAAGTGTACCCACAGGCACTGCCCTGTGGGCCTGCGGGGGTGCCAGCGTGGCGCTGCTGCCTGCGTGGCCACCAGGGTCACTGCCTGGTGGGGCACACCTGTCAGGCTCGCTGGAAAAAAGATGGTGTTAATCGATTCCGCGAGGGATCGATCTCGGGACCACACGCCTGCTCGCGCTCGACTGAAACCAGATGCGCTGCTGTCGCGTTTGTTAACAGAATACACCGCGCAGCAAAGATAAGGATTCAGTTCGTTAACTGAAACTCTGAAGATGAAATGCTTCCGCGACACCGTCAGATAACCACGGCTCGCCGGCGATCTACGAGGGGTGGTGGCCACTGCGGATGTGCTGATCGTGGTGCAGAACGTGCTCGGGTGCCACAGCGAGGAGAGGAGGGGGAAAAGACGGAGGCTCACCGGCGGATGGAGACGTTGCAGCGGCTCGCTGACGAACACGTGACGGAGGCGACGGCGGAGGTGCCACGGACGGCGGCGCGGCTACCGTGCGTCTCCGGGTGCGCTCCGGTGTCGAAACCGTGGAGGAAGATGTGGCCGCTCGATGCCACAGACTAGGCGAGGGAGTGGTGCTGCGAGGCGGCGCTGGTCTTCAAAATTCAGAGAACGGCGGCGGGATGGACGCCGCGGCAGTGACGCGGACGGCGGCGCAGACGTGGTGGCTCTCCGGGGAATCTACTATGTCCAACAGGAAGAGGGTGGAGTGGTGAACTGGTTTCAGTGGATAGATAGGGTGGAGGAGGTCCAAGACGGTGGTGATCGCCGGAATTTCAGAAACGGCGCTCCGGTGATAGAAATCAGAGAGGGGATCTCGACGGGGAGGAAGCAACCGGAGGCGGCGGGCGAGGGGATAGGAGCTAGGGGCTAGGGTTAGGTCTTCGGGGCCCTAGACGGTGCTTTATAGGCGCAGAAGGTCGAGGGGGCGGCCGCCGGAGTCGCCTGCGGTCGCGGTGGCGCGCGGGATGCTCTGCCGTACTTCAGAAAGAAGACGGCACGCATCTCGAAGCGGTACCGCGGGGTAGAGCGGGCTGGGCTGGTGCGTTGTAGCCGCTAGGTGGGCTTGGGCTGCTTAGGTGCTGCTGGCGCGCGGTAGTTAGCTGCGTTTTATTAATTTCTCCTGTTTTATATTTTTTTTTTGCTCAAACAGTTTTGGAATAAAACTGTTAAGGTTTTATTTAATAAAAATTTCAGAAAAATTAGGTTAGGCTAGTTAGGAATTTAGAAACCATATTCCAAGATTTGATTTCAAAATTTTGATATTTAAAATAGAGTTTGTATTTGAAACCAATTTAGGGGATTTTCAATATTAATAAACCATTATGAAAACATGCTTTAAAATAGGGTTACCCCTAAGATTTAATTTGATTGAAAATTAGTTGTTTGAAATAAACCCAACAATTTGGTGAATGACTTGATTTGAATTTTGGAAGTAGCCATTAGGGTTTTAACAAGAGGGGGGGAAGTTATTAACAAGCAATTGGATTAAACAATTTTCAAACTATTGAAGAACAAGGAGTGGTTTAGTTTGCAAGTTTGAAATTGCAAAATTTTTGAGCAAGGGTGAAAGTTTAAATTGTTTTGAAAATTTCAGTTGTGATGCAAGCATGGTGCAATGCAATGGGATGCATATGATGCAAGCAAACAAACAGGTAACACCCCAGGTGTTACAGACGACACCACTAACAAGGGATTGCGCCCTCGCAATCCACCTGCTAACCCGGGAGGGGAAAGAAGTTCGACTATCGATTCTTCGTGCTTCCAGTTGATCTCCTCGACACCACTAACAAGAGATTCTTTCTCGGAGTGACGACGATGTTCTTCCACCAGGAATCTTCCGATGATCGAACCTATTAGGTTAAGGGCTTAGAAAACGTCCACCCACGTAGGATCCTAAAACTTTGAAAGATAGACAAGGGGGGAGACTCCAAAACAAATGAGATGGGAGGGGAAATAGAATAGGGGTAAGGAGAAAACAAGAATCCTA
Organism: Alopecurus myosuroides; assembly: GCA_028641055.1. NCBI lineage: Eukaryota > Viridiplantae > Streptophyta > Magnoliopsida > Poales > Poaceae > Alopecurus > Alopecurus myosuroides. Next base: position 39,915,103 of record CM054057.1, on the reverse strand, counting down.
TTGAGATGTTTCCAAAATAGTTTAGCAGAAATAGTTTTTGACACTCTAGAAACAACGACCGTTAGCTAGGTTAACCTACAGGCTTTGCGGACCCGTTGCTTCGATAACCATTCGTATCGAAACAATCTCGGGAATCGGAACCAAGGCTCTGATACCATTTGTGACGCCCCGAGATCGGGCACTATGCAGATTTCAGCATTCCCGCCAAAATCCACATAATAACCGATTCCAGGTTGCCATTTATGATAACATTACAATAGTTCACGAATAATCCACAATTACAACAGAACAGATAGATACAAGATGACTCAAACGAGCCAGGGTTACAACTGATACATTACAAAGATCCAAATAACAGCGGAAGAAACAACATATCGTCCGTCTACGGACAAGATCCAAATTGGACTAAGAGTCCTGAAGATAACCGAGAGCGTCCAATCCCTGCCCAGGCCAAGCCGGAGGGATTCCCAAGCTAACGTCGTCAGACTTCAAACCTGTTGACTGCAAGTTGGAATTTGCAGCCACGAAAGAGATTCGTGGGTCAGTACGGTTAAGTACTGGCAAGGGGGATAAAACCCATACTCACAAGTTACCGGCGTAGCCAGTCATCACAAGATACAAATACTTTAGGATCAACGGAAAGGAAGGGGTTATGGCAAATAAGCGACAGCAGGCTGCACTAACCAACTACAGAGATTCTATTACTTCCAACTATCAGAAAGGAGATAAGATCGGGTGATCGTAACCAACTGGAAGATAACATCAAACAAACCCATCCTGGATCTCGCCCCTTATCCGAAGAAGCAATCCGAGGATAACTCACACCGTGGTATTAAAGATGAGTCAAGTTATTGTGTGTATAACCTATTACTAGTCAAATTATTAATCATTGGGTGAAACATGATTGATCATTATGTTGAAGTTGTCCTGAGTACTTGTAAGCCAGTACTTTCACCAAGTAATCCATAACCGCGGAAAACACGGCTTCTCGAGAAGATTTACCCTGCAGGGGTGCACCATAGTAACCACACTCATGAATATCCCGCCAGATGGAATGCCTCCCACCAAGCGGGGCACTCAACACAATCCAACCCTTCTTCGCATCAAGCCCAAAGCACCTTGGGCGCACGGCTAATCGAGCCCAGAAGAAAATGGACCCTCATAGCACTCTAAGAACGTGTCCCCCTATATGCCGACTACGAAAGTTCCACCCGGGTACCAAGGGCTCGCAAGATCATGCATGCAGCAAATGGAAAAACCCGAACTAAATGAGGCGATTTGGACGAGATGCGAATCGGGTCAAACTGAGGGGGAGCCCATACTCCCCAACTGCGGGTAGTGCGCTCATCATGGATCGGTAGACAAGACCCTTTTCCTATTAGGGTCGACACTAGCAGGCCTCAAAACCACAAAGGGCCTCCTGCCGGTGCCTTATCATCAGATTATTATTATTACCATTAGCAATTAACAGGTTTGATTGATTTACATCGAGCCCCCAGAACATAATTAAGTAATAAAAGAAAGTAACGGGTAACAGACTCGAGCAACACAACCTAAGCAAGATAGTAAGACACAGGCTCAAGCAAAGGTTATAGGAGGGGAGGTGAGGCAATATCAGTGGTTAAAGGATTCATGTGATAGGTTCGTAACAGAAACAACTACTACTAAGGCTAGCAGAAAAGAACAACGGAAGTATCGGTAACAAGTGATGAAAGGCAGCCATATGGCATACAAGTGAGTATACTTGCCTGAGATCCCGCAAGGTAGCAGAACTTGTCGTTGCTCACATCATCTCAACGTCCTATCCGGGAAGAAGCAATGAACCTCGAACAAACACCGGATGCAACAATTACTACTACGGCAAAAGATCCAGCATGATCAAGATATGGATGCATGACAAGTTTAATAGATGCACCAAAGTAGACTAATGGATATGATACACAAGTTTAAATGGATTCCATATGCAAATATTGCATATGGCAAACCCATGCCTTATATTTGAATTAGTTGTTCTAACAATAAGCATCATGTGTAAGTGAGTTAGAATGATGCATGCATGATGAAGGACAAGAAGATAACAATATTAAATGCAAGTGGAAGGATGGTTAGCAAGTTTAGAAAACATTAATAGGTTTGGAAGTTATTATTACTTAATGATGTGGAACAAGTAGGGGTTGTTATCAACAAGTTAAAGGGTGCAACACAAATAACAAAGTTGATATTTGAAAAGTTTATCAAATTTTAGTTGGATTACATGTTTCACATTTTGAAATTGGACTTTGGATTAATTAATTATGAATTAAACAATATTAAACAATTTTTAATTGAATTAAACAAGATTTAAATTGTTTAGGCAATTTTAATTATTCAAAACAGAAAACAAAATTTATATTTGAAAAGGTGAGATGAAATGGTATGGAAAACATATTTTATTTGACTTATTTGGAAATAATATGAATTATTTATGAATTATTACAAATGGCATTTGAATTATTTGGATTTGAATTTAAATTGCATTTTGAAAATTCAAAACAGAACACAAATTGAATATTTGGAAAGATTATTAAATTTGGATCAGAATAGATATAAAGTTTGTGGTTATTGGACTTATAAAATAAAAGATATTGAATTTCAAAGTTTCTAATCAATTCTGTTATTTAAAAGGAAATAGAAATTTAAAACAGGTTTCTTTGTACTTCTTTTGATACGCGCTGGAAGTGTACCCACAGGCACTGCCCTGTGGGCCTGCGGGGGTGCCAGCGTGGCGCTGCTGCCTGCGTGGCCACCAGGGTCACTGCCTGGTGGGGCACACCTGTCAGGCTCGCTGGAAAAAAGATGGTGTTAATCGATTCCGCGAGGGATCGATCTCGGGACCACACGCCTGCTCGCGCTCGACTGAAACCAGATGCGCTGCTGTCGCGTTTGTTAACAGAATACACCGCGCAGCAAAGATAAGGATTCAGTTCGTTAACTGAAACTCTGAAGATGAAATGCTTCCGCGACACCGTCAGATAACCACGGCTCGCCGGCGATCTACGAGGGGTGGTGGCCACTGCGGATGTGCTGATCGTGGTGCAGAACGTGCTCGGGTGCCACAGCGAGGAGAGGAGGGGGAAAAGACGGAGGCTCACCGGCGGATGGAGACGTTGCAGCGGCTCGCTGACGAACACGTGACGGAGGCGACGGCGGAGGTGCCACGGACGGCGGCGCGGCTACCGTGCGTCTCCGGGTGCGCTCCGGTGTCGAAACCGTGGAGGAAGATGTGGCCGCTCGATGCCACAGACTAGGCGAGGGAGTGGTGCTGCGAGGCGGCGCTGGTCTTCAAAATTCAGAGAACGGCGGCGGGATGGACGCCGCGGCAGTGACGCGGACGGCGGCGCAGACGTGGTGGCTCTCCGGGGAATCTACTATGTCCAACAGGAAGAGAGTGGAGTGGTGAACTGGTTTCAGTGGATAGATAGGGTGGAGGAGGTCCAAGACGGTGGTGATCGCCGGAATTTCAGAAACGGCGCTCCGGTGATAGAAATCAGAGAGGGGATCTCGACGGGGAGGAAGCAACCGGAGGCGGCGGGCGAGGGGATAGGAGCTAGGGGCTAGGGTTAGGTCTTCGGGGCCCTAGACGGTGCTTTATAGGCGCAGAAGGTCGAGGGGGCGGCCGCCGGAGTCGCCTGCGGTCGCGGTGGCGCGCGGGATGCTCTGCCGTACTTCAGAAAGAAGACGGCACGCATCTCGAAGCGGTACCGCGGGGTAGAGCGGGCTGGGCTGGTGCGTTGTAGCCGCTAGGTGGGCTTGGGCTGCTTAGGTGCTGCTGGCGCGCGGTAGTTAGCTGCGTTTTATTAATTTCTCCTGTTTTATATTTTTTTTTTGCTCAAACAGTTTTGGAATAAAACTGTTAAGGTTTTATTTAATAAAAATTTCAGAAAAATTAGGTTAGGCTAGTTAGGAATTTAGAAACCATATTCCAAGATTTGATTTCAAAATTTTGATATTTAAAATAGAGTTTGTATTTGAAACCAATTTAGGGGATTTTCAATATTAATAAACCATTATGAAAACATGCTTTAAAATAGGGTTACCCCTAAGATTTAATTTGATTGAAAATTAGTTGTTTGAAATAAACCCAACAATTTGGTGAATGACTTGATTTGAATTTTGGAAGTAGCCATTAGGGTTTTAACAAGAGGGGGGGAAGTTATTAACAAGCAATTGGATTAAACAATTTTCAAACTATTGAAGAACAAGGAGTGGTTTAGTTTGCAAGTTTGAAATTGCAAAATTTTTGAGCAAGGGTGAAAGTTTAAATTGTTTTGAAAATTTCAGTTGTGATGCAAGCATGGTGCAATGCAATGGGATGCATATGATGCAAGCAAACAAACAGGTAACACCCCAGGTGTTACAAGTCTTCCCTTGCATCAGCAATAACTCGGCCAAGATCATCATCGGGCTCTTCTGATGCATGTTCTTGATCACCTCCTTCTTCTGCATTCTCTTCCATTGCAGTATCGTCGTATTCAGGGAACACAGGATCTTCTTCTTCTTCTTCATCGTCTTCCATCACAACCCCTCTTTCTCCATGCTTGGTCCAGCAATTATAGCTGGGCATGAAACCTCTCCGAAGTACATGGCCGTGAAGGATTCTTTCGGAAGAATGTTCTCTGACGTTCCGACAATCAACACATGGGCAACACATGAAGCCATTATCTTTGTTCGCCTGAGCTACAGCAAGAAATGCATTCAGGCCTGCCATATACTCGGAGGTGCGTCGGTCACCGTACATCCATCGCTGCCGTGCATCCATCTGCATCATATAATTAAGTTTATCAAAATACATATTAATACAGAGATAACCACAGTACATCGACAAATAATACTTTTTTATGTATCAGTTACAGATGAAAAAGATAATTTGTTAACCTCGGTCGAAGAAACCATTTTCAGTGAGCTTGTGTGCGTCTCGGGAATTTCGTCGAACACCTCGTGTGCATAGTAAAAAAAAAACACCAACACCACACTCTCTCACACCTCCAAGCAAAAAAAAGATGGAAGGAGGGGGGGCTGGGGCAGTATATATAGGGGAAGGGGGCATTGGTCCCGGTTCGTGGACTGAACCGGGACAACAGGTCATGCGCGTGCCACGTGGCCTGTGGCTAGGCATTGGTCCCGGTCCGTGGCACGAGCCGGGACCGATATGCCCCCCACGAACCGGGACCAATGCGCCCAGGCGATTCCTGTTGCCCCGGGCGCACGAACCGGGACCAATGCAGGGCATTTGTCCCGGATTTGGTTGCAACCGGGACAGCTGCCCCCCGGCCCCCTGGACGAGAGGGGTTGTTTCCACTAGTGACTCTAATTCGTCATCCAGATGTCTCTTCCTTTTGCGACCTTTTTTTGTATCCCTGATGCTATCAGGTAATACGATCCATTCTTCATAGCTTTGTGGATGACGAATGTTCCTTCCCAAACTGGGGCTAGCTTGTGCTTCTTTTGTTGAACCAGCCTTAAGACCAAATCACCTTCCCGAAATGCTCGTGATTTTACTTTGCGGCTCTGATATCTTTACAGATTTTGTTGGTAAATGGCTGATTTTTGTAGCACGATTTCTCTTTCCTCTTCCAGGAGATCTAACGCGTTCTTTCACGCTTCTTCCACGTCTTCTTCCACGTAAATTGGCACTTGTGGAGAGTCATGTAGGATGTCGGTAGGTCATACTGCTTCTGCCCCATATACTAAGAAAAACTGCGTCTGACATGTTGATCTGTTTGGCGTTGTCCGTATGCTCCATAGGACGGATGTCAGCTGTACTACCCATGCCCCCGGCTGCTCCGTGCAAGGGCGCTTCTAGCCTTGGTCTTATGTCTTGGAGGATTCAGCTGTTGATTCGCTCAACTTGTCTATTTGACTGTGGATGTGCGACATAGGCTAGATCTAGCCGGATTCCGCCGCCTTCACAATATTTAGCCAGTTCTCCCATGGCAAAGTTTGTTCCATTGTTCGTGATTATGCTGTGTGGGACGCCGAATCTCATGACTATGTCAATGACAAAGTTTCTGGCTATTACCCGGTCCAACTTCTGGATGGGTTTAGCTTCCACCACTTGGTGTATTTATCCACCGCTACTAGGTGGTTTGTTAGCCCTCCTCTTGCTGTCTTGAATGGCCCCATCATATCCATCCCCTAAACTACGAATGCCGGGTTATGGGTATGGTTTTTAATTCTTGTGCCGACAAATTCGTCTGCTTGGCGAATAGTTGGCATCCCACACAATGTTTTACTCGATCTTCAGCATCGGTCTTTGCGGCGAGCAAGAAGTATCATAGGCGGAGAGCTTTGTTCACCAGGCTTTTGGAATGAGCGTGGTGCCCAAAGTCTACTCCGTGTATCTCTTTAAGGATTTCTTTTCCTTCTTCCGGGTTGATGCATCGTAAGAATACGCCGGATGTACTTCTCTTGTGCAGTTTTCCACCGATGACGCAGTATGATGTGGAACATCTATGTTTTGGTGAACAAGTCGTTCTATTTTGGGCTATAAACGAAACAAATTTATGGGCATTAAAAACTCTTTTTGGGGCGAAATTTTTTCCTTTTCTATGGCCCAAAATAATACATATTTTCCTATGAAAATTTTGTCATCTGTTGTGGATGTGTATATGTGCTTGTATATTTTTCCATTGATTTTTGGAAAACCTAAAAAATATTATTTTGAAAAGCGAGAGCGCTAGTGCTCATATGCAAGAAACACTTTCCGATTCATGCAATCCAATTACTAGACATGAGAAAATACTGTGAGAGGAAATTACATGAGCAACATTCGGTCCATCCATGAGCAATCGGGCGTGCCGAAAACTCAAAAGCTTTGTGGCCACTAGTCACTATGTTAGATTCGATGCGATGTAGTCGATCGGCAACTCACATAACCCACCGGGCCGTACTGACGGTTGGTCTAATTTGAGTGCGATGAGGTGCACGTGTAAAGTACAGTAGAACCCATCCACTAAGAATATAGCCTAGAATACCTGAAAAAGAGAAGTGAAAGAACGAGTGGTCCCTGATCCTTTTCCACGAGTGCCTACAATTAAGAACAACACAAACATCACGTCTAGCTAAGTAGCTATGCATTCATCAGCAACGATCTCTCTTTGGACATGATCGAGAGATATAGATTTCCTTTTCACCTCATCATCCTCTATGCATGTTCGACTAAGGTAGCGAAAAGACGTCTCCACTCTATATTCATCTAGATAGTAGACGACAGAGAAGAAAGGGACCAACTAATGTATCTGCATCAGCAATGATTCAACATTTCAACTAGTTAAAGTGGCTCATCTATTGTGCTTTCAAATCGAATTGTGGAGACCGATGTGGGGGTTATAGGTAGCTACTTGATTGTAGTAGTACTATCCCACTATATGTGATGCAAACTACCATCAGTTCCGTAATATAAAATATTTTGGTAGTTCAAACTGAACTGCAAAAACGTTTTTTATTTATAAGCGGAGGGAGTACTAATCAAGATCCATGGTGAATTTGACTTATTCTCCACTAAGTCTAGCAACACAAAGAGAGGAAAGAATTAACCAAAATAATGTGCTTCAGCAACTTGCTAATTAAATATCCGCAGAAAAAAATAGCCAATTTTATAGTGCCTCAGATTGTAGAAAAGTAAAATCCTAGCAATCCTATTAAAAGTAAAATCCTATCAATCCTATTAAAAGTAAAAGTCATATTGTTGAAAAGTAAATTTCCACGAGTCCGTATGAGTTACCTAGAAACAACAGATGCTTTGTTGACAATCTTATCGTATCAATCCTATTAACTCTTGGACCGTGATGTCACACATCTTTATTTTGTAAATCCAAATAATTATTTAAGTAAAAATAAATAAAACATTAATAACAATTTTGAATTCAAATAATAATTAACCTTTTTTTTGCCTTTTTCTACTTTAATATTGAATAATTCATATCTACAAATCCGTAAATCGAAATTTGACAAATAATATGTCTAAATGGATTATAAAAATGATAGAAATCCAAATATGACATCCATATCATCTTTTTTATAATGTATAACACTTTCGTAAGTTGAGTGTTGAGTGTCGGGTTAGGATCAAAAGGGGAAAAGCCCAGCTTATACTACTACACCCGGTACCGGCGTTAAAAGTGGTAGCAAAGTGATTTTTTTTGCTTTGCTGTCTTAGGGTAGCCCCTAGGAACACCTAAAAAAAAAGTTATACCCAACTCTTCACAAGATTCCCTCCGCTTCGTCCGAAGTGGGAGTTTCCGGCTATAAGCTCAAAAACTCACTAGAGAGAAACTGATGACGGTGAAGCCGCTAACATCCTGGAGTGAAATCTTGGACATATACAACCCAAACACTCTTGTACACACTTGGTATGGCACCACCTTGTTTTTGTTTGGATTCCGACGCTCCAGAGCCCCTCTTCGGCAAAACCCTAGACCCGTAGGTGGAGAAAAACCCAGCTTATACGTCTACACCCGGTATCGACGTGAAAAAGGGTAGCAAAGTGCAAATTTTTGATTGGTTGTGCTAGGGTAGCTTCTAGGAATGCCCAAAGAAAACTTATACCCCAACTCTTCACAAGATTCCCTCCGGTTCGACCGAAGTGGGAGTTTCCACCTATAAGTTCACAAACTCACTAGAGAGAAACTCATGATGGTGAAACCGCTAACAGCCCGGAGTGGAATCTTGGACATCTACAACTAAAAAAACACCTGTACACACCTGGTATGGCTCCACCTAGCTTTTCGTTGGATTTCGATGCTCCTAAACCACTCTCCGGTGGAACCATAGCCCCGCTGGAGAAAAACCCAACTTATTGGTCCACACCCTCTGCCGGCATCAAAAGGGGGTAGCAAAGTGCAAATTTTTGCTTGGTTGTGCTAGGGAAACCCCTAGGAACACCCAAAACAAATTTATACCCCAAATATTCACAAGATTCCCTCCGGTTCGATCGAAGTGGAGGTTTCCGTGTAGAAGTCTACAAACTCACTAGAGAGAAACTGATGACAGTGAAGCGGCTAACATCCCGGAGTGAAATCTTGGACATCTACAACTCAAAACACACTTGTAGACACTTGGTATGGCACCACGTAGATTTTGGTTGGATTCCGACGCTCCAAATCCCCTCTCCTGCGAAACCCTAGCCCCATATATAGTAGAAAAGCCCAGCTTATACGTCTACACCCGGTACCGACATCAAAAGGGGTACCAAAGTGCAATTTTTTTGCTTTGTTGTGTTATGATATCCCCTAGCAACACCCAAAACAAAGTTATACCTCAACTCTTCACAAAATTTCCCTCGGTTCGACCGAAATGGGAGTTTCCACCTATAAGTCCACAAACTAACTAGAGAGAAACTGATGACGATGAACCGCTAATATCCCGAAGTGGAACCTTGGACATAGAACGCGAAACACACTTGTACACACTTGGTATGGCACTGATGACCCACAAGTACAGGGGATCGCAACAGTATTCGAGGGAAGTAAAATCCAAATTTATTGATTCGACACAAGGGGAGCCAAAGAATATTTGTGATCCTTATCAAGTGAGTTGTCAATTCACTTGCACCTGAAAGTTGACTTCTTCGCAGTGGTTTATCAGTAGTAACAGTTTTATAGTAGCAGTAGTGAAATAATAGCAGAAGTGGAATGAAAACAGCAGCAGTAGTGTTTGAAGTAAACATCGGGATTAAATACTGTAGGCATAGGTATAGATGAATGGGCGTTGCATGAATAAGATATTTCATATAATAATCAAGACATGGGCCTGTGTTCCGTAAATAGTCGTACGTGCTCGCAATGAGAACTTGCAGAACATCTTTTGTCCTAACAGCCCGTTTTCAGCGGGGCCTCAAGGGAACAACTGGTAATTAAGGTGTTCCTTTTAATAGAACACCGGAGCAAAACATTAATACTCCGTGAACACATGTGATCCTCACATCACAACCATCCCCTCCGGTTGTCCCAATTTCTGTCACTTCGGGGCCTCGGGTTTCGGACAACGATATGTGTAAACAACTTGCAGGTATGATCAAGAAACAATAATTATCATCTTGATTCAATAACATGTTCAGACCAGAGATCATGGCACTCGTTCCCAATGTGGCAAGCATTGAGCATAACAAGTTGCAACAATGTCAATAGCACTAATAGAGGATACTAGGCACTATGCCCTAACAATCACAGCATTATTATATGAACAATCTCATCCAATCCCTACCATCCCCTTCAGCCTACAGTGGGGGAATTACTCACACATGGATGGGGGAACACATGGATGGTCGATGGAGAGGCGTTGGTTATGACGAGGGTGATGATCTCCTCCAATTCCCGGAAAAAGGATTCGCGATGGCTGCGGAGCTACAGACTTCTTTTTGGAAAACGATCAAACCCCCCTGATCTAGGGTTGACGAAGACGCCGGTTGCGGAACTTTCCGGGGATATTTGATCAGGTGCATAGGTTTTTCCATTGGAGGGGAATAAATAGGCGAAAGGGCAAATACGGTGGAGCCCTGGGGGCCCCACACCACCCCCTGGCGCGGCCAAGAGGGGGGCGCTGTTGGGAATATGCCCTAGAGGCAATCATGTATGATGTAATTCCCAATGTATTCATAAAGTTATTAAGTTGTCCTTGTTTTGAACATCTGATACATGTCACTGAATATGTGATTCGATTGTGAAACTATGTATTCATGTTGTTCATACTAGATTGTCCTTGGTCATTTAGGTTGTGCTGGACACACACCCTAGACTAATGTGAGTGTTGGCTGATGACACGGTTCCACTTGTCATGGTCATGGTGATGCCATTCCAACGATCATGTACTTGGCTAAAGAGTTTAGCAAGTCGGACTGACCCACATTGAGATGCAACGAGCAAGTCGTCATTTGCATGTCTCAATCAATGTAATCCTTAGACCTGAGGTTGTCGCACAATCCGATTTGTGGATCACCGACTTAGGTTCTGTTAAACGCTGCTTTGTGACAAGGCAGCTATAAAGGCAGAGTTCGGGTCAAATGAGAAGCAACCTGCGTGATGTGGATAATCAAGATGGGATTTTGCCCCTCCGAATGGAGAGATATTCTCTGGGCCCTCTCGAGTGATATGATTCAGGAAGCATGGCCATGCGCGACTCAGTTAAGTGTTAACTGTGTCTGTTGACTAAGAGTTAGTCAGATGAATCACATATCACGGACCGAGAAGAGAGTTGAGCTAAGGGATGACGATAAATGGCCTATAGTTCGACAAGGTATATCGTGAGGCAAAAAGGACTAAGATGAATATCACATTGAAAGGTATGTCGTCATGACTCAATGGGACTTGGGATTCGGCACGTTCTGCTAGGAGCCGCTACCGATTGATCGATGGGAGTCGGACTCCAATCGTTTTCAAGTCGCCATGAGCCTGCAGGGTCACACACTTAAGAGCGGGAGCAAATGTATTGGTCGGGTTGGACCCGAACCGGAAATTGACTGATTTTGTGAGTCGGACTCACAGAGGGAATGGGCCACAAGTGTTGTGAAGCCCACTACCATCGCTATATAAAGAGGGGCGCAGGTTGCCCAGCGGGCACGTTAGTCCACTCCCATGCGTTGGGAACCCTAGCACCACTCAGTCCAGCCGTCGCACCGGACCTAGCAGTCCGCCGTCGGAGCTCCTCCTCGTACGTGTGGATACCGGCAGAGGTGCTGTACGTTCAGCACTTCGACGTTCGTGGGATCGGATCGTCTGGATCGGATCGTGGGACTGCACTGCCCCGACGCGCTTCATCGATAATCCGCAACCGTACGTCTAATGGTAATCATCGTGGCCTTCTACCTCGGCTAGATCTTGGAAGTACCGCGTAGGAAAAAGTTTTGTTTATCTCTACGCGTTCCAACAGGCGCTACCCCATGGTGTGGGCCCCCTGGTGCCCGTCTTCGACTCCTCTTCGGTCTTCTGGATGCTTTCGGGGAAAATAGGAACTTCGGGATTTGTGAGGTCCAATTCCGAGAATATTTCCAGAACAACTTTTCTGAAATAAAAAACAACATAAAACATGAAACTGGCACTTGGCATTTTGTTAATAGGTTAGTTCCGGAAAACGTTTAAAAATGCTATAAAGAAGAGAGAAAATATGTAGCAATTGGCATAATATCATCATGGAGCATCAGAAATTATAGATACGTTGGAGACGTATCAGGCACCACCTAGTTTTTGGTTGGATTTCGATGCCCCGGGGCCCCTCTCCGACGAAACTGTTAACCCTTTATTATTAGTTCCGTTCTTGCGCATATAATTTTTTGAAGAATGTAGCTTGAACAGTAATGCATGATGCTGTAGATTTGTTTCTCCTTTTCGAAATGAGCTAAAGAACGTCGAAATCAGAATTCAAATGCAAAAGTTACGCTGAACACGGTGAGTAAGCCAAAAAATAATAACAGAGCTAGGCTAGGCCGACGGCATTGCTGTCGAAGAAAAAGTAGGCCGACGGCATTAACGTCGGCGTAGAGCAAAAAAAAAAATCGTATTTTGGGTTAGCCTCTTCCGGGTCTACGCCGACGGGCCTGATATTTGACCGTTGGCGTATATCTCGGTCGTCGGCCCGTCGGCGTTTCATATCTTTCCCGTGGTGTGTCATCTTGTAGAATCTAAGAATACTATTTTGCTAAGCGAGAGCGCTAGTACCCATATGCCAGAAACACTTTCCATTCATGCAAACTAGACAGGACACAACACTGTGAGAGGAAACATGAACAACATCCGATCCATCCATGAGCAACCGGGCGTGCCGAAAACTCAAAAGTTTTTTTTTTCGAGAGTGAAAACTCAAAAGCTTCGTGGCCACTAGTCACTACTCCCTTCGTATTAAAATATAACATGTTTTGCTTTTTTTAGAAAAAATATATCTAGACACGTTTTAATGTATATATATATGTGCATCTTACCCTAAAACATGTCTAAATACATGTGTTTAGAAAACTTAAAACATCTTTCATTTTGATCCGGAGGGAGCACGTTAGATTCGATGCAACGTAGTCGATCAACTCACATAACCCACCAGGCCGTACTGACGGTTGGTCTAATTTGAGTGTGGTGAAGTGCACGTGTAAAGTAGAACCCATCCACTAAGAATATAGCCTAGAATACCTGAAAAAACCGATGTGAAAGAACGAGTGGTCCCCGATCCTTTACCATGAGTGCCTACAATTAAGAACAACACAAACATCACGTCTACACACTCATCTCCAACGATCTCAGCTCTCTTTTTACATGCATGATCGAGATACTGATTTCCTTTTGACCTCATCATCCTACTCGATCATGCATTGCTTTCTAAGGTAGTGAAAAGACACACCTCCATTCTATATGCATCTAGGTCGTAGACGACACAGAAGAAAGGGACCAACTAATGTATGTGCATCAGCAATGATTCAACTAGTTAAAGTGGCTCATCTATTGTGCTTTCAAATCGAATTGTGGAGAAGTATGTGTGGGTCACATGTAGCTACCTAATTGTAGTATGTACTGTCCAGCTATATATATGTTATGCAAACAACTATCTTGGTTCCTTACTACAAAATATTTTGGCAGTTCAAACTGAACTACCAAAACTTCTTCTATTGTGAAACGGATGGAGTACTAATTAAGATCCACCCAGTGAGTCTAAAATACACTCCACTATGTATAGCTAAACAGAGGAAAATTGTAACCAAAATAATATGCTTCGGAAACATACTAACTAAATGTCTCCAAACAATAAAAACGTTTATAGTGCCTCATCTTGCTTGAAAAGTAAATTACGAGGCTGAGTTAAAATTCGGACTGGTCATGCTATGACAACATTGCTTCTGGCGTAGCCTACTTTCTCGTGCATACAAACTCATGTGATTGTTAAGAAACAAATATAATATAGATTACGACCACAAATAAAACATACTAGCACTGGTACAAAATATGCCTATAGTCCCGGTTCGCCAGGGCCAGTAGTCCCGGCCGCGCAACCGGGACTAACTATGCGCGACTAAAGACCCCCCCCCCCCCTCTATAGTCGCGCCGCTTACGCACCGGGACTAAAGGCCCGTCCACGTGGGCGCCAGGAGTTCGTCGCGGCGGAGGACCTTTAGTCCCGGTTCTTGTGGCTAACCGGGACTGAAAACCTCCTGCGCAGGTTTAGGGTTTTAGGCCCCCTAAACCTGATTTCTTTTTAATTTGTTTTGTTTTATTTCTTTTATATTTTATTTTGTGTTTAATTTTAATTTTGATGAAGTTTCAGTACACACATATATATATATATTTTACGCTACTATATACATGCATATATATATATATATATATGAAATTTCAAACAAGAAGAATTCAATAGGAATATATAATATATATTCAATCTCGGGTGACCATATACAACTCCGAACAAGTTTCTATATACACAATTAAGATAGATGACCATACACAACTTCGAACAAGTTTCAATCTCGGAGATGCATATAAGCATCATCGTCGGTGGACGCATGGTGTTCTCCTTTGGAATCGACGACATGCCTAAGGAAAAATCCTGCTATTTCCTCTTGAATTGGTCGGAAGCGAGCTTCTGGAGTAAGCGCCCTCCGCAAGTTATTGAGACTCCTCCGCGTGCTCTCGTCCTTCTTCCTCTCAGTGATTTCTTTCCGTATGTTCTCACAAACATAGTATCCACATAGACCGGTCTCCGCTGGCTGCTTATCCACATCACGAACCACATTTTTAAATTCTAGCTGATGTTTGAATCCACCGACATGTTCATGTGAGAACCGTCTCCAAACTCTACAGTGCAAATAAAATTAAATGAACAAGGGAGTTATTAGCTACTGCATATTAGGAAATGAACAAAAGAGACCGATCGATATAGAGCGGAAATGATTGAAAATAATTACCTTTGCATCATTTTTCTCATGTCGATCCAAAGCTTTGTATCTGAATTCATAGAGTCCATGATAAAAACTGTGGAGCTTTGAAGTTCAATTTTTAGCAGAATCCAGTGGAACCTGTGGACATGTTACATGCACAGGCATAACTTATCGATTAGACATACCATGCATGAAGTAAACAAAAGAGAATGGGCACAAGAGAGAAACACTCACCCAAAATGGTAAGGAAATAGAATATGACTTTTGAGTTCATGCTTTTTAAGAAAATTGTACAAGTTTTTCTCCACGTCTTTGGGATGATGCTCTAACATAGTTCCATTAATGATTTGTGGGTCAATATATATATATATATATATATATATATATATATATATATATATATAGTGTAGGCAATGAAGAACGAGATGAGGTAGAAATAAATCACTTACAGAACGTAGCAACTCAGGATAGATTTGTCGAGCTCGCGCAGATTGAACAGCTGGAACAATTCACTCATCTCAACTGGTACAGTGTACTTTTTGGTGTGATGCTCCTCTGTAACATCCACATACACAAAGTCTCTGTCGGACCATGATATGAATTCTTTGTACCAACATAGCCTCTGTAACATCCTTTTCCTGCGTAGGCTCGACGAGAGGCCCTTTCTTCTCATATTGTAATGCTACCTCAGCCATTGGCGCATCGTCCAGGCCTAAAAAGGCACGAAGAGACATACTGGCCTTGGACGCATTTTTCATGGCAGTAGCTACAGTCAATCCCATTGCTGCCACAGCTTCTCTGACCTCGGGGTCCTGTTCCGGACCGGCTTTCACTATGAGCGGGGGGGTCGGTTGTTTACTCTGCATCCCGAGCTGGTCAACTTGTTTCCCGCTTTTTTTCATTTTTTCTTTCTCCTCCGCCAATGCTTTTGCTTGCGTACGAAGTTCATTATCATAGTCTTTAGGCAAATTCTTCTCGGCTTGGGACGGTGTCGACAAAAAACCCGTAGCCCACTTGTCTACTATCGGAGGGTATACTTCCTTGGGCTTAGGCTCCTTTCGTGCCTTCTGATGGGCCTTCCATTTCTCAAGGTCAGCCTTCGCGGCCAATTTGGTTTCATCATCACTAAGTTCCCAAGGCCTTGGGGGGATAGGCTTCAGTGATGGCTCCGGTACCCGTGTGGTCTTAGGTACATAAGGCTCCGGGTTAATAGTCCAAGAGCAGGTTCCCTTGCTGTCCGCCTGCTTCTGTTTCTTCGCCGGAGGAGGAATGGGGGGCGACGACTGCTTATCCTCCGGAGGAGGAATGGGGGGCGACGGCTGCTGCTTATCCGCCGGAGGAGGAATGGGGGGCGACGGCTGCTTCTTATCCGCCGGAGAAGGAATGAGGGGCGACGGCTGCTTACCCGCCGGAGATTGTGGATCGGGGGACGGCGTCGAATGGCGTGAAGGAGGCGTAGGTGAACCAGAACCACCACCACCAGCACCTGCACCATCGGAGGGGGGTGGACTTGTTAGCCTTGGCGTCTCGCCTGGAAACACTATGTACTTCTTTTTCCATAGAATGAACTGGCGCTTGACATCTCCAAGTCTTCTCTCCCCTTCGGGTGTAGCTATGTCAATCTCCAGGTCCTCCAACACTTGGACTATGTCTTCCACCGTGACACGAGCATAGCCATACGGAATGGGGTTGTTGTGATGGAGTGCTCCAGGTGTATAGGGTAAAGCACTGCCTGTAGCTACCTTCATGGAAATGTTTCCCACGGGATAATGCATATCACATTCTTTCATCTCCTTTACATCATCCACGGGGTAGTGAGGCTCCGGTGCACGACTCTCGATCATCGGTGCATTAGCACCTGCAGGCGGGGCCTCCGTGGAAGCCACGCTGCTTCTCCGCTGATGCTGGCTTCCGAGATCCGCTGCATGTTCTTCATGCGGCCCTGCAACCGCCGCTGTTTCTTTCTCAAGTATTCCCGCCACGGTCTGCTTCAACTCACTAACTTCCGTTGCAAGCTTCGACAGAAGATCTGCAGCCCGGTCCGTATTTCTCTTACGGATTCTGTAACAGTACGGGTCACCTTCCTGGGAAAACCCTACTTTCCACGGCAATCTGCGTTTGCCTCGTATATGTCCTCCGTGTTCAGGATTCCCGAGGGCATGGGTCAGTTGGTCTCTCTCTCTGTTGAACGTGATCCAGCCCTGTTGAGCTTTGGTCATTGCGTCAACAAGGTTTATTGTGGGAGCAAACGTTTTTTGTCGATGAACACACGCCCCTGTCTCCGGGTCTAGCGATCCCCCATGCCCGTACCACCACATGTTGGCTCTTTCGTCCCATCCCTCTGTACCTAGAGGGATTCCTCTTGCCCTCAGCCCGTCCTCCATCGCCTGCCACTTAGGCGCCGAAACGCGGTATCCTCCTGGCCCCATAACATGATGGTACTGTTTCTTATCCGCATTAGCCTTATTTTTTTCGACATTTCCTTGAAATGCTCCGATTTCTTCTGCGTCACAAATTCTGGCCAATCATCTCTCAGTTTCTCATGTTGTCCAGTGAAAATCGGAGTCTTGCCCTTGCTGACATATTCACGGAACAATTGTTTCTTGAAGTTCCGGAATTCTTTGGCCATCTTCTGAAGAGCGAACTCTTTGACTATCCTCCTCCTCTGACGTCCACCCGGAACCTCTTCAACGAATTCATCTTTTTTGTTGTATTCCGGAGGTAGAATGAAATGTACCATAAGCTTTCTGAACATCTCCTTTTTCATTCTCTTGTGTACATAACTGAAACCAAGACGTGCTATCTTTGGCTCCTTCCATTCCTAGACGGTGATCGGGACGGTGTCTCTAACAATGACTCCGCATTGGTTGATAAACTTTGTGGTGTGCTGTAGGGGCTTGCCGGTTTCACCGACTGATTCGATGGTATATGTTTCTCCATCTTTCATCGCCTTGGATTTGCCACGCGTTGTCATACTCGATCCGGCCGAGGGCTAAAATAAGAAAGAGAGTCGCGCGCGTTAGTGCATATATATTCACATTTCAGTAAGTTTGTATCACGAGAGGCTCAATGTATATATATATATACCTCGCCGGAGGTGGTTGTTCTTCGAAATTGGAGATCGTCGTTTGTCGACGGTTGACCTCCGTCATCAATGTCCATTCCTTCACCTCCTTGATCATCCACAATGTCCGTTGCTTCACCTCCTTGATCATCGACAATGTCCGTTCGTTCACGTTCTTGATCATCAAGGTTCAGATAAGAAGAGATTACATCATGTTCTCCGGCTATGATATCTAATAGATAACCTTCAGCCTCCTGTTCCGTCAGGTCTCTATTGTCCGCCATATGTCACTCCTACAGACATGCATGTAGTAAAAATTAATTAAGTATATAGGAGACTTAGCAAATATTGTCGTAGAAGGAGGGAAAACAGATTGCTAGGGTTTTGGGTGGAAGAACGATGACCACCGGAGGGGGAAAACCATACTTTAGAGGTGTGTCCAAGATTAGTTTCTCAAATGACTTGGAGAACCCCATAGCTAGGTTGCATTTGCTTTCCTGGTCATTTTGGTATATTACACTTAATATTCTGAATTTATTGAATTAAAACTTATTTTATTTATTTTAATGAATTTAATAAAAATTCAAATATGGTCTCATTTTGAACTTTGTCAAACATGATTGAAAATGATATAAACAGATAGCTTACATTTTTGTGAACATTTTGCATATTTTTCCATAATTTTTGGACTTATAAATTAAAAGTTATTTAATTTAGAAGATTTAACTATTTTCTGTAATTCCATATACAGTGGGCCCCACGTGTCATGATGACGTCATTAAAAAAAACTCGACAACACGTGGCCAGGCGACGTCATCATGACGTCACCCCTGGCGTCACGCGTTGGCCGCGGTGGTAGATTCGGTCGCCGGTGGCGATTCCGGCCACCACAGGACACGTGGTTGGTGTCCTTGGAACCGTCTCGACGCAATCTACCTCTACGTGGCGGCGCCGCCCTCGGAAGGTCGACGACGGTGAGCCGCCGTGAAGTAAACGCGGCGGGGCTCTCGGGTCTCCGGCGAACGTGTCGATTCCGGCCACGGGGGAGGGAACGGAGACGACGGGGAGGAGGCAGGGACGAGGAGCGCCGACGAGGAGCGGCGGGAGGACGGTCATGGCGGGCCGATGTCGTGGCGGCGGGAGGACATCACGGAGGGCACGGCCGAGGAGCAGCGACGGGAACGGACGACGGGGATGACGGGCGCAGGGGCGGCGGGCACCTACCAGAGATGACGGCGGCGCGTCCTCTGTGTCTCTGCGGGCGGAATTGGCGACGGCGGCGCGGAGAAGACGAGCACTGCGGCGCGGAGAAGACGATGCGGTTGGTCCTTAAAAAAATTTCAGGGGAGGAAATATATAGGGCCAGCCTTTAGTCCCGGTTCGTGACAGCAACCGGGACTAAAGGTCCCCCGGGGTACCCTCCGCGGGCCTTTAGTCCCGTTTGGTGTCACGAACCGGGACTAAAGGTCCCCCTAGTCCCGGTTGGTGTCACGAACCGGGACTAAAGGTGCAATTTTTTGCGGCGTTTTCGTTCCCGCGCAGAACGGGCCTTTAGTCCCGGTTCGTGACACGACCCGGTCTACAGAAACCTCAGCCCGCACTTCCCGAGTACTATGGCAGTACCTAGGAGGTCTTGCTCTTCCATTGCTCGACAGTCCAGAGTTTGTACCCGGAGGTAGATGACCCCATTCTGCAGGACTATGCCACGGAAGGCAACATGACCGTTTGCGCATTCTTGAGAAGGTGGCAAAGCCTACCACGAGCCTCACGCGTATTCGAGCTACCGTCCCCGCCAGGAGCCGCCCCCTATCCCGCCTCCTCGACAACCTCGTCGGCCCACCTCCGCCGATGTAAGTTTTTCTCATTTTCATCCTCCTTTCGCCATTCGTTCATGCATGTCTAAATAGACGAGATTCACTATTTTTTGAAATTGTAGCCTGATTTTGAGACGGCCTACACTTCCGTTCATACGAAATAACAACGTACTATCATGAGTGGGTGCATAGAAATGATGCCTACAGCTCGTACCAATAGTTGTTCAATGCTGCAAGTTTTAATTTTTATTTTTGCAAAAGATGTCAAATCCCAATTACCCTAGTTTGAATCTTTATCTGCAACGTGTCACATCAAAACTATCTTGCCGGCGATGATGAGGTTTATTACTACTTGAGAGTGGGGGGACCCGATAAGAGAGCGGCCTCCTACGCCGGGCCCGCTGCCAATTTTCCCATCCAAGGACAAATTCACTCTCACATACTACTCATTGACCCCGGTAAGTTCTTTGCCAAACCACTGGTTACCGATTTTATTTGTCTCGCAAGTTGCTAACCTCTAGATCAAACATGTAGGGAACTGGATGTTCGGAGAACGCATACTTAGGTGGGGCTTTTTCTAGTGCCTCGGCAGGTTCGCTTGAGATCACACCGGTTCATCCGGTGGTTCTTCTTCTGGTTATTCGCCTGATGGTTGTCGTGGTGGTTCTACTGCGGACACGTTGCGCAGTCGGTCTCCTGTTCTGACCGTGGAGATCTCGGTTTCACGCCGTCTCCTCCACAGATGTAGAGTTGTATCTGATTGATAGAACCATGTATGATGATAGAAACATGTATTAATGTTTGTATGCACTTGATGAAGTTATTATTGTTGCTTTTATTATTTCTGCATTTTTTGCTGCTGAAACTTTTTTTCAAACGGTTGTGGCTACACCGACGGTAACGCTGTCGGCACAACTTCAACACTGGCCAAATGGTCGTGGCTGTGCCGTTGGTGTTGGTGTCTGTGCAGCCCCTTTGCTTGGAGCCGCCCAGGAGAGGCCACATGGCTCCAACTAGGACGTCGCCGGCGTAATAGATCCCCTTGTCAGACGCGTTGTGGGACACACCCGCCCCTACGCCGACGGTGATATTTGGCCGTCGGCGCACTGTCTACACTGACGGAATTTGGGGCTAGGATCACTACAAAGCATTACGCCGACGCAACGCATATGCGTCGGCAAAGCCTGTGCCGACGGGTTTATGCACTGTACCGACGGCTGCAGGCCGTCGATGTACAGCCAGTTTCCTGTAGTGACTATGACAGCCGTCGACGTACCGCCGATTTCCTGTAGTGACTATGAAAAGAAACATGAACAATATTTGGTCCATCCATGAGCAACCGGACGTGCCGAAAACTCAAAAGCTTTGTGGCGAGAACTCACCACATTATCACACGTAAACACGTGTCCACACGGGGGGGGGGGGGGGGGGGGGGGGATTCGGGCGCCCCCCCCCCCCCCCCCCCCAAGAGGTTGCCGCGGTCGGATTACGTTGCACCGGTCGGATGACGGTGTGCAACGTAATCCGACCGCGGCAACCTCTTGGGGGGACGCCCGAATCCCCCCCTGGACACGTGTTTACGTGTGAAAACACACGATAACACTGTCCGTGCCTAGATCAGATTCGATGCGATGTATAGTCGATCGGTAACTCACATAACCCACTGGGCCGTACTAACGGTTGGTCTAATTTGAGTGCGATGAAGTGCACGTGTAAAGCAGAACCCATCAACTAAGAATATAGCCCAGAATACCTGAAAACCCGAAGTGAAAGAACCAGTGGTCCCTGATACTTTTCAACGAGTGCCTACAATTAAGAACAACACAAATATCACGTCTACAACACTCATCTCCAACGATCTGATCTCTCTTTGTAAATGCATGATCGAGAGATATACTGATTTCCTTTTGACCTCATTATCCAACTCGATCATGCATTGCTTTATAAGGTAGTAAAAAGACGCACTTCCACTCTACATGCATCTAGGTAGTAGACGACAGAGAAGAAAGGGACCAACTAATGTATCTGCATCAGCAATGATTCAACTAGTTGAAGTGGCTCATCTATTGTGCTTTCAAATCGAATTGTGGAGAATTATATGGGGTCACATGTAGCTACTTAATTGTCGTATGTACTATCCAGCTATATAAATGTTATGCAAACTACTATCTTGGTTCCTTAATACAAAATATGTTCCCAGCAGACTGACATTAGTAGAAAACAAGGCTTTTGTCTGCCCCTTTAGTCGCGGTTGTGTTTTGGGCCGGGACTAATTGGGCTCTAGTCCCGGTTTCAAAGGGGGGCGAACTCGGCCCGCCGAGTACCAGTAGTTCCGGTTGGTTTCAAACCTTTAGTCCCAGTTTGAGCCAGCAACCTGGACTAAATGGGGGTGGGCCAGGCTGTAGGCTGACGCAGAACTTCTAATCCGGGTTGGTGTCTCAAACCGGCACTAAAGCAGGTCCTTTTGTACCGGTTTCTAAGACCAACGGGTACTAGAGATTTCCATGATATATCCCAAGCCCCATCTTCCATTTGGCTCACTGCTTCCTCACTCCAAGCTCAATTTCATCCACCAATTGCTCCAAAATTTGTCAAGATTTTGTGGTGGGGCAAATATATAATTGGTCTAAAAGGTTAGCAATTTCATCCTCTCATCGCTCGTTCTAATTTTGTCTCATTTCATGCTCTAGAGTAGTGTAATGAGTGGATTTTAGTTTATGTGAAAATTTTGTATTTTATTTGATTTATTTGGAATTTGATCTCAAATTAACTCCTTACTTTGCTATGTGTAGGTGTGGTATTATTTATTAGATTGTTTATCTCAATTTGGAGATTAGTGGTAGTGTTAGTGTGTTAGCTAGCTAGTGGTGTGCTATGGTGTGTCTTAGTGTTAATTAATTAGCTAGTGTGTGTGCTAGGGTTAGCTAGGTGTGTCTTAGCTAGGTTTCAGTGTTAGTTTAGTGGTAGCTAGATTTAGTATTTAGTTTAGTGCGTTAACTTCTTAAAATTATTAGTTGTATGATTTAAATAGTTATTTGTATAATATTAATTTTTATTTTATTCTATTGTTATATATAGTGTCATGGTTTTGATATCCGCCCCCGTCAGCCCTCGTCCGGTCTATGATTCGGATGTGGTATATTATCTTTCATAACTATTTTTTTCATTTCGAATTTATGACAATTATGATGACCAATTTGACATAGATATTTTTATCTAGGAGGTATGTGAACCAGAAATTCCAACCAACCCTATTGTTGAGAGGTTAAATTTAGTTGAAAAACAAAACAAATATTTGAAAGAAAAATTGAAAAGAATTGAAGAACAAAGATGGAATTAGAGTTGGATGTTGCCGATGTCATCGATCAACACAAGATCGAGATGGATGCAATGCGCTTGAAGATTAGAAAGATTAGAAATTATGCCATTAGTAAAGAGTCTTGGTATCATTACCCTCTTAGATCAATTTTTACCTTACTTGCGATGTTGTTCGCATTTGTTGTTGCATTTAAATGCTCTGGATAGTTTTCTGTTGTTTTATAAGAAGTATGTATGAACTTTATGAGAACTATGTATGGACTTTATGAGATAGTTCCGGGGTAATTATGTGGGAGTTTATTTGATTTATATTCATTTTGAGCTCAAATGAAATAATCTACTTTGGTTCTAATGTGATGAATTTGTATTAATTTGTTCACTTCTCTATTCATGATATATATGATGAAGATGAATCGGCAATGGATGTACGGTGACCGATGCTCTCACGATTTCATTAATGGACTGCATTATTATATGGTCGTGGCTGAGCCAACCAGGAAGAATGGTTTTATGTGTTGTCCATGTGGTGTCTGTAAGAATATGAGGAATTACTCTTCATGAAAAATGATTCACAACCACCTGTTTATGTCCGGTTTCATGTCCGTCTATAATTGTTGGACAAAGCACAGAGAAAAAGAGGTTATAATGGAAGACAATAAAGATAAAGAGGATAATGACAACTATCATGTAGGGTTCCATGAATACGGTGATACTACCGCAATGGAGGAAGAAGCTGAAGAAGAGGCACTAGAAGAGCTCGTTGATAATCTTCATCGGGCCATCGTTGATGCACAAAGAGAAGCAGAAAGTGCAAATGAGAAGTTAAAGTTGGAGCGCATGTTAGACGATCAGAAAAAAATTGTACCCAAATTGTGAAGATGCCAACAGAAAGCTCGGTACCACACTGGAATTGCTACAATGGAAGGTGGAGACTGGTTTATCTGACAAGGGTTTTAAGAAGTTACTGATAATAACGAAGAAGAAGCTTCCAAAGGATAACAAATTGCTTGAGAGTATGTACGCAACAAGGAAGGTCCTCTACCTTCTAGTATTAGATGTAGAGAAGATACATGCATTCATTAATGGATGCATACTCTACCACGGTAAGAAGTACGAGAATTTGAACGCATGCCCGGTATGTGGTGCATTGCGTTATAAGATCAGAGGAGACGACTCTGTTGATGTTGAGGGCGAGCATCCAAGGAAGAAGGTTCGTGCCAAGGTGATATGGTATGCTCCTATAATACCACGGTGTTGCGATGGCAGAAAGAAGACCGTAAGAGCGACGCTATATTGAGACACCCCGCTGATGGGTCACAGTGGAGAAAAATCGAGAGAGAGCTCCCAACGTATAGAGCTGACGCAAGAAACTTAAGGCTTGGTCTAAATATAGATGACATGAATCCATTTGTTGATCATACCTGCAGCCATAGCACCTAGCATGTGACTCTAGAAATAGTTTTTATTTCTACTATCTGAATCCATTGAGGAGTTATTCTGAGAGAGAAATAACTTCACATACTTTTTGGAGCATTAGAGTACGGGCATATATCCGGGTTGTTAGAAAGTGTTTATAAAACTAGTGGATAGAGTCGATGATTTTATATTAAGAGTATATAGGGTTACAGAAGAGTTTCAGAGAAAACACGAGAAGGGGGTGTCGGAGGGGAAAAATGTCTCAGGGTTGCACCCCAATATTCGGTGGCTGCCATGTATTCGTGCTGCTTGCCTTGAGTGACCTATCATCGGAGAAACTGCACCGCGCCTTTGATGCTCACATCGATCGCATGAAGGCGGATGGACCGCGTCAGGAGCATGAGCTTGGTCCGTTGGACCAGCTTGGTACCTCTCCTAGGCTGGTGCATGGCTCTGAGCCAGCCTCGCCCTTGGAGGATTCTCCCAAGCCGTCCTCGCACGCACCGGCTCCATCGCCCATGCCTTATGGATCTCTCGATGTTGACTCTCCCGTCGTGGCTCCATCGTCATTTTGGCAGCCGCAGCTGCTTGAGCCGTTGGTGCCCTTGCCTCCTGATTCTTTGTGTCGAGTTACCCATAGCATGCATGGTGTGTACCGACCGAAAAATCCCATCGATGGTACAGTTGTGTGAATAGCTGCATGTATTTCGCAAGCTACTGCTTATCTGTATTCTGACCCCGGCCATTTTTTGTTCTGTTGTTGAGATTCCTCATTGGCGTTAGGCCATGGAGCAGGAGTTTGTTCCTTTGGTCACGAATAATACATGGCTTCTTGTTGCTCCGAGGCCAAATATTGATATTCATTGACTCCAAATGGATATATAAAGTCAAGTGTCATTCCAATGGTAATGTTGAAAGGTTTAAAGCACATCTTGTCGCAAAGTTGTTCAAGCAGCATTATGCCCTGGATTATGACGATACATTCACCCATGTTATCAAGCCTACAACTATTTGTTTGCTTCTGTTTATTGTTGTTACTCATCGCTGGTCTCTACGGCAGCTTGATATTCAGAATGCTTTCCTTAATGGTTTCTTAGAGCAAGAAGTCTTCATGGGTCAACCTCTAGGTTTTGAGGATCATTAGCATCCCACCCACCTTTGTCACCTACAGAAGGCCCTGTATGGGCTCAAACAGGCACCTTGGGCTTGCATGCTCATCTTGGTGATGTTCTTAATTCACATGGATTTACACCTTCGGTAGCTCACACCTACTTATTTATTCTACAACGATCGGAGGTGACTATCTATCTGTTGGTATATGTCAATGACATTATTGTGCTCAACTCTTCGTCTCATCAGTGGTATTAGTGAATAGTTTGTAGTCAAGGATATTGGTCCCTTCCATTTTTTCCTCGGCTTGGAGGTTGCTTATTGCCAGCAATGCCTCTCTCTTACTCAGCGCAAGTATGCTACTGATCTTCAAGTGTGCTCGTTCTGTCACTCCTATGTGTGCTTCAGTTAAAGTGCTTGTTGTGGATAGTCCTATTCTTGGGTTTAATGATGTTACTAGATATAGAAGTCTTGTTGGAGGGTTGTAGTATCTTACTCTGACTTGTCTAGACGTCTCTTTTGCTGTTAACAGTGTTTTCTAGTTTCTTCACGCTCCTACTGAAGAACATATGAGTGCCTTAAAACACATTCTCCGATATATTCAGCACCACTAGTGGAAAAAGGGCCTTTAGTCCCGGTTTTCCCAACCAGGACTATGGGACATGATCCTTTAGTCCCGGTGCTGTGACCTCCAGGCTAGAAACAATAATGTCTCCCACCAATGCAACTCGTAGGATTCGAACTCAAGACCTCACGTATTGCCTCACGTGCAGCTTACCACCCCACCTACACAACACATGTGACTTTGCAAGTGATGCTTTCCTTTTGAAGTAGCCTATGGAGGACCTTTAGTCCGGTTTGGTGGTATCAACCGGGACTAAAGGGTCTACATTTAGTCCCGGTTGGTAATATATCGGCCGGGACTAAATGTAGACCCTTTAGTCCAGGTTAGTGTTACCAACCAGGATTAAATGGCCAAGGACTTTATTCCGAGTTCCTGTCTCAACCCGGGACTAAAGGTTCTAACCGAACCGAGATTATAGCCGTTCGCCTCCTAGCCGCTCGAACCGGACTAATATGAGCATTAGTCCCGGTTCATAACACGACCGGGACTAAAGCTTTTTCTCGGGATGGACGAAAGCCATGTTTTTCACTAGTGCACACTATTGTTCATGGGCTTCTTATTCGACCCACTGCCTCCAGTACTCTTTCAGCGTTCTCATATGCTGATTGGGCATGTGATGTTGATGACATGCAATCTATGGGGGAATATGTAGTCTCTTATGGTGGAAATTTGATCGCATGGAGTGCTGGAAAACAAACTACCGTTTCTCGATCTAGTACTGAAGCTGACTACAAAGTGGTTGCTAATGCTACTGTGGAGATTATTTGGGTTGAACCGTTATTGAAAGAACTTGGTATTCCACATGATTCTCCACCTATTTTATGGTGTGATAATATTGGGGCTATTTATCCCTCATCGAATCATGTTTTTCATGCACGAACAAAGCACATTGAGATTGTTTTCATTTTGTACATGAAAGGGTTGCTCAGAAGTTGCTACAAGTTTGTTTTGTGACTTCCAAAGATAAACTTGTAGATGTTTCCACAAAACCGCTGCCACTTCCGCTGTTTGAAGAGTGTAGGCGCAATCTCAACATGTCCACTGTTGCGATTGAGGGGGACTGATAACGGTGTGTACGGACGTGCTATGTACTAACTATATAGTATGTACATGGTAGCTATAGATTAGATCAGATCCTAACCATATTGTAATCAATCTGTAACTCTTGGCTTATAAATACATCAGCCGATAACACGCCTAGTGCGTTGAGTATCTCTCCCATATTATTTTCTTATACGAAGTCTTCGAAAAAACAAAAGAATTTCTCAAAATGAACCATAGTTTGCTGAGAAAAATTTGAAAAAAGTGAGCCTAATTGGAGTATCCAATCTTCTATATTTATGTTTTGAACACAATGGACGTATTTTTCAAAAAAAATCCATAAGAAAACAGTCAAATTCTAAAAAATACCAAAAACATTTGTAGAGATTAATCTTAGTGTGATGAGCACCCAATTATCAGATAAAACTCGGCGAACAAAATAGCCACTAATATTTGTATTTTTTTGTTACCGTAACCTCAATAGGCGTGCGTTTGTGCAATTTTATCTGTATCTCTATTCAATGCACTTCATACTGAATCTGGCGCTTGATCTGGTCAATGTATGGTGATTAGATTCAACAACTTTTGCTTGTCTTACCGGCATGAATCATTGCCCACATGACGTACGGGAGAATAAAGACGGTGAGTAGACCACAGAGATCTCAGGAATTCAGGGATTCTGATCTCAACTGGATACACACACTGATATACCTGGCCAACAGAGTGTGACACTACATAGTCGGTGAGGTGTTCTATCCCATCACTGTCAAAATACGAAATCCGGTCAAAACTACCATTGGAAGCCTCTAATAGGGCGCGGCTCAGGCCAAGCAGTCGTTGAGGGCGAGGCTCTTGGCTAGCTGTAATAGCTATCTGATTCAATCTGAGTGTTTTTTTTTTTCGACAATACAGCTAGGAGGTATATATATTAATATATAGAAGGAGCGCCAATAGTCACGGTGACACTGCCAGGGAGTATGTACGGGAGAGAGTCATGCATGCATGAGGACAAAAAAGACTACTGATCTTTCGTAGGGATCAGCAACCGATTTATAATAGGAGGATGTATATGTAATATTTGCAACAAATAGTAATATGACATCTTTTATATTTTATTTTCGAGAACCGCAGAAGATCTGTGCGTCATTGTATTAGATCCGCTGGCTGTGGTGTGTAATTTATTTCTCGTCGCCCTGTGTCCGCCAGGATGAGCCCATTGCTTGCATCTTTATAATTTTCGATGGGTGAAATGTTTTGAATCAGTATAATCAACAACAACTTCTATTCGGGAATCCAAACACGAACATGAACGCATATTTGAGAATATTTAAATTATGATATCCTTCGCTGAGAACTTGTTTCTGCCGTGGTAAGGTATAACTGGTGCGGCTGGTAGGCTTATGGTCCTTCATCTACCCGCCCAACGGCGAGAAGTAGTCAGCATAGCCTATGCCGCGGCAGCCGTCTACGTAGCCTCATCGGCGAACAATGCGTAGACATAGCCTCCAATGCCGTCGGTGTTGGGAAAGCCGTCGGCCAATGTCTAGGTTTATATTTTTTTTGAATTTTTTTAAAAATATTTGAATTTTTTAACCAGCTAATTACAATGAAGAAATATTTATCTTTATTTCTAAGCACGTTTAATTTGGATCACCCATCCTCAGACTACTCCAACCAGAGCAGCTTAAGTTTTTAGTTCATTCTCTGTGAGCTTCTTTGAAACAACACACATTTTGTTGACAATAGTATCCGATCAATCTTACTAACCTTTGGACCATGATATCACACGTCTTTACTATTTTTAGTATTGAATCCAGTGAACAAAAATTAATAGTTAATAATAATATTGAATTCAAATAACAATGAAATGAAATTATTTTTTCTTTTCCATTTAATAATTAATAATTCATATATACAAATTCGTAAATCGGGATTCGACAAATAATATGTCTAAATCGATCAGAAAAATGAGAGGAATCCAAATATGAAATCAATATCTTATTTATTATAAAATGTATTGGACTTCACTAAGTGGGTTGTATCAAAATATGGGAGGAATCCAAATATGTCTAAATGGGAATTCAAAATTGAGGGGAAATATGCCAAACTTAGGCACCAAACGGTCAAACCATGTTGAAATAGGCCAATTTTTGGCACCGTGGAGCACAATGGAATTGCAAACAATTATAGAGTTGAGGTTAGGGTGTTGGGTGTGTGGTATAGGGTGACCCCAGTAAATTAGGTCTCGAAACTAGGGTTTCTTGGGTAAACATGCCAAATTTGGGCACCAAATGATTAAACTATGTTGGAATGGGACAAGATTTGGCAAACTGGACCACAATGGGAGTGCAAACGAACATAGCCCTAGGTTAGGAGTGTTCTGTGTGTGGTATAGGGTAACCCGTAAGAAAGTTAGATGCCGAAACTAGTGTTCATGGGAACATGTCAAATCTGGGCATTGATACGTCCATTTTGCATCACTATTCTATAACATAATTTTCTGTTATTCATCGATATATTTCATGTTATGATGCATCTCTTATGTTATTTTATCTTATTTTGCATGTTTTATAATTTTTGAAGAATAAACACCGGGACCAGGAATCTGATGGAAAAAACACCGCCGGGATACCATATTTCAAAAGATCAGAAGAAGAAGTGGGACACTGGGGTGTCCTAAAAGTTGAGTGGAGGAACCCAGCCAGAAGGAGAGCCAGAGGGGGCCACTAGGGGCCCACACCATGGGGTGGCGCGCCGCCCCCTCTTGGCAACGCCACCTAAGGGTGTGGCCACCCTGGCCCACCTCTGGGGGATATCTTTTGCGTGCCTGTCGGGTGGCTACCCCCGAGTAGGGGTAAGACATGTGGTAAAACAGAGATCAGAATATTGTTTTACCCAGTAGGCGGCTACCCGGGTATCTGGTATCCGGTAGCTGCTACTCGGTGATAAGTATTGAAGGCCAAGAGGAGATAAGGAGGAAGATTGGAATCGTCCGAGTAGCGATCAGGTGGCCCGAGTAGATGGCATCAATCCTACTCGGGCACAAAGTTAATGGAGCCGTTCTGACGAGATCCCGCGTATCCCGCAGCCGTACAGGCGTGCGGTTCAACTTCCAAGACGCATGATTATCTGCGCTATGGCGTGGGTACAGTGAGGGTAGGCGTATGTCCTGTCTTGTCACTGACAGGTGGGACAGGACATGACAGGAGCCTACTCTGTGAGACTGACAGGGTGGATAAGTCCTGTCAGCCGGACGGCGCGGCGACTTCTCGCAACGGCGTCAACGGGAACACGGAAGCATGCTGCCCCTGTCACAGTGGCGTTGTCTTATCATGTACTTTCTAATCTTTGTTTACTCACTGGGTACCAGTATATAAGGTGCCCAGGCCCCTTCTTCGCGAGGGACGTTGCCCTGAGAGCATTTGTTGCATGAGCAAGAGCTAGAAGTAGAGAGAACAAGAGAGTGGCTACTCGGCTGAGGGCCTGATTTGTACTGTGGCTACTCGGATATATCATATACAGAGAGATAGGCAGGAGTAGGGATGTTACCTCCACACGAGGGCCCTGAACCTGGGTAGATCTTGGTGCTTGCCGTGTTTCTGAGCGTGTCTACTCGACGTGCGATCCCTCCCTGCATACCTACAACATCCATCGGCCCCAACACTTTAGCCATCCCATGGCGTCTGTCTTCACCACGCTACGACAGTTGGCGCCCACCGTGGGGCCAGCAGCGGCACTGGCTGGGGTTCATATTCGGACGGGACCGATTTCTGCATCGGGGGAGCCCGTGGTATGTGGCCTTGTCCACATGTTCGGCTCCTTCGACTTCGTCACCGACAACGCCGGCGATTTCAGCGGCAGGCCCATGCCTGCAGGCGGCTCGGTCCTTTCCTTCGGCGCGCATCGGGTGTATGTCGCCACCACCGTCATCCGCGAGTTCCCGGAGGAGGTGCTCGTCGCGGATGATCCTCCTGGTGTACTCGCTGCCCGGGGGAAGCCAGCTGGCTGCTCTGCGGACAACGTGGAGGTGATGATGACGGGCCCGGCTATCGATGCCGGGAAGAGCGCGACCACTGCAGCCGAGGTCATCGAGGAGCCGGCTGCGGCCAGGTGTCACAAGCCCTACGAGATGCCCCAAAACATTCCGGGCTACGTGGATCCTTCCACGTCGACGGCTATACCGGCTGCTCGCGTTGGCGCCTCCCACCGACACGGAGCTCATGGCATTGAAGGCGCAGCTCGAGCAGCAGCGTCAAGCGCTACTCGCGGAGGCCCAGGAGTTGGAGAAGGTTAGGCTTGAGCTTAACCTGGATCAAAATGAGTACAATAGAGCGCATGGCTTTAGTCCTGTTTCTAGGTTGCCTAGCAAGATAGGCGTTATTCGTCGCAACTTGGGCGCTGGGCTAGCTAGAGATGGTAGGGCTGCTAGTCAATCTGCTAGTCTGAACACTGCTAATAGGCCAAAATATAGTTCCCCTGCCAAAACTCTTAGGGCTGCAGAGGCAGTTGCTACCGAGTTGCCGCATCACACTGGCGACGCTCGCGCTAGGCAGCAGGACAGGCTTCATGAGCTAGTGCTAGAAGCTGGCAGGCAGAATGAGGCTTTCCGAAAATCCAATCCAGGAGCCGGTGCTTCCCAGGTTGTTCACTCGCATGGGGTCAGATCTGTGGATAAGGCCTCATCACCGCTTCCCGGCACTGAGAGGGATCAGAGTGTGAACTCTGGAAAAAACAAACAGATGCAGGTGTACGACCCGGCTGTCGCCGGAAAACAGCACGCTGTAGAGCGGCAGCCCGGCCAGAAACACAACTCTGCAGGAGCCGGCTATCAAGCCACCAAAGCTCGTAGCAAGGGACAAGGAGGAAACCGAGAGGGGCCATCTCGGCAACAGGCTGCCAACCCGGTTCAGCAGAGGGTACAGCCGCATGCAGCTGCGCAACCGCTGGCAGTTGTGGCAGCGACCAACCCGATTGCTCAACCCGGTCCTGTGCAGCAAGACCGCTATGATGATGGGTACTCGGCAATGGAGCTAGCCGGGTACGCTGATCCGAGGGACGTCACTGATCGTTTGGGTGACAGGATGATGTAGCCCAGCGATGCAAGGTACAAGTTGGACCAGATTCACCGGTCCGAGCAGATTGAAAAGAGGGGGCCACCCGGCCCAAGCTGTTTTGGACATAGAATTATGGGAGAGCCTGTTGTGAGCAAGTTCCAGTTGGCCAGAGGAACCAAATCATATGATGGGAGCACCAAGTCAGATGACTGGTTGAATGACTATGTCACCGCTGTGCACATTATAGGCGGCAACCGGAGATGGGCTGTGAGATACGTTCCACAGATGCTGGAGGGCTCTTCCCGGATCTGGCTGAATAACTGGCCCAAGGACAGTATCAACTGCTGGCTCGACTTCTAGGAAG
This sequence comes from Alopecurus myosuroides, assembly GCA_028641055.1. Classification (NCBI taxonomy): domain Eukaryota; kingdom Viridiplantae; phylum Streptophyta; class Magnoliopsida; order Poales; family Poaceae; genus Alopecurus; species Alopecurus myosuroides. The sequence goes on along the minus strand of CM054057.1, from coordinate 39,882,410 downwards.
CCTTCATCAGCAACTTCACCAGCACATACAAGAGGCCGAATAGGCCGCAACAGCTCTCTGCTTGCAAGCAGCGGGAAGAGGAGACTGGTCGAGAATACCTTACTCGGTGGAGCGCAATGAGGAACACCTGTGAGGGTGTGAATGAGTCACAGGCAATCGCCTGGTTTGCTCAAGGCTACAGGCACGTCAGCATGCTATGGCAGAAATTGCAAAGAGAGATGCCGACTACGCTCGCCGAGACGATCAAAATTGCTGATATGTATGCACTCGGTGACCCTACTCAGCCCCTGCTCGATGCTTTTGAGCCGAGAAGAAGAAACCAAGATGGCAATAGACGCCAAGATTTCCGCAACAAGCGCAGAGATGACCGTCCCGATACTCGGTACGGTTCTGAGCAAGTGAATGCTGTGAACCAAGACACTGCGGCTGCTGGGAGCAACCAAAGGCAAAAAACTGCTGGAGCCCAATACGGGCAGAACCAGAATCAGGGCCAAGGCTTCAAGAAGCCATACAATGCTCCCCAGCAGGGCAACAACAACCCGGACGCGAGAGATGCTCAGAGATTTATCTTTGAGAACATGAAGGACGGACCATGCAGCTTCCATACTCGGCATCCGAGTAGGCCAGCCAACCACACTACCCGGCAATGCAGCTGGTGGGACCGCATCAAGAGTGCAGGTTTTGGTCAGCTGCCCCCTCCTCCTCCTCTGCCGCCTGCGGACGCCAATGTGCAGCCTATCCGGGCAGCTGCTCCTAGGCCGGCCGTGAATCCGAGAAGGGAGAATGTGAATCAAGTTGCTCAGGGAGCCAACCGCAACTACAACAACCGCAACGACCGTAGCCGCAACTACTACACCCGCAACAACAACAGGAACAACAACAACAAGAACAACAACAACAACAACAACATCAACGGCAACAATAACAACGGCAATGATGGTGGTGGAGACCGGAACCAGTATCAGGAGCATCATGAGAGCTACATGGTGTTTACCACCGAGCCGGATGACAAGCAGTCGCAGTGTAGGCGTGCGATGGAGGTGAATGCAGTGATACCGGCTGTGCCTCACTATCTGCACTGGTGCGACCAAGAGATTACTTGGTCCAAAGATGATCATCCCAAGGTGATGCCCAATCCGGGTACATATGCACTAGTGGTGGATCCCACTTTCCTGGGAACCAAGAAGAATGTCCGGTTCAGCAAGGTGCTGATCGACAATGGCAGCAACATCAACATAATGTACCGAGATACCCTGGAGAAGCTCGGCCTTGCCGAGAACATGCTACTTCCCACCAGGACCACTTTTCATGGCATTGTGCCGGGAGTGTCTTGCGCTCCAATCGGCCGTATCTGGATAGATGTGCTATTTGGCACCAGGGACAACTGCCGCACCGAGTGCTTGCAGTTCGAAGTGGTTGATCTTCAGAGCCCCTATCATGCTCTACTCGGTAGGCCTGCGCTCACTAAGCTCGTGGCCTCAACCCATGCAACCTACCTGAAGATGAAACTACCTGGTCCCAATGGTGTCATCACCATCTCGGGTGATTACAAGCGCTCCCTGGATTGCGCATGAGCTGGATCTCTGCTAGCAGAGTCTCTGGTCATCGCTGCTGAGAAGAAGAAGATACACGAGGTGGTGGCTATGGCTCAAGTAGCTCAAGTCGGTATGCCTGGCATGCCGAGTTCTCAGTATGGAGCGCCTTTCCAGGCCTCCCAGGAAACCAAGAAGGCGCAGGTGGACCCTGAGTTCCCAGACCGCGTTGCCATCATTGGCGCCGGGTTGGGCGAGAAATAGGAAAGCGAGCTCATCCACTTCCTCCGTGAGAATCGGGATATCTTTGCATGGTCCAATGAGGACTTGCCGGGTGTCCCGAGGGAGTTGGTTGAGCACTCTCTACATGTGCGTCCTGACGCCAAGCCGGTTAAGCAGGCGATGCGCCGCTTTGGTGATGAGAGAAGGAAGGCTATCAGTGATCAGATCACCAAGCTGCTGATAAGTGGATTCATCATGGAGGTACTGCATCCGGATTGGCTGGTCAATCCGTTCATGGTAGAGAAGAAGAAGGAGGACCCCAAGGCCGCAGTGGCATGGCGCATGTGCGTGGACTACACCGACTTGAACAAGGCCTGCCCCAAGGACCCGTTCCTGCTACCCCGCATAGATCAGGTGATCGATTCCACTGCCGGGTGCGAGCTTTTGTCTTTCATTGATGCCTACTCTGGTTTTCATCAGATACCTCTTAACCCGGTTGATCAAATAAAAACTGCTTTTATGACCTAGTACGGGGCTTATTGCTATCGTGTTATGTGCTTTGGATTGAGGAATGCTGGGGCTACTTATCAGAGATGCATGCAGAAATGTTTGCATGACCAAATTGGTAAGAATGTGCAGGTGTACGTAGATGACATTGTCATCAAAACAAAAGAAACACATAGTCTGCTTAGTGATATTGAGGAAACATTTGCTAGCCTGCGCAAGTACATGATGAAATTGAATCCGACTAAGTGCAATTTTGGCGTCCCGGCTGGCAAGCTGCTCGGCTTCTTAGTATCCAGTCGGGGCATTGAGGCCAATCCTTCAAAGATAAAAGCTATAGAGAGCATGTCTTTGCCGAGATCACTGAAGGATGTGTAGATATTTACCGGATGCATGGCTTCACTTAGCCGCTTCCTGGGAAGAATGGGTGAGAAGGCCTTGCCTCTCTATCAGCTCATGAAGAAGGGTGACAAGTTCGTCTGGACACCACAAGCTGATGTGGCCTTCAAAGAACTTAAGACCATGCTGGGTACCGCTCCCATCCTGGCAAGTCCTCTACCCAAGGAGCAAATGTTGTTGTACATTGCAGCTACCAACCGGGTAGTCAGCGTGGTGATAGTGGTGGAAAGAGAAGAGGAAGGCAAAAATGTGCAGCGGCCTGTGTATTATCTCAGGGAGGTGCTATCCAGTTCCAAGCAAAACTACCCGCACTACCATAAGATGACGTATGGCGTATACCTAGGTGCCAAGAAGCTCAAGCATTATTTCCAAGAGCATCCCATCACAGTGGTGAGCACTGCTCCCATCTCGGAGATCATGGGAAACAAGGATGCAAGCAGCCGGGTAGCCAAGTGGGCAATTGAGCTAGCCGCGTACACCCCTCTGTACGCGAGAAGAGAAGCAATCAAGTCACAAACTCTGGCAGATTTCTTGGTGGATTGGGCCGAGTTGCAGTACGACCCTCCCTTGCCGGAAACCAACTTCTGGAAGATTCATTTTGATGGCTCCAAAGTAAAGGAAGGGCTTGGTGCTGGCATGGTGCTTACGTCACCGAAGCGAGATAAACTCAGGTCTGTGCTGCAGATCCATTTCAAGGCATCCAATAATGTGGCCGAGTATGAGGCATTGGTACATGGCCTGAGGGTTTCCAAGGAGATCAGAGTTCAGCGCATCGTCTGTTATGGCGACTAGGATTTGGTGGTGCAGCAAGTATCCAGCAATTGGGATGCCTTGGATGCCATAATGGCGTCCTATCGTTTTCTGGTGCAAACTATGACTGGATTCTTTGAAGGGTGTGAGTTTCATCACATACACCGATCTGAGAATGATGCAGCTGATGAACTGTCCAAGTTGGGGTCTTCTCGGCAGTTTATCCCGGCTGGGATTGCCTTGGAGCATTTCAGAAAGCCATCCAGCAAGCCATCCCCCAAATCGGAGTCCATCTTCGTTCCATCTCTGCCATGATCGGAAGCTGTTCCCATGGAGATTGACTGGGAAGCTGCAAAGGAAAACCCGGGGACTGTCGTCTCCAACCCGGGGACTATCGTCTCCAACCCGGGGACTGGCGCTTGCAACTCGGGGACTGTCGCATTCATCAAGGGGATCATTTCTCAGTACTCGGGGACTCGGGGACTCGTCTCCAACTCAGAAGAGGTCTTGGTAGTTGATCCAATGGAAGTGGACGAACCAGTGTTTCCCATCCGGGAGACACCGAGTTGGGCTCTGCCCATATTATCCTTTCTAATGGAGGGCTTATTACCGAGTGATGAGGTCACGACCAGGAAAATACAGAGAAGATCCAAGGGATACACCATCTTCAACAAGGCGCTGCACAGAAGGAGTCCTACTGATGTGCTGGAACAATGTGTTGAGCCAGAGGAAGGAGAAGAAATTATTAGAGAGATACACCAGGGAGAATGCGGGCATCATGCCTCTTCTCGGGCTCTGGTCAACAAGGCCTTTTGGCATGGATTCTTTTGGCTCACTGCCTTGCGGCAAGCTGAAGATATAGTGAGAAAGTGCAACGGGTGCGAGAGGTTTGCAAGCAAGATTCATATGCCAGCATTTGAGTTGAAGACCATTCCCATTACTTGGTCGTTTGCTGTGTGGTGTTTGGATATGGTAGGCCCCTTCAAGCCAGCTAGAGGAAACATTACTCACATCTTGATCATGGTTGACAAATTCACCAAGTGGATTGAGGTCAAGCCTATTCGGAAATGTGATGGAGTCACAGCTGTTAGTTTCCTGAAGGATGTCATTCTGAGATACGGCTACCCGCACAACATCATCACTCATAATGGCACAAACTTTGCTGAGGGCTCATTTGCAAGATTCTGCAGGGAGAAGCGGATCCGGCTAGATGTCGCATCAGTTGCGCATCCGGCCTCCAATGGGCAAGTTGAAAGAGAAAATGGCATGGTCCTATCAGGGATAAAGCCAAGGCTGATTGAGCCGTTACAGCGAACCCCTGGTCGTTGGCTGGACGAGTTGCCGACGGTGTTGTGGAGTCTAAGGACTACCCCTAACCGATCAACCGGATACACACCATTCTTCCTGGTATATGCAGATTAGGCCGTGTTTCCCACTGACCTAGAGCATGACTCGCCTAGAGTAACCCTCTATACTGAGGCGGAGGCGAGAGAAGCTCGAGAAAATGACGTTGACCTGCTAGAAGAACCAAGAGAGTTATCTCTATCACGTTCAGCCATTTATCAGCAAAGCCTGAGGCGTTATCATAGCCGGAAAGTAAACCAAAGGGTTTTTCGAGAAGGAGACATGGTCCTTAGGCTCGTGCAGCGCACGACCGGGATGCACAAGCTATCCCCTCTGTGGGAAGGACCTTTCATTGCGAGCAAGGCTCTGCACAATGATGCCTACTATCTAGTTGATGCACAGGCACCACAAAAGAACGGGCCGGATAGAGATGGAGAGGAATCCATGCGTCCCTGGAATGTAGCTCTACTCCGCTGTTTTCATTCATGAGCAAAAGTTGTATGTATCTCCCTAACCTAGTTAAAATTCCAGTTGGCACTACGAATTCAAACTCAGGGACTGCTTGTGCTAAAACTTGCCTTGTGTTGTTTACTTTATTTCCTTTGTCTACTCGGTTGGTCTACTTAGAATTTCATGCGCATATCTAGTAGTGTGTTTAAACCCAAGGGCCAACTCTTCGACTCTGTTGTTGTCCGCAACCCGGCTTCATGGCAAGCAAGAGAACAAGCCAAAGGTCAATGAACACATGAAAAATTGCCAAGGAAAAGAAAAGTGTAGCAACCGAGTAGGGTGTTGTTACTTCTCTGTTCTCTTTTCGGTTAAGTGGTGGGCGGCGTTAGAATCCAAATCTCAAGGTGGTTGAGTATCTGAAACTTGGTATTTGAAATCTTGTGACTCGACTACCAAAAAGCCACAAGTGGTGGGTAAGAGCAACGACAAAAAGAGAAGTGGATGAGAAATGCAACTCAGGGACTTGCATTGTAACGCAATCCGGCATTATGCCAGTCTTGCTAAAAGTAAATCAAATAAAACTGAGTCTCAAGAGAAAACATGAGTGTATCGATTACATCTGCACCCGGCATCCCGGGGATCTGATAAGTGTTTTAGATAAAAACTGCAGGAATTTAGACAACAGTGGAGGTAGTGGTATCCGAGTTGGTGCTGGTAGGCGCCACTGGCTCGGAGGCAGCAGTTGTAGAGGTAGGCACGGCAGCAGAAGAAGTGGGAGTGTTGGAGATTGGCTCTGATGCAGAGTTGGAGGCTTGAGTGACTGAAGCACTGGGAAGAGGGTAGAGCACGGAGGTCACAGCCCCAGTCGCGCCCAACTCGGGAGCGGGGTCGTCAATCACCATCTCGGTGGTGACGGCCGCCTCCTGCGCGGCGGGTTGCGGCTGCTCGGTCTCCGGGATGGCTCCTATCCCGGAATCCTCTGCGGTGCCGCGCTGCTCGGTCTCCTCTTCTTCAGCCTCCTCGTGCTCGGACCCCTTCTGCTCGGCTTCCTCGTCATCTCGGCTGTGATCTTCGCCGTCGTCTTCCTCAAACTCGGCTTCCTCCTCTTCCTCCTCTTCGTCAACATCTGTATCCGGCTCGGGGGGGCCGTCGATGTATTGGCTGGTCTCAGCATAGGAGGCAATCTCGTATGCCACTTCTTTTCGGCGTGAGACGCACTCGGGACGTCCAGTCCACTTGGACCATTTCTGCGAGTGCCAATCCTGTCAAGATCTAGATTTTCGTACCAGGACAATATGAAATGGAGGATCTCGTCAGCTCCTGCCCGAGCTGCGGAAGCGCCCCATTTCTTCAACTCCTCCTTGACATGGTCCAGATTGGCTACCATACCGCGGAAGTTTTCCTGGACATCTCGGTCGGGCCAGAACAGTTTGTGCAGCTTAATTATAGTGGACACCATGGAGGTACCCAAGCCTTTGAGGGAACGCACTTGGGTCTTGAGGTTGACGAGATGATCATCGATGCTGGACGTATAATCAACACTCAGACCAGCTGCTGCCCTCGCCTTTCTAGCTTTATCCACAGCAGTTTCACCAGCAACACGGACTTCCGGGAAGATATCTGGATCAGGAAATGCGGATTTGGGTCAGAAGGAGTAACCGAGAAGAAGAAAGACTGAGTAGAAGAAGATAGAAAGATAAAAACTAAACAAGGTGAAGGGTAGCGGCAACTCACATTCTATTTCCAGCACAAGGGCCCCCAGCTTGATCCTCCATTCATCTGATTCTCGGATATGCTTATCCTGGAGGCGGCGCGAGTCGCTGACTGCGACCTCGAGAGCTTGGTTCCTTTCCTTCAGAGTTCTGATTTCTAGCTCGAGTTTCTGCTTCTCGGCAGAAGCGGTTTTCTCAAAATCTTGCTTTTCGTGGACAACATTGATTGTAGTTTGGAGTGCGTTGGCAAGATCAACCTGGAGTTTCTCGAACTCCGTCTTCTTGGCCTCGCGCTCCTTCTCCAACTCGGCCCCGCGAACCTGCACTTGGTGATGTGCTTCAGCTGGAGTGAGGCATTGCTGATGTTCCTGTCGGAATTTCTTATATTCTTCTGCGGGTAGAACAGCAAGTTAGACAAGCGAGCAAGCTATGTGAAGAAAACAGAGAAGGAGTAGCTCACCTTCTAGTCTAGAGATCATGCTCTGTGCGGAGGCAGGCATGACCTCACAGTCCTTGTGCCTATCTACGAGCGCCTTGAGCTCACCTACAGAGATGACAATGACTGAGTAAAAAAGCAAAAAACGAGCGTGAGCAAAAAACACACAAACCGAGATACTAAAAGCTCACTTTCAATAGCGGACAATTTAATAGCGCTCTCTGTGGAATTCTTCTCCATAGCGTCCATCTCACTTTTCTTAAACTCCAGCTCCTGGTTTCTGTCTCGCACTTGGCGATGAGACCACAGGAGATGGCGGAAGACCTTGGTCCTCTCCTGGAGGCTATCCTGCAGGGAGAAAAGAAATTTGATGAGTTTGGAAGATTTGGCCCGAGTAGCTGGCAACTCGGTAGAGATTTACCTACTCGGCCCGAATCTCGGCGACTGAGTAGTGGATAAGAGAAAAGAGGTAAAAAAGAAAACGGGAAACTCGGAAAGATCAAAAGAAAAAAGGTACTTACCACATAGCTCTGCTCGATGTCCTCGATGTTCTTGCGGAGAACAAACAACTTGCTGGCCAGAGTACTGCAGGGTCCGGCTATAGCCATACCAACAAGGCCGATGTCGGCCTTGTTCCACTCTGTCCGGTAGTTGTGGAGATTCCGCAGCTCGGTACCGTCCCAGGCGGCATGGCCAAGTTTCTTGTTGTCCCAGAACTTCTCGATGAAGCCTACTCGGTCAAGGATGGCGGATACGCCTTCCTCAGGGAGATCCTCTTCATCCTCGTCGCGGGAAGTAATTTCCTTGATAACCAGGGAGTCTTTCTTCTCCTTGGACTTCGAGAGGGATACGGCTCTTCGCTCTTTCAGAGCGCCTAGTCGATCAGCTTCCCGGGACATGTGGAGCTTGTGGCGCTCCTGCAGCTGAACCCAGTACTCTGGGAGGGAAGGAGCCTTCTCGGTTTCGCTGGCGCCTGCGGCGGGATCTTGCTCCTCTTCAGGGCCAAACTGGACGTCGGCCTGCACCAACCTGGTGTTCGGGTTGATTTTCCTGGCCTTGTTGAGCGGCCACTTCGCAGGTGGAGGCTACTGTTGTGCGGGTTGCCCGCCTGGCTGGCTGCCTGGCTTCTGTCGCCCAGATGGCTGAAAGGACAGCTGCTGTTGCACAACTTGTCGTTGTCCGGTTGGTTGCGCCCCAGCCTATGAGACACCGCGTGGAGGTTGCTTCCTGGTGGCTTGCGGGATCACCTTGGCGGTAGAGGGAGCTGTTTCATTCTTGGAGGTTGGCGGAGGCACTTGGCGAGTTGGCGGCGCTTTCGGCTGGCTGTCCGGCGCAACATCTGGCTGCAGTACATACTGGCATGATGGCTCATCCGCGGGGTCTTCTACCCGCTGCGTGGCAGCAGGATCTTCTACCCGCGGCTCGGCAGCAGGGTCTGGCTGCTTTGCAGCATTGTCTTCAGGCTGCTTCTCGGCAGCAGGATCCGGCTGCTCCGCGGCGGTGTCTCCTTGTTGCTGCCCGACAGCATGATCGGTGGTCTCCTCAGCTGATGCAGCTGGAGGAGTCGGTGGCGTCATGAGCATCTGGCTGCGCAGTGGGCTGCGGCCGCTCGAGAGTACGCTCTGTATCCATCTCGGCGCCCGTGTTCTGGGCGCTAGTGTCCATCTCGGTGCCTGCATTCTGGGCGCCAAGATCTTTCTCTTTGCGGAGAGGAGAGGACGCTGGTGTCCGATCCTCTGGTACGCGATCCCCTTCATCGTCGAAGAGTTCCACGAGTTCTTGTGGTGGATCTTTCTTCCTCCAGGATGCTGGTGCGACAGTGGCATCGGCATCAAGGGCATCACTAAAAGGAAATGAGTAAAAGAGAAAGGAAATCAGAAAATGTGCAAGGAAGAAGGCCAGAAAGAAAACAGAGTAGAAAGCAAAGAACTAGGGGCAACCCGGAATGACATACCCGTCAGCAGTAGGGCGCTTCCTGCGCAAGTTAGACTTGTTCTCGGCTTCTTCTTGAGTTTCTTGGTAGGGGGATCCAATGCCCCGCTACCCGTCCTCTTCCTGGTGGTGGGAGCAGCCACAGACACCGGAATCGCGTCCACGGGTTCCTCCAACTCATCCAGTTCAGGTTCTGTCGTGGGATAATCACGGCAGACGTTACCTAGGGTAACTTACTTTGGGGCAAATCGACTCTGGTGTTTGGGAGAGGGTTTAGCTCAAGGGAAATCATGTTATCAGGCGATCTGGTAGCTCGGGCTGCAATGTCGCCGAGTCTCCGATCTAGGGTTACAACTATCAGCTTTCGTACCACAAGAATACTCGAATATCGGGTAAAAAACTCTTTTCTCTGTCCCAAGAGCCGGTTTATATATTACCCGGCTCTCTGGCTTCCTATACAAGGCATGCCCGGAATCCTACCCGGAAACCGCACACAACCCTAAGTTTCCTAATCGCAACCCTCAAGGTACAGATTACAAGACCTACGTTCCCCCTTGGTCCTTCTAGAAACTCCTCCACCTTGGGCCGGGTCTTGTGCGATTCGCTTCGGGCCGGGTTTCACCTGGGCATAAGACTATCGGGTTACCATCCCCCCATCAGTAGTCCCCAGAATAGCTTGGGCTTCTCGGGACCAACCATGAAGCGCATGCTCTTCCCTGCAAAACCATAAACATTTCAAATTCATAATATACCAGGTTAGGGTGCTTTAATCATAGCTAGTCCTGCTCTTTGGGCGTTCCATATAATAACCCGGTTTTCTTTTTTAAGTCAGGGTATCATCTCCCGGGTCAACACTCCAAGGAAAATGTAACAAGACCCGGCCTCCGTATCGCTATCAGTTAATCCGAATAACACGCCCGCAACCTATCTCAATCTCTATCCGGGTATCTCTCAACGGATACTTTGATACCTATCCCCAAATATCCGGGCCGAATCATTTTCTTCCGAAAATTCCTCACTTACCGCCCAAACCTAGGCCTTTTACCCCCGCGCCTATAAATTGACCCAGGGGTCAACCCTAGATCCGAACACCATTTCCCCTTCTTCTTCCTCTTCTCACTCCGCCCCCGCGCCCACGAGCTCAAAACCAGGCCCACACGCGACAGAGCTGCGCCAACTCCCGTGGGGTCGCCGCCGGTCGCCGCCGTCAGCGCTCGCAACCGCGCCTGCATCCGCGCCACCGGAGCCCTCGAAACACGCCACCGCCACCAGCGAATCGCCGTCGCCGCGCTCGCCGTCGTCCCGGATCTCCGCCGCCGCGCATCTCCACCAGCAAGCCATTCCGGTAAGTCCCTCCGTTCGCGAGATCTAGATTCCTCCTTGCCTCAATTCGTGCTAGTTTTTTAGATCGAATCTCATTCCATAATCACCCGCCATTACTCCATTAGATAGGCACACTTTTGCAACTTCCAATCTCGTATTTTTCCAGAACTTGCTCTTAGCTAGATCCATTTCCATATTCCTTCGCCAACGCTTAGCCGGTTTACTTTTCCTTTTCCTGCTGCATTGAATAGTTGCGATCTTCAAATTTTTCGGCCTTCACTTACTTGCACTTTACCTTCATTTAGATCTACACTCCATGGCTCCCAAGGCTAGCGCTAAGCTGAAGGGCAAAAACCCGGCCAAGAAGCAATAGCCGGGTCAGTCGATTTCCGCCAATTGGGCGAAATCGACTGTCACTAAGGCCAAGATTGACGAGCTGGCTGAGTCGGGTGTCCTGCCTGCTGAGCCGGATATCCAGTGGAGGACGCCGGGTGAGGAGACCCGGCCTACACCAGGCCCGGACGAAGTAGTTGTCTTTGTCGAGCACGTGATCCGGGGTTTCCGCCCCCCGGGTCATCCTTTCTTCCGGGATCTCTTAGATCATTACAAGCTCCGGGTATTTGATATCGGCCCAAACTCCATGCTAAATATATGTCACTTCATAGTCCTCTGTGAGGCTTATTTATGCATTCCTCCAAACATGGCTTTATTCTTAGAACTATTCCAATGCAAACCCTGCCGGGAGAGCACGGACGGGGCCCTCCTGGTTTGTGTGGGGGGGGGGGTCTCGATTCAGAGACGTAAAAACTCTCTGATGCCGACTCTCAGTCTTCACTCTCATGTGAAGCACTGGCAGAAAACATTTTTCTATTGCCGAGACACATATTTACCCGGCGAAAAGGGTTTGCCGGGTTTCTCCAATGATATTCTTTTTCTATCTGAAAATCTAAACTCTTTCGCACCCGAGGCCGATAGGCAAACTATCCAGCCTTTTCTCCACAAGCTTGTTGTGCTTTCGGCCCAAGGTCTCATTGGGCTTAACCATATAAAAACCTGGGTCAGCTGCCGGATCCAGCCAAACTGCATCCGGCCCAAGCTCATGTGCGATTACTCCGGGCACGTCACCGGCTCTCTCCGATACTCGGAGAAAAATTATCCGGCCGCGGACATAAATAAAACCATGAAGAACTTCTTGGGGGAGAAGCTTGACGTCATCAAGAGCATATCCGGGCTTAGCCCCTTTACTCGCTCGAACCCGGCTCCTCCAGTAAGAACCGACTAACACCCCTTTATCCGACTGATATTTCTTATGCACACATGCTAACTTTTGTCTCTGCGCTTCTTACTCAGGAAACTGACAAATTCTAGAAGATAGTCACCCCTCCCCCTTCCGAAAACTCGGAGGAAGACGAGGAGCCGGATGACAGCGATGAAGGTAAATCCGGATCTTCTTTTTATTATTACTTTGTTAACTTGTTAGACCAAAATTTTCCCTCTTCCGAGAATGCTCCTTGTTCACCAGAGCTAGAGGACGAGGACGACACTCAGTCGGAAGAAAGCGAGGCTGAGGTTGGAGCCAAAAGGAAGACCAGGAGAATTGTTTTCAAGGTGCCCTATTCTTCCATGACCTCCAAGCCATACTCCTACGCCAATATGTGCGAACTTAACAAGCATCTAACCAGTTCATCATCTATGAAGGAATCAACTCCGGCCAAACGACGGGCAACCCGGACATCTCCGGGTGACGATCCCCTTCACCCGGGTATCACTATGTCACCCGCTCGCCGAGCCGGTACTCCCCCAACTTATAAATCCCATACACCTCGAAAATGTCCATCTCCAAATCATCCCTTAGCCGGACAACTCCGGGTCTCACTTTCTGATTCTTTATCAGCATCATCCGGGTCCAGCAACGATCTCCCAGCCGACTTCGTCGTGAATACCGGGTAACTCGCTACCCTTATTAACCAATATACCTTTATTTTCCTTGTCTTCCGTCTATTACTCACTAACTTTTTCCTTTTCTTTCTCAGAGCCAAGGTCACACTTAGTGACCCGGAGGATATGCACATCGATAACCCGGCCACGGAAGACCCGGAGAACGTTGTGGAGCCCGCAGCTGGTGGTGAAGAAGAAGAAAAGCTGGAAGACCCTGTTGGCCAAGAAGCCGAGTTTCCCCTACCAACGCATCAGTCGGCTGACGCTGATGTCGAGTTTCTGGGAACACAGAGGGGTGCCCCTGCTCCCAACACCCAGGCAACCAGAGTCGACTCGCTGAAGCAGGAAAGGACCCCGCCACCGGGTAACCAGAACCCTAGCTCCTCCAGGCCAAATCTAAGTGGCCTTGACTTTGAAGGGATGCTAGATGAACTTTTTTCTCTAAAGACCAATGAAAGAGATATTCTCGAATCCCTAGCAGCTGAGCATCAGGTAACTCTACCGATATTATTTGCGTACTCATCTAGTCCCCAAGTTCCGGGTGAACTATACATAGTTTACTCGGTACTTATATAACCTTCCATACTCGGTTTTTACGCTGCGACCGACTAATATCTCCTTGTCTATTTTTCAGGCTTATGTGACCCGGTCGGAGGAGATGTTGGCGAAAACCAACGAACCCCTCCGAGTTGAGACCAAACTTCAAGAGGAACTGGAGGTCGAGGTGAAGGACCTTTCCAAGGATTGTAAGAAATACAAGAAAAAGCTCCACCATGTTGAGAATTTACTGAAGAAATTATCGACGTCTGTTGCCGATACATACAGCTCCATAATTGGTAAAGGAACTTAACTTCTTGACTATGACTCGGATTTCTCATTTGATAAGGTCTATGACCCAGACCTTACCACTTTTCTTTTCTCTTTATTCTGCAGGTCCGGGTGACAAAGTTGATGATGAAGATGATATAGAAAAATTGAAGACCTTGAAGGCAGTTATCCGGCAATTTTATGCGGGAACCAAGTGGACCCTTGAAGCCATAAGGTGGCCTGGTGGTTACCGTGGTGTATCCCAAATGCTCGATGCGTGCTCAACGGTCCCTGCTTGGATCGACCACTAGAAGCGCTCGGCGTGTCGGGTTGGGGTGACCCGTGGCCTTGCGTTGGCCAAAGCCTACTTTCCTAAGCTTGAGCCGGCCACGCTGGTGAATGGGTTCCCCGAATTCAACACAGGCGGCTCTCGTTTCTCGGTAAAGGATTACAAGGCTATCCATACTCAGATACGTCACTCAACAAGCTTGATAGCCGATAAACTTGACTTGAGCAAGCTTACCCCTCCGTACAACGCTAAAGATAAGCCGGTACCTTATGATTTTCTGGCTCCCTTTGATATGCTAGCCCGGTGGAAGGAGCAAGTTGCCAAGAGGAAGGCCGAGGCCGGCTCTGTGCCAGCATCATCCACTCTAGCCATCCCTCCTCCAGCTCGCGCTGATACCGTGGTTGATCCAGATACGGAGGCAGGGAAGGCTACAAAAGAAAACACTGAAGACCCGACTACCAAGACTGCTGCTGAAGACTCGGCTATGGATGCCGAGTGAAGTTTTATGATTTTTCAATCACAAACACTTATTCGGCCAATAGGCATGTTTGTAATATGCCTGATACAATTATTTGTTTAATAGTGCGCCTGTGCACTTTTGATACTATTTCCTCGGTTTGTAACACGCTTAAACTTTAATGGCTTTGATGGCCCTTTTGGCCATCCACCTTGATATGCTTTCTCCAGTCTTAAGCTCTTTGCCGCTTTTCTGATCTTTCCTCTTTTTCCTCATCTAGTTTCCGGGTCTCAGGATTTTTGACTGAGTAAGCTTTTGCTTCTTAAGTCCCCAAGTCCCCAAGACTCAGATTTTTGGGTTTTAAGCTCGATAGCTGAACAGTTTGTTGCTTTTCTCAAATTCCCATGTCCCCAAGACCCGAATTTCCGAGCCTAGGGATTCGTAGTTTTTTAAGAGAAAGCTGCTTGTTTTTGCCAGGGCCCAAAATATATAGCTACCCATATAAATGTTGAAGCTATGCTTAATACATTGTGAGTTTCCAGCTGTAGCCTTTTACTCCGCATAACTTGTGGTTTGGATGACCCTTTTGATCCTCTTTGTTGTAAGCCGGCTTTCGCGTGGATATTCAGTGCTGCTATAACTGTATAAAAACAGGGTCAGGCACGTCCCAATGGGCATCATGACTGATTGTGATTATACGTTAGCAAGACACGCCACGTTATTGCGAGTCACATCAAGGTTAAACAAGAGAAATCAAGAAAGTTTGGCTCTATTGTCCAGTTATAAGATTGTAACCATACTTATTGCAAGTAATCGGTCCTCATAACTTAATGGCATCATGGCCGGGTCTTGAGATTATAGCTGTGCTATTCAAGCAATCAGCCCCCAAGACCTATATGTGCAATCTATGAAATTTTAAACCTAGTGCGTTATAACTAAACAATAAATACTTACCTGATATGGAGTAAAGTAAAACAGAAAAATTAAGAACAAACTAACAGAAAATAAAAAGGAAACAATATCATAGTTTAACCATCTCTTTATTGATATAAGAAAAGTTAGGTCATCAAGCCGCCTCATTAAAAACCCTCCAGTCCCCTTAGGTACCTTGGATAGGAAAAGAGTGCGTCTGAAACCTGCTGCCTGTTACATCGTGTAATTCAACTTGTAAACCTAGCATATGCTAAGTGTAGTAGGGACGTAGCTGAGCCACGTTCCATGGCCTTTCCCGCTCTTGCATAGATGAAGTGGTATGGGTGGTGTCATTGACAGTGTTCGACTCTTCCCTTGTATCTATTAAGTAGTACGATCCATTGTGCAAATTTCGGCTTATGACGAATGGGCCTTCCCATGGCGGAGATAACTTGTGATTTCCTTCCTTTGACTGTACTAGGCGTAATACCAGGTCTCCTTCCTGGAAGACCCGGGTTTTGACTCGCCGACTGTGGTATCGCCTCAAATCCTGTTGATATATAGCTGATCTCTCCAAAGCTTGCTCCCTGTGCTCTTCTAACATGTCCACGGCATCCTGCCGGGTCTTCTCGTTCTCCACCTCAACATAAGCCGCCACGCGGGGCGAGTCATGAATAATATCACTCGGAAGGACTGCCTCTGCACCATAAACCATAAAAAACGGAGTCATCTGGGTAGATCTGTTAGGTGTAGTGTTAATTCCCCAAACCACTGATGGTAACTCCTCAACCCACGCTCCAGCAGCTCTGAGGCACGGGACTCGTAGCCGTGGTTTCAACCCATGAAGCAACTCCTGATTTGCCCTTTCCACCTGTCCATTAGCTTGTGGATGGGCTACCGAGGCTATGTCAAGGCGGATGCCATTGTTTCCACAAAACTTCTCCATCTCTCCTAAGGACATGGACCCCGCGTGGCCGGGTCACGAGAGAAGATGATACCGAGTCTATCCTGCATCTGCTTGAAGACCGGTACAAGGAAGATAGCTGTGACGAAGAGGAATACGAATCATCACCAGGCATCACGCGCCGAGTCGCGGTCTATACAGCCCCTGCAATCAATCTCAATCAGGGGGATGTGACGACGGCCGCGGCTGGAGCGGCGCGAGCACTGGCCCAATAGCAGGCACCGATTGACGGAAACCCGTTTATAGCCCGGGTCGACGGAGAGTCGGCTTCTGTCACCAGTCACACTGGAGAGAGTGAACGGTAGAGAAACATGTTTGGATTCATGGCGAACAGAACACCACGAGCGGGATCTTCGAATCCACGAAATCCGGCTCTGTTCAACAATAACTTGATCTTAGATCCCACAGTGCTAGCCATGGTGATAACCCCAGAAAACGCGGTGGCACGTGCCCGAGACCTGGATGTGGCTTGCCGTGCACTGGATCAGCAGAGGAGAGATGTCGAAGCTGATGGAGGGATACTAACCCGGTAGGCCAACTCCAAGGTATAACCCGGCCCGAAGGATGCTACGCAGGATCCGGCTAAGGATAAAGAACTTTCGTAAGGCCCAAGTTTATAGGCCCAGTAACCCGGATTGTGGGTTACGGTAAAGGAAGGTTAGGGCTCGTATGCCGTGTCCGGGTAGGATCCAGGGTGTGTCTTGGAGGACAAGCCGGGGGGTACGGGTGCTTTATAAACCGATCCCTAGGTCTAGTTGAGAGATCTAAGAACCCTAGCAATATCGCTTGATATCGAGCATCCCGTGTAACCCGAGAGTTGAGCTATTATATTAAGATCGGAGACTCGGCGACTTTTATTGCCGGCTACCAGATCGAGTTGCATCATGTTTTCTTCTGAGCTAAACCCTCTCCCAAACGCCTGTGTCGTCTTGCCCCAAGATCACTTACCCCCGGTAACGTCTGCCGTGATTATCCCACGACAGTTGGCGCCCACCATGGGGCCTGCGTCCAAAGGTGTTTACATCACGGGAGAAGCTCGGAAAAACATGGAGAATCTTGTCATCGGCGAGATCTACATCGACCACAAAGGAGAAAAGATGGTGGACGATTCCGGCTGGGGGCTAGAGTCGGATCACCTCGAGTCCGGATCTACTGTGACGATCGGCCAGATCAACATCTTCATCGGTACGGTACGTACGCCTGATTTAAAGGGACAATATCATGTGCATACTACAGGAACTTCTAGCGGGGACAAAGAGACGTTAAAGCAAACGGTAAACTCGGTTTCCTCAGCCGTGCCGGGATACCTGAGATGGGCGGAACAAGAGGTAACGTGGAGCAGAAGAGATCACCCGGAAAGAATAGAGCGCCCAGGAGTCTTGGCATTGGTGGTTGCGCCACAGGTCAATGGTTACGAGCTGAAAAGGGTCCTGATGGACCGTGGAAGTAGCATTAACATCCTGTATTGGGAAACCTTCTTACGCATGAGCCTCAAAGAGTCCCAGCTACAGAAAAGTTCGACAGTCTTTCACGGGATCGTGCCGGGTCACGCGGCGAGCCCCGAGGGAAAGATCACCTTGGAGGTTGCTTTCGGAGAATCGACGGATAATTATCGAGTTGAGTGGCTCACGTTCGAGGTGGTCAAATTGCGCAGTCCTTATCACGCGCTGTTCGGAAGACCGGCTTATGCTAAATTCATGGCTAGGCCGTGTTATGTGTATTTGCAGCTAAAGATTCCGGGTCCTAAACGGACCATCACCGTACATGGGAACCGGGATATAGCGGCCGAGTGCGACGAAGGAGATTCAGTGATGGCCGAGCAAGCGTGCAGAAAAGAAGAACTCGAGTATTACCGGTCTCAAGTATATCCGGATGATAGAACAGCTTTGAAAAGGCCGAATACTGAGGACGAGAGAGCAAAATTCAAGGCAGCACAAGACACCAAGAAGATAGATTTTGTTGAAGGTGATTCCACTAAGCAATTTACTATAGGGTCTAATTTGGAAAGAGAGCAGGAGAAGGAACTTGTGGAGTTTATTCGTTCAAATGCGGACGTATTCGCCTGGACACCTAGCAACATGCCGGGTGTCCCTACAGAATTGGCGGAGGAAAGTTTGCACGTAGATCCCAGGTCCAGGCCTGTGAAGCAGGGCTTGAGGAAGATGAATGAGGAAAGAAGGAAAGCCATAGGTGAAGAAATTGCTCGGCTACTGACAGCCGGCTTTATCATGGAAGTATTTCACCCGGATTGGTTAGCAAATCCGGTTCTAGTGATGAAAAAGACTAACGAGTGGAGGATGTGCATCGATTTCACGAGTCTCAACAAGCATTGCCCAAAGGACCCGTTCGCGCTACCAAGGATAGACCAGATCGTAGACGCAGTAGCCGGGAGTGACCTGCTATGCTTTCTGGACGCATACTCCGGGTACCACCAAATTAAGCTTAAGAGGGAGGATTGGGAGAAAACATCATTTATAACCCCTTTTGGGGCCTTCTGTTATAAAACCATGACGTTTGGATTGAAGAACGCTGGCGCAACTTATCAACGGTGTATTCAAAAGTGCTTCGAGGACCAAATTGGACGCAACGTCCATGCCTACGTGGATGATGTGGTTATCAAAACCAGGAAGGCGGAGACGTTTATCAATGATCTAAAGGAGACGTTCAAAAACTTGAGGAGGTATCAGATGAAGCTTAACCCGACAAAGTGCGTGTTCGGAGTTCCAGCCGGGAAATTACTCGGCTTTATCGTGTCCGAGAGAGGAATTGAGGCAAACCCGGACAAGATCAAAGCTATCCAGAGTCTGAAAAAGCCGGAAAATTTGAAGCATGTTCAAAAACTCACGGGCTGCGTGGCAGCCTTGAGCCGATTCATATCAAGACTCGGAGAAAAGGCAATACCCTTGTACCGGCTCTTGAGAAAGTCAGACAAATTCGTATGGGATCAGGAGGCGGATGAGGCGTTCGAGGCACTAAAAAAGCAGTTATCTGAAGCACCAGTGCTAGCGGCTCCGGGTCCTAAAGAGCCTATGTTGCTGTATGTGGCAGCAGGCCCCCGAGCCGTCAGTGCAGTAGTGGTCGTGGAGCGTAAAGAAGATGGGAAAGGTTATCCAGTTCAGAGGCCGGTTTATTATGTCAGTGAGGTATTGTCGGAAGCAAAGCAGCGCTATCCGCATTGGCAAAAGCTGGTTTTCGGGGTCTTTATGGCCAGCCGGAAATTGAAGCCGTATTTCCAGGAACACCCCATAACGGTGGTTAGCTCAATACCGATGTCGGATATCATCAGGAACTCAGATGCGACTGGAAGAATAGCCAAATGGGCGATAGAAATGGGGACTATCACATCAGTTACGAGCCCAGGTCAGCAATCAAATCTCAGGCTTTAATTGATTTCGTTAAGGACTGGACACATACAGGCATGACCACAACGGTTCCAAACTCCGAGTCATGGATCATGCACTTCGATGGATCTAAGCAATACAAGGGATCAGGAGCTGGAGTGGTGCTAACGTCACCCAAAGGAGATAAATTAAGTTACGTACTACAAATTCACTTTGACTGTTCCAACAACGTGGCCGAGTATGAAGCCCTATTGCATGGCTTAAAGGCAGCCAAGGAGATGAACATTAAGAGGATACGATGCTTTGGAGATTCGGACCTTGTGGTACAGCAGGTGTCAGGAACTTGGGATAGAAAGGATGCAACCATGGCAGCATACCGCAGGGAGGTTGATAGGGTTGCAGGATGCTTTTCCGGGTATGAGGTGGAGCATATAGACAGAAGAAAGAATGAAGCAGCAGACGCCCTTGCTAGACTCGGCTCGCGTAGAGAGCCGGTTCCACCTAACGTGTTCCTGGACGAGTTATGGCGACCATCGGTTAAAATCGAGTCTGAGGAGGAACTGGCAAGTAAAGATCCGGATACGGAGCTCGTGGCCACTATACGCGCTATTCCCGAGCGGACAGAGCCGATTTTGGCCTACCTATCACGAGGCGAGTTACCACAACAGGAGGTGTTAGCAAGGCAAATTTTGCGGAGAGCAAAGGGATATTCTATCATTAATGGGGAGTTGTACAAGAGAAGTGCAGCAGGAGTCTTTTTACGCTGCGTAGCACCAGAAGAAGGCCGACAGATTCTCAAGGAAATCCATGAAGG
This sequence comes from Alopecurus myosuroides, assembly GCA_028641055.1. Classification (NCBI taxonomy): domain Eukaryota; kingdom Viridiplantae; phylum Streptophyta; class Magnoliopsida; order Poales; family Poaceae; genus Alopecurus; species Alopecurus myosuroides. Next base: position 39,862,284 of record CM054057.1, on the reverse strand, counting down.
CGATTGCGGGCATCATGCATCCACAAGATCCCTTGTGGCCAAGGCTTATCGACACGGATTTTTCTGGCTGACGGCTCTAGCAGATGCAGAAAGATTAGTAGCAAGGTGTGACGGATGTCAAAGGTACGCTCGCCAAACCCATGTGCCGGCTATGGAATTACGGACCATCCCGTTAACTTGGCCGTTCGCTGTCTGGGGGATGGATATGGTTGGCCCCTTTCAAATGTCACCTTTCAAGAAGACACATCTTTTAGTGGCTATTGATAAATTTACCAAGTGGGTCGAGGTTATGCCAGTTACTAATTGTGAAGCAGCTACAGCAGTCAAGTTCCTGAAAAGAATTATCTACCGGTTTGGGTATCCTCACAGCATAATTACCGACAATGGAACCAACATGTCCCTTGGTGAGATGGAAAAGTTCTGCGGCAACAATGGAATCCGGCTTGATGTAGCATCAGTGGCTCATCCACAGGCCAACGGACAAGTGGAGAGGGCAAACCAAGAATTGCTCCGCGGGTTGAAACCACGATTGTGAGTCCCCTGTATCAGGGTTGCTGGCGCGTGGGTCGAAGAACTTCCTTCCGTGGTTTGGGGTATCAACACTACACCCAACAGATCCACTCACATGACACCCTTCTTCATGGTCTATGGGGCGGAAGCAGTGTTACCGAGTGACATTATTCACGATTCACCACGAATATCAGTTTACGTCGAAGCGGAGAATGAAAAAACCCGGCAGGACGCCGTAGATATGTTAGAAGAACAAAGGGAACAAGCCCTGAAAAGATCAGCCATATATCAGCAAGATCTACGGAGGTATCACAGCTGGCGCGTGAAAACCCGGGTCTTCCAGGAAGGAGACCTGGTTCTGCGCCTGGTACAGTCAAACGAAGGAAAACACAAGTTATCACCACCATGGGAAGGACCGTTTATCATAAGCCGGAATGTGCATAACGGATCATATTACTTGGTAGATGCAAGGGAAGAGTCGGCTACAGTTAATGACACCGCTCATACCACTTCATCTATGCAAGAAAGAGACAGACCATGGAACGTGGCGCAGCTACGTCCGTATTCTACTTAGTAAAGATTATATTGGCAAGTGGAATTGCACGGTGTAACAGGCAGCAGGTTTCAGACGTACTCTTTTCCTATCCAGGGTACCCTTGGGGACTGGATGGGTTTTTAATGAGGCGGCCTGCTGACCTAACTTTTTCATATCAAGTAAAGAGGTGGTTATTCTCATGTTCTTCACTCTCAGCATGTCGCATATATAGGTCTTGGGGGCTGATTGCTTGAATAGCACAGTTGAAAACTCAAAGACCCGGCCTCGATGCCTATGAGTTATAAGGGCCGGTCACTCGCAAACGAGTACGGCTGCAATCTTATAACCGGACAAATGAGCCAAATTTTCTTGACTTATCTTACTTAAGCTCGATGTGACTCGCACTAAAATGGCAT